>CM043121.1:1454276-1572845 GCA_023701765.1 Hylyphantes graminicola | reverse complement strand
TTTTGATTAGATTTTTATGCATGATAATGCAAGATCCACATTCAAACCGAAATTAAAGACTATTTATTGAACTAGGTGTTGTTCATTTAGATCATCCGCCAATAGCCTGACTTATACCCATGATAAATGTTGAGATCAATGGTTTGAATATTTACTCAAATGGAGTATGGTTTTACTGAAGTGTGCATCAGTTATGGAATAGAACGACTTATCATTAAAACTGCAAATTTGCTTGCCCGACCAAAACTGACCCATAAGTTTGTGTTGTCTATGAAAAACAAAATTAAGGAAGCATTAGCGTAAAAATAGTTTTAGCAATTATTAATTGAGATAGAATCAAAAGTTGTAAATCAATTTCCCTATGCTAAAAACTAAAATGTCAACAAAAAAATTGTTTTACGGAATTTATATAAATTTTGAGTGTTCGTGTAAACGAGATTTGACTGTAACTCAAAAATACGAAAAATCTCGTCCGGCGGACATGGCCATTTAAGCTCATTTGAGTGAGTTACGCGAAAAACAAAGTTATTAATCAAATTCATCAGACTCTTTTGCCGATAAGAATATTGTTATCTGGTTTGCTGTGAATTGTAGACGATCGGATGTTATTAATATTCCAAGCAATCGAACGAAATAAGTGTATTTTGCGAATTTCAAGGTACTAGACAAATTGGGTTACGTTGTATAGACATTAAATTTCTTCTTTTTCCGAAGACGGGTAATTCTCTGTAAATGGGACAAAATTGCACTTTAAAAATGGAGAAAAAATATTTTTCTAATTGAATAATTTTTATTATATGTGTTTCACATATTCATATATAGCAAAAAAACAAAAATGGTTCAGATCCCTTCAATGATTTTTTTAATCCAATATATTTTTTTCTTACCACATTGAAAACTATCGTTAAATTCTTAGATGCTGAGCATGCGCAATAGGACAATGTATGCACATGCGCACCGAAACCATTGCATGCTTCTTTGACTTGGCCCCCCCCCCCCCAAGTGCTAAGCATTGTGTTTTAGTTAAAAACGGCGTGGATTCAAGGTCTTTGTCAATTAGGCTTGGTTGATAACAGACGCAACTAACCTACATTAGACATTCACGTATACATCCTCTATAGGAATGCGAGGTTTATTTTGTTTATAAGGACGTTAGGTTAGGTTAGTTTGTATTACCATCGCGTACCGCTAATGAGGGCTTTTGGCGGACGGACGTCGTAATTTAGGACGAAATCAAGGTGACGAGCCGGACGCTGACCATACTTGAATATTGGCAAGTATAATTTCAAAGCAATAAATTGTGTTTAATAGGTTTGCTATGCTATAATGTGGTTTAAAGGAAAACGCTCCTGATCGAGAAGAAAAGTTAAAAAATGAATACCGAATTTTTATTTTTAGTTTTCGTCATAAATATCTTTATGAAGTGCGACTGTGGTTCTAAATTACAATACCCCGTCATCAATAGCCTAGGTAGCTCTAGTGTAAAAATAATTAATAACAAGTTTGGACCCTATAACAAATGGACAGTGGAGTGCGACCTATAGAAGTAGAAAACATAGGCTTAATAGCTCCTACCCCGCTAGCCAGAAGATAGAAGTCACAAGAGACAACAAGGAATAGGGCGACAACAGACACATTAAGGCGCGTTTACATGAGCCATCGTAAATCTAATGGAATGTCAAAATCTCATTAGGGGACAAAGAGGGACGAGTGGATTCTAACCCAATGATAGTCTGTGCCGAATCTCATGTCATGAACATCAACCTCCTTCATTGGAGAGTTTGAGAAACCCTTACCCTAATGACCCTGCAATTCCGGTTCTGTCTGGGAGAAATCCCCAGAGGGAAAAAACAGCTGGTGTGCTTTTCAATCTATGATTTCGATGTCTCATGTAACACGCCTATAGACAAATAACATTATTTATTGACAAACACAAACATCCTTTCTCATACCGGAATTCGAACAAAAACCCAGCAGCACCAAGGCTTATAGCACCTTAACCATTGCGACTGGCCTGGTCGGCAAGTTTGACCCAACACTTGATTTTTAACGGTGGGAGAAGAAGAACGAATAATCACTCTCGTGGGGCCCGGATGGCCGAGTTGGTAAGCATCGCAGGCCAGCAGTCTGGTGCTGTAAACGGGCGCGGGTTCGATTCCCGCCTTCGCCCTGGGTGTTATTTTTCCTCTCTTTGTGGACAGTAAAAAATCTTTTCTGTGTCTGTCTTACTTGACGAAGATTTAAGCGGCTCATGAGCAAAGCACACTAGTCTGAATATGTATGTATAAAATACCTACCATTACCTATCACTCTCGTAAAATATCTAAAGGGCATGGTTTAAAAAAAATTTCACTTGAAGCGAAACAACCGATCGGTATTGAATGCGCTTCTTAAAAAATGAGCTAAGATGAAGTTATCCAATTTGGACAGACCTTCAAGATGATTTGTGAGTTGAGTGACGTGTGAGTGAGTTGACGATCCGTAAGAAAAGTCAAATAACATCATTTTCTTAGAATTTTTTATGAAATTATGAGGACTGTATTTGATCTACATTTAAATGCCTACAATTGAGTCTAGTAAAAAGATTCTCGCACTATATATATATTCAGTAAATGCGGTTGAGTGAGTGTTTCTTTAAGGCAGTAAAAGACTCCATTGTATTTTTAATACTTAAAAGTACTGTACAAACGTTTATCACTCTTGGATTAAAACAATTGATGGCTGATTAAAGAAGCCTCAATCCTTAGAATAATATGCCAATTTTAAATTCGATTTCTTAGTCTTTCAGTAAGTTTTTAAATTGAACTTTAAAAGCAGTGTTGTGGAGTAACTCTATAACTGGGCCACATACATATTCAAAAATTACATAAAAAAAACTTATGATGGTAGGAAAAAACATCAGAACATTTTTTCGGAAACGTACAGAAACTATTTAACATATTAGTTCCGCAAAAAGGGATCATATATTAACAATTGGCTTTTTTTAGGACGTAAAAGTTGTAAAAGATTTGTAGGGACAGTGTGAGGAGTGACAAATCGGGTATTTAAATGAATTTTATGTACGTTAAATTATAAATTATTTCAATTTTTTTAAGTGGGACTAGTTAGGTTGTGGCCAGTTTACACTAACAAATCCAAACTTGCATTATATATTAAAAAATAAAGAGAAAAAGTATCCGGGACATCAATTTTGTCCTTTTACAGAGAATGACCCAGACGCTAATGTTCTTTCTCACTCGGTCAGATTGACTCGTGTTCGTCTTGTTACCTTCAGAAGGTTGGCTTAGCAAAGTCTCGTGATTCGTTTATCTTGTCTCTCCATGAGTTGATACACTCGTCTTGTAAAGTATCTTATAATAGTGGCAGTAGAAATATTCGAAAAACACCTTAGCCTAGAACAAATGTACAAAAATTATTCTTTTTAAAACATGGAAAGTAACTTGCTTCTAATGAAACATACTACAAATTGCAACCCGTACTGGTGCGACAATAGGGTTTTTTTCTGCCACCATCCTGAAAAAAAAACCCGTTTCAATTAAAAAAAAAAATCAACGATAACCCATAATTAAGTCGAGTTTGGTATCAAATAGAGGAAATTTATGCTGACAAGAATGTGATAATACTTTTAAAACCTAAAATATTATACAAAGTTAATTTTGGAAGGACAAAAATATGGGAAAACAACCGAAAAATTTTACTTGATTGTGACAGACCCCCCCCCCCCCCCCCTTGTATTGAGGATGTCCAACATAATTTTGGCAATTCTGCAACTACAAGCTACTTTATAAGAATAGAACCATTTAGTCCCCAATAGATAAGCAATTTGAAAATGAACAGAACAAACCTCGTGAAATGAGGATGTTGACAAATGGTCAATATGGACCATATTTTAGTCATTCGGAAATGCAATGAACTAACCTATGTAATGAGTTAGCTGACCAGAGTTTTCCATTAATATAACTTGATTCCGGATGGACGAAATTTTTGTAGGACCTAACAAGGCAATGAATGTTTTACATCGACCAAAGTCATTTTACTGATTCTCAAGTGTTTTGTGGATTTGTAAAGTGAATAACAGATGTGCAGACAATGCTAACGTGATATGATGAAAGATATTTCAATAAAAACTTACATTCTTCTAGCGATGAAACTTTATTAAAAGATGACTGAACTGCATTTATGATGAAAATTTTTAAAAAAAAGGAACTGGTTCTATTGTAAAACTCACTTATTAAGATAAGCGTCTTTTTACACAGGAGATTCTTAGGTTCCCTTGAATTTATAATTACCCCCCCCCCCCCCCCCCCCCCCCCCCCCCCCCCCCCCCCCCCCCCCCCCCCCCCCCCCCCCCCCCCCCCCCCCCCCCCCACCCCCCCCCCCCCCCCCCCCCCCCCCCCCCCCCCCCCCCCCCCCCCCCCCCCCCCCCCCCCCCCCCCCCCCCCCCCCCCCCCCCCCCCACCCCCCCCCCCCCCCCCCCCCCCCCCTGACTTAATTTTTTTTTTACTAGTGATTCTACATTACGAAACTTTATTATTTAATGCACACCAGTCAGAAAAAACACTAAAACGATACAATATCCCTCGTAAAAAAGGTCAGTAGAGTCAATAGAAAAATTTGTCCGTGGAAATGGCCCTCAGGTATCATAGAAATCTCTATTGGGACATTCGCTCCAGTTCCGTTAAACAAAATTTATTATAATATAAATGCAAACCACAATGAAAACTTAAGTTTTTAAAAAATTGGTGTTCAAGGTTAAGAAGATTAAGCGAGTAAAATTCGAAAAATTAGATATGTTCCGTATAATTTCAATTCAAACTGCAAAAACCTATTTGCAAAGGGTTTTGATTTCCCTTTCTAAACTTACGATTTCAAATCTCAGTGGAACGAGTTGGTAATACCCAGCAAAATAGGGTAAATGCTGGGAGATAGGGAATAACTCCTATCTTGTTGGGATACAGTACAATCTTACTCCACAGTAAGCGCGAAATGTGTTTATTTTTTAGGGTTTTATTACAGCTCGAGTGGCCCCACAAATCAAACGGCGCGGAGTACCAGCGATATTTTTTTAAGTGTTTCTTGGTCCGAGTTTTAGTCTCGCTTATCGAGCAAGTTGAGGTAGGGTTACTGGAATATCTGCGTATGAGGGTTGCGGACATGATGCTCTCGCTGATTGGTGGAGATAACATGCTCCCGAGATTAGGCTCGCTGTTTATTTTTTCGCGTTAGAATGACACGGTGAACTCAGCGAAGCTCCAATAAATCACATCTGAACGATATAATAAAGGAACTTAACCACTATTTTGTTATTGATTTTGTTTTTAATGATTATATTCTTCTATATTTATTATTTTTTGGATTAAATTCTTAACGGTTAAGCTGTTAATCATGTTTTATTACCGGCGTGTGTCATTAGCTGATGGAATACAAAAGTTGTTTAAACTCGGTAAAACGTGTTATAAGCTTTACTTTTTAATCTTTGTATTGTAAATTAAACATCAGTGGGACTATTCCATTCCTAAAACTGTATTTCAACCAGAAAATGCAATTTTTAATGTCGTACGCTAACAGACGGTATTTGGGCAAGTATTTGGCATGGTGGAACAAACACCCCCCCCCCCCCCCCCCCCCCCCCCCCCCCCCCCCCCCCCCCCCCCCCCCCCCCCCCCCCCCCCCCCCCCCCCCCCCCCCCCCCCCCCCCCCCCCCCCCCCCCCCCCCCCCCCCCCCCTGTGGCGGTGGTAACGTAACAAACCGCATATCAAAGTCAATTGCTTACTTAAAGTTGAAAAACATTCTTTATTTCTTCCAAACTAAGCACAACATAGTGTTTCTATGTGTAAAAAATTAATTAGTTTTTTGTTTTCATTGGCGAGTTTGGCTGAGCGATATCGATTTTAGCAGGGCACACCTGCTAAGCCTACCTTGCTTCAGCACAGAGTGCCCAGTTTACCCGGTACAGCACCAAGTGTATTGAAGGTACCTGTCTGAGGTAAGATGAAATTGTGACATTATGTCAGTGAGATAACTATATCTAGAACTTATAAAAAATTACTTACATTTTGGATGACGGCTATAAATCTTCGTCACAGTAAGACAACAACAAGTCACAACACACTCCGCGGCGAATGCGCGGCCATTAGCAAAAAAAAGAAAGAAAAAAAAAAAAACATCCAGTTTCTTCGTTGCCAACCGAGAGTACATAATACTGAGTTTATAACTGAGGCCTAAAAAGCCGCTGCCATTGAATTGTCGAATTTTATGCCGCAATCTTTAAAATTGGAGTTGTTCTCACAAAAATTTGCATTAGTAAAGATAGAAAAAGCTTATTTTGTTTAATCTATAGAGAAATTATCGAAGAAGGAAGAAGTCTAAAACAAATAATGTTAATGACGCACACCGATCATTTATGACGCAAATGACTGTACGTTTAGGATTTTTCAATTAAAAAACTATTTGAAATTTTTGAAAAATATTTTGCAGAAATGATATTTAGAACATTTTTTTTATTTTGGTTAAAAAATTGGAATGTCCCATTAAAAAATTGTATCGTAGAGATAAAAAAAAGAAGAGTGTAAACCCAAAAACATTAAAAAACCCAGAAACTTCTAACGGATCCAACAATTGATTATAATAATATGGCTGATTTGTTGATACATAAAAAGTCCACAAAATACTCGTAATTCAGAAAAAATCTATCAGGGAAAATTTCTTTATTATCGAATTTCGTCTCCAAAAACGCAATTTTTTATTTTTATTTACGAAAACTAATTGGACTTTTTTAAAAAAAATATTTTGTGGGACATGACACTTACACCATTTGAGACCTTCAGTTAAAAATTGGAGTTGTCTCTAAATATTGCGCCGTACAGATAAAAAAAGCTTACTTTTTTTTAATATAGAGAAAATTTATCAGGGAAATTAATTTAAGAGACAGTTTTTTTTAAGGAGTCAGGCAGGCTTGGTTAGTTGACCTTTCTTAATTTTGCTGAAAATGACAGAATCTGTTCTTTGGAAAACTAATAGACACGTATATTTTTTGCTTTGGCTAAATATTTTTTATTAATGTTTTGGGGGTTCAAAGTTGAGATCTTCAGTTTTTTGAAAAAAAATGAAGCAACTTACATTATTTCAATACTTTATGTGTCAAAGTTTAACATCTCAGTGAAATATTTTCATGTTATACCTTGTTCTTTCGTACATGTTAGGACATAAAAACTTATGGTTGACAGTTGGGTACATAGTTCCTAGGTCATTCAAATGATTCGTTTTTTTTATGAACTTTTGGACCTTTTACTATTTTCTTGTGCCACAATGAACAAAAAGTGTATCTGATCTAATATATAACATTACTAAAGAGAAAAATACCCAAAAATAGCAACGTGATGTGCGGTGGCAGTTTTGTGTGCAGGAAAATATAACTAAACTCGCCAAAAATACAAAACTGCCGACTTTCAAGGTTATTATCTCTTGTGACAACATTGGAATGAATAAAATTAATCTGGAAATTAATCCGTGTATTGCATACAAAATCGATTCACATACCTATTTGTATTTGTTGAACGCGGTAGGGGTTGCTAGATATCAGTGGCACTGTAAAAACTAGGGAGTATTATTTACACTTGTTTCGGTTTATGAAATGCTATTTTATAGGTGTAAAAATATACACGGATGTGGTGTCCGCACCAACATAGGTGTTATCATTCACTTCAAATGGTTTATATTTGGAACTTAAGGAAAAATTGGTGTTAACATACACCAAGCATGTAGCCTTCTCGACGACATCTTTAAAACGAAGCCACCAAATGTGGTGTTCAGATCGTGCCAATCTAGCAATTCTTTGGTTGTAGCGGGAAAATAGAGCTGTGTTTTGATTTCGTGATGCGCATGGATAGAGTCTTACTTTAATATTTTACCATAGAAAACTTATTTCAGCGTGCAGTATTACTTATAAATGATCTATCTGTGTGTTTGCAATCAGGTAGCCTTAACACACAGCATGAGTTTGATGTTTGATGATGGTAAATTCGTGTTTGTATTGGCGAAATATGCAAAGTACGCGGACCAATATCTACTTATTCTCTATATAGATAACTGAATTACTACTGAATAATTTAACTAAAACTGCAATTCTGGTTACACCGAGAAAATTTGAGTTGTTGTGTATATCTCTATGCGCTAGTATCTATGATTAAATTATTGAAATTGATATGTATAATTACAGTAATTTCCCATTAGTCATTTTAGCTCATTGATATCTGAATTATTTCTGTGATTAAAACTTTTCGACTCATGAAATCAGTCAATACACTTTCTAAAATGATACTTTATTTACGTTTTGTTGGAAAAAAATAATAAAATAAGTTAACTGAGTTTAATTGCACATTTTAGAGTATATAGATAGTTGAGTTACAAATTAACAAATGTCTGGCCATCCTATTGATATCTTTAATTTACGTTTAAATATTCCCAAAATTAATTTTGTTTTTAGTTATGTTTTTGTAAAATATGTGTTAATTTTTCATTTTATCTTTTGTAGCATGTATAAAGGTATCTCGTTGAGTTCATCCTCCAAGTTCGCAATCAACTCAGTTACAAAATTAGGTATTTTTAACTTATATAAGTACCTGAACCACCCTGTTAGGTATTAGGGCTTGTTTAAGAACACCAAATCAATGGTGGCGTTTTAACCTCACACCAAAATGTGGCAAACAGGACGTAGCACCAATGTGGCGTTTCTAACAACCAGTCATTATCGGTGTTCAGTCCACCGGATTTACTGGTGGTGTTTATTACACCACTTTAGGTGGCTATTTGTTGCCACCATTTTTGGTGTGAAGGATACACCATATTATTTACAGTGTGGGTTTGAAAGAACCCCAAAGGACTTTTTTTGAAGTTTACCGCAAGAGGTTTTTTTATTATGAAACGAAACAAAGTTACTAACGCAGGACGGTCTTCTCTAAACACCTGCCCCTCGCGTTCTCACGTAACAATCTTATCTTTTCATTTTTACCATCGTCGCCAGTAGGAGACGATCGCAGCGTCCCTACACGCCACCGCCAAGAGAAAAACAAGTCTGTTTAGAGCTTGGCCTTTACTCTGATCTGAAATGTAGTTCACAAACAAAATATACAGGGAAAAAAAATGATCACAGTTCTGAGTCTGTAGAAAAGGTTCAAAGTTCTGAAAAATGTTCTCAGTTTGAGTTATTGCCATTATTATTGGGATCCGAAAAAATATTTAAAAAAGAACCCAAAAGCATTACAGTGATTATTAAACATTACAGTCATTATGATGATGATACACTGTAAATAATTTTGGTGTAACTTCGCTCCAAAAATGGTGGCAACAAAAGTAGCCACCAAAAGTGGTGACGTGGTACGGAAACACACAGTAAATCGGTGTAATGAAACACCGATAATTGACTGGTGGGTAGAAACAACCACATTTGTTGGCAACTCGGCTGCCACCATTTTTTGTGTGGTAAAACACCACCAGTGATTTGATATACTTAAACACCTAACAGGGTGATCTGGTTACTAATTTCAGAATCAAAAGGATAAACTGTTTTTTTTTAAATACTTTTTGGTGTAAACTGATTTCTTACAAATCCTGAACAACAAACTTTGAGTTGATTTGAGACTTGAGTTGAACACAACGAGGATATCTTTATCCATACTACAAATAATAAAATAAAAATGAACATATACTATACAAAAACATAATTCAAACAAAGTTAATGTTTAGGAATATTTAACGTGACTTAAAGATATCAATGGGGTGGCCAGACATAGTTCAATTTGTAACTTAACTATCTATATAGCTATAAAATTGTGCAATTAACCTCAGTTTAGCTATTGTATAGTTTTTTCAAACAGAACGTAAAAAGTATATCATTTATAAAGTGTTATGATGATTTCATAATCGAAAAGTTAATCACTGAAACAATTCCACATGTAAGTTGGTATAGCCACATGTAAGTTGGTTCATTTTTCTTAAGGGGAATAAAATTGGAAATTTAGAGGGGTTTTTAAAGGGGGCGATAGTTTAAAATTGAATAGCCCCGAGGAGGCAACTAAATGTGACCGAGGGCGACATCTGGTGAAGAAGTCGGAACTGCTGTAAGGGAGGGTAGCGAACTCGTGGAACAATATGAATATATATATATATATATATATATTATATATATTATATATATATATATATATTATATATTATATATATTGTTCCACCGAGTTCGCTGTCCCTCCCTTTACAGCAGTTTCCGACTTCGTCACCAGATGTCGCCCTCGGTCAACTCATTTAGTTTTCCTCCTCGGGGCTATTCATTTTAAACTATCGCCCCCTTTAAAAACCCTCTAAATTTCACTCAATTTTAATCACTTAAGAAAAATGAACCAACTTACATGTGGCATATACCAATCTTACATGTGGAATTGTTTTCAGTGGATTAACTTTTCGATTATGTAAGCATCATAACACTTTAGAATATGAATCAATCTATACCTTTTTACGTTCTGTTTGTAAAAAAAAAACTATCACAATAGCTCTAAAACTGAGGTTAATTGCACAATTTTATAGCTATATAGATAGTTAAGTTACAAATT
Source organism: Hylyphantes graminicola (assembly GCA_023701765.1). NCBI lineage: Eukaryota > Metazoa > Arthropoda > Arachnida > Araneae > Linyphiidae > Hylyphantes > Hylyphantes graminicola. The sequence goes on along the minus strand of CM043121.1, from coordinate 1,562,240 downwards.
GAACTATGTCTGGCCACCCCATTGATATCTTTAAGTCACGTTAAATATTCCTAAACATTAACTTTGTTTGAACTTATGTTTTTGCTATAGTATTTTTTTTTTTTTAGTATATGTTCCATCTTTTTTATTTTATTATTTGTAGTATGGATAAAGATATCCTCGTTGTGTTCAACTCAAGTCTCAAATCAACTCAAAGTTTGTTGTTCAGGATTTGTAAGAAATCAGTTTACACCAAAAAGTATTTAAAAAAAAACAGTTTATCCTTTTGATTCTGAAATTAGTAACCAGATCACCCTGTTAGGTGTTTAAGTATATCAAATCACTGGTGGTGTTTTACCACACAAAAAATGGTGGCAGCAGAGTTGCCAACAAATGTGGTGTTTCTACACACCAGTCAATTATCGGCTGTTTTCATTTACACCGATTTACTGGTGGTGTTTCCTTACACCACTTTTGGTGGCTACTTTGTTGCCACCATTTTTGGAGCGAAGTTACACCAAAATTATTTACAGTGTATCATCATCATAATGACTGTAATGTTTAATAATCACTGTAATGCTTTTGGGTTCTTTTTTAAATATTTTTTCGGATCCCAATAATAATGGCAATCAACTCATAACTTGTGAACATTTTTCGAACTTATTGAACATTTTTTACAGGATCTCAGAACTGTGATCATTTTTTTTCCCTGTATATTTTGTTTGTGAACTACATTTCAGATCAGAGTAAAGGCCAAGCTCTAAACAGACTTGTTTTTCTCTCTTTCTCTCGGTGGCGTGGTCTACAAGCCGGACGCGCACGCGCGCGCTGAGTCAAGCTCACAGCTGAGATTGCGATCGTCTCCTACTGGGCGACGAGGTTTAAAAAATTGATAAGAGGAGGTAGTTTGTTCGTGAGAACGCGGAGGGGCAGGTGGTTAGAAAGACCGTCCTGCGTTTGTAAACTTTGTTTCGTTTTCATAATTAAAAAACCTCTTGCTAAACTTCAAAAAAAAGTCTTTGTGGTTCTTCAAACCCACACTGTAAATAATTTGTGGTGTATCCTTCACACCAAAAATATGGTGGCAACAAAATAGGCCACCAAAGAGTGGTTGTAATAAACACTCCACCAGTATCGGTGTTAATGCAAACACCGATAATTGACTTGTGTGTGTTAGATAACGGCCACATTTGGTGGCTACTCTGTTGCCACCATTTTTTGGTGTGATAAAACGCCCACCAAATTTGATTTGGTGTTCTTTAAACACCTTAATGACCTAACAGGGTGTTCTGGTACTTATTATATATTGTTAAAAAATAATAATTTTGTAACTTGAGTTGATTTTGCGGACTTGAGATGAACTCAACGGAGTGGAATACCTTTATTACATGCTACAAAAGATAAAATGAAAATTTACACCATATTATACAAAAAAACATAACTAAAACAAAATTAATGTTTGGGAATATTTAACGTAAATTAAAGATATCAATAGGATGGCCAGACATTGTTTAATTTGTTACTCAACTATCTATATAGCTATAAAATTGTGCAATTAAACTCAGTTTAACTATTTTATAGTTTTTTTTCCAACAAAACGTAAATAAAGTATCATTTATGAAAGTGTATTGATGATTTCATAGTCGAAAAGTTAATCACTGAAATAATTCAGATATCAATGAGCTAAATGACTAATGGGAAATTACTGTAATTATACTTATCATTTCAATATATTTTAATCATATATACTAGCGCATAGAGATATAAACACAACTCAAATTTTCTCGTTGTAACCAGAATTGCTAGTTTTAGTTAAATTATTCAGTAGTAATTCAGTTTATCTATATAAAGAATAAATATAATTGTTCCGCTTACTTTGCATATTTCGGCCAATACAAACACGATTTACCATCATCAAAATCAAACTCATGCTGTTGTTTAGGGCTACCTGAATGCAAACACACAGATAATCATTTAAAAGTAATAACTGCACGCTGAAATAAGTTTTCTATGTAGAAATATTAAAGTAAGACTCAATCCATGCACATCACGAAATCAAAACACAGCTCTAATTTTCCCGCTACAACCAAAGAATTGCTAGATTGGCTCGATCTGTAACACCAAATTTGGTGCTTCGTTTTCAAAATGTCGTCGAAAGGCTACATTCTTGGTGTATGTTAACACCAATTTTTCTTTAAGTTCAAATAAAAACCATTTTGAGTGAATGATAACACCTATGTTGGTGCGGACACCACAAGTCGTGTATATTTACACCTTATATAGCATTTCATAAACCCGAAACAAGTGTAATAATACTCCCTAGTTTTTACAGTGCACTGATTATCTAGCAACCCCTTCCGCGGTTCAACAAATACAAATAGGTATGTGAATCGATTTTGTTTATGCAATACTACGGATTATTTTCCAGTTAATTTTATTCATTTCCAATGTTGTCACAAGGAATAAATAACCTTGAAAGTCGTGCAGTTTTGTATTTTTGGCGAGTTTAGTTATATTTTCCTGCAACCAAAACTGCCACCGCACATCACTTGCTATTTTTGGGTATTTCTCTTTAGTATGTATATATTAGATCAGATACACTTTTGGTTCTTTGTTGGCACAAGAAAATATTAAAGGTCAAAAGTTCATAAAAAAAATCGAATCAGTTTGAATGACCTAGGACCTATGTACCAACTGTCAACCATAAGTTTTTATGTCCTAACATGTACTAAAGAACAAGTATACATGAAAAATATTTCACTGAGATTTAAAACTTTTGACACATAAAGTATTGAAATATGTAAGTTGCTTCGATTTTTTTCAAAAAACTGAAGATCTCAACTTTGAACCCCCAAAACTTTAATAAAAAAAATTTTAGCCAAAGCAAAAATATACGTGTCTATTAGTTTTCCATAAGAACATATTCTGTCATTTTCAGCAAAATTAAGAAAGTCAACTATCCAAGCCTGCCTGACTCTTAAAAAAAACTGTCTCTTAAAATTAATTTCCCTGATAAATTATCTCTCTATATTAAAAAAAAGTAAGCTTTTTTTATCTGTACGGCGCAATTTTTAGAGTACAACTCCAATTTTTTTACTGAAGGTCTCAATTGGTGTAAGTGTCATGTCCACAAAATATTTTTTTTAAAAAATCCAATTAGTTTCGTAATTAAAAAATAAAAAATTGCGTTTTTGGACTAAATTCGATAATAAAGAAATTTTCCCTGATAGATTTTTCTGAATTTCGAGTATTTTGTGGACTTTTTATGTATCAACAAATTGCCATAGTTATTATAATCAATTTGGATCCGGTTTAGAAGTTATGGGTTTTTTAATTTTTTTGGTTTACACTCATACTTTTTTATCTCTACGATACAATTTTAATGGGACACTTCCAATTTTTTACCAAATAAAAAAATGGTTTAAATTTCATTTCTGCAAAATATTTTTCAAAAATTCAAATTAGTTTTTTAATTGAAAAATCTAAACGTACAGTCATTTGCGTCAATAAATGATCGTGTGCGTCATTAACATTATTTGTTTTAGAATTCTTTCTTTTTCGGATAATTTCTCTATATTTAAACAAAATAAGCTTTTTCTATCTTTACTATGCAATTTTTGGAGTACAACTCCAATTTTAAATATTGCGGCAATAAAAATTCGACAATTCAATGGTCGCGGCTTTTAGGCCTCAGTTATAAACTCAGTATTATGTACTCTCGGTTGGCAACGAAGAAACTGGATGTTTTTTTTTTTTTTTTTCTTTTTTTGCTAATGGCCGCGCCATTCGCCGCGGAGTGTGTTGTGACTTGTTGTTGTCTTACTTGACGAAGATTTATAGCCGTCATCCAAAATGTAAGTAATTTTTTATAAGTCTAGTATAGTTATTCACTGACATAATGTCAGCAATTTCATCTTACCTCAGACTAGGGTACCTTCAATACACTGTGTGCTGTACAGGGTAACTGTGCACTCTGTGCTGTACAAGGAGCTTAGCAGGTGTGCCATGCTAAAATCGTTATCGCTCAGCCAAACTCGCCAATAAAACAAAACTAATTATTTTTTACACATATAAACACTATGTTGTTGCTTAGTTTGGAAGAAATAAGAATGTTTTCAACTTTCAAGTAAGCAATGACTTTGATTTGCGGTTTGTTTACGTTACCCCGCCAACTGTTGTTCCACCATGCCAAATACTTGCCAAATACCGTCTGTTAGCTACGACATTAAAAATTGCATTTTCTGGTAGAAATACTATTTTTAGGAATGTAATAGTCCACATGATGTTTAATTTACAATACAAAGATTAAAAAGTAAAGCTTATACACTTTTTCCGAGTTTAAACAACTTTTGTATTCCATAGCAATGACACACGCCGGTATTAAAACATGGATTACAGCTTTACCGTTAAGAATTTTAATCCAAAAAATAATAAATATAGAAGAATATAGATCATTAAAAACAAAATCAATAACAAATAGTGGTTAAGTTCCTTTTATTATATCGTTCAGATGTGATTTATTGGAGCTTCGCTGAGTCACCGTGTAATGTCTACGCGGAAAAAATAACAGCGCCGTATCTCGGGAGCATGTTATGCTCCAGCCAATCAAGCGAGAGCATCATGTCGCAACCCTCATACGCAGATATTCCAGTAACCCTACCTCAGACTTGCTTCGATAAGCGAACATAGAAACTCGGACCATGAAACACTTAAAAAAATACGCTGGTACTCCGAGCCGTTGATTGTGGCCACTCGAGCTGTAATAAAACCATAAAATAAACACATTTCGCGCTTTACTGTTGGAGTAAGTAATGTACTGGTATCCCAAAAAGATAGGAGTTATTTCCCTATTCTTCCCAGCATTTACCCTTTTTGCTGGGTATTTACCAACTCGTTCCCACTGAGATTTGAAATCTTAAGTTTAGAAAGGGAAATCAAAACCCTTTGCAAATAGGTTTGCAGTTTGAATTGAAATTATACGGAACATATGCTAATTTTCGAATTTTACTCGGCTTAATCTTTCTTAACCTTGAACACCAATTTTTTAAAAACTTAAGTTCATTGTGTTTGCATTTATATTGATATTAAATTTTTGTTTACGGATCTGGAGCGAATGTCAATAGAGATTTCTATTGATACCTGAGGGCCATTTCCACGTACATATTTTTCTATTGATCTCTACTGACCATTTTTACGAGGGATATTTGTACGTTTTAGTGTTTTTCTGACTGTTTGCATTAAATAATAAAGTTCGTAATGTAGATCACTAGTAATAAAAAAATTAAGTCTGTATTATATAATTCAAGGGAACCTAAGAATGTCTCCTGTGTTAAAAGACGCTTATCTTAATAGTGATTTTTACCAATAATAACCAGTCCTTTTTTTTAAAAATTTCATCATAAATGCAGTTCAGTCAGCTTTTAATAACGTTTCATCGCTAGAAGAATGTAAGTTTTTATTGAATATATCTTTCAATCATATCACGTTAGCTTTGTCTGCACTATCTGTTATTCACTTTAAAAATTCCACAAAACACTTGAGGAATCAGTAAAATAACTTTGGTCGATGTAAAACATTTCATTGCCTTGTTTAGGTCTACAAAATATTTCGTCATCCGTGAATCAGTTATATTAATGGAAAACTCTGGTCAGCTAACTCATTACATAGGTTAGTTCATTGCATTTCGAATGACTTAAAATATGGGTTCCATATTGACTTTTGTCACTTCTCATTTCACGAGGTTTGTTCTGTTCATTTTCAAAATTGCTTACTATTGGGGACTAAATGGTTACTATTCTTTAAAGTAGGCTTGTAGTTGCAGAATTGCAAAATTTTGTTGGACATCTCAATACAAGGGGGGGGGTCTGTCACAAGCAGTAAAATTTTTCGGTTGTTTTCCCATAGTTTCCTTCCAAAATTATCTTTGTATATATTTTAGTTTTAAAAGTATTATCACATTCTTTGTCAGCATAGAATTTCCTCTAATTTGATACCAAACTCGACTTATTATGGTTTATCGTGATTTTTTTTTTAATTTGACGGGTTTTTTTTTCAGGATGGTGGCAAAAAAAACCATATTTGTCGCACCAGTACGGGTTGCAATTTGTAGTATGTTCATTAGAAGCATGTTACTTGCCATTTTTAAAAAGAATAATTTTTGTTACAATTTGTTCTAGGCTAAGGTGTTTTTTCGAATATTTCTACTGCACTATTATTAAAGATACTTTACAAGACGAGTGTATCAACTTCATGGAGAGACAGATAAACGAATCACGAGAATTTGCTAAAGCCAACATTCTGAAGGTACAAAAGACGAACACGAGTCAATCTGACCGAGTGAGAAAGAACATTAGCGTCTGGGTCATTCTCTGTAAAAGGGACAAATTGATGTCCCGGATACTTTTCTCTTTATTTTTAAATTATATATGCAGGTTTGTGATTTGTTAGTGTAAACTGGCCCACAACCTAACTAGTCCCACTTAAAAAAATTGAAATAATTATAATTTACTTACATAAAATTTCATTTAAATACCCGATTTGTCACTCCCTCACACTGTCCCTACATGCTTTTACAACTTTTAACGTCCTAAAAAAAGCCATTGTTAATATATGATCCTTTTTGGCGGAACTAATTATGGTTAATTAGTTTCTGTAGTTTCCGAAAATGTGTCTGATGTTTTTCTACCATCAGTAGTTTTATGTAATTTTTTGAATATGTATGTGTCCCTGGGTTATAGAGTTACTCCTACAACACTGCTTTAAAGTTCAATTTAAAACTTACTGGAAGACTAAGAAATCGAATTTAAATTGGCATATTATTCCTAAAGGATTGAGGCTTCTAAATCAGCCATCAATTGTTTTAATCCATGAGTGATAACGTTTTTACAGTACTTTTAGTATTAAAAATATCATGGGAGTCTTTTACTGCCGTCACTCACTCAACCGCATTTACTGATTATATATAAGTGCGAGAATCTTTTTACTAGACTCAAATTGTAGGCATTTAAATGTAGATCAACATACAGTCTCTTTATTTCATAAAAAATTCTAAGAAAATGATGTTATTTGACTTTTCCTACGGAATCGTCACTCACTCACACGTCACTAACTCACAAATCAGCTTTGAAGGTCTGTCCAAATTGGATAACTTCATCTTAGATCATTTTTTAGAAGCGCATTCAATACCGATCGGTTGTTTCGCTTCAAGTGAAATTTTTTTTTAAACGCATGCCCTTTAGATATTTTACGAGAGTGATAGGGTAGGGTAGGGTATTTTACATACATATTCCGACTTGTGTGCTTGCTCAGTGAGCCGCTTATAAGTCTTCGTCAAGTAAGACAGACACAGAAAGATTTTTTACTGTCACAAAGAGAGGAAATACACCCAGGGCGAAGGCGGGAATCGAACCCGCGCCCGTTACAGCACGCAGACTGCTGGCCTGCGATGCTTACCACTCGGCCATCCGGGCCCCACGAGAGTGATTATTCGTTTCTTCTTCTACGTTATAATCAAGAGTTGGGGTCAAACTTGCCGACCAGGCAGCGCAATGGTTAAGGTGCTATAGCCTTTGGTGCTGCTGGGTTCTTGTTCGAATTCCGGTATGGAAAGGATGTTTGTGTTTGTCAATAAATATTGTTATTTGTCTATAGGCGTGTTTACATGAGACATCGAATCCATAGATTGAAAAGCACACTCAGCTGTTTTTCCCTCTTGGGGATTTTCTCCCAGACAGAACCGGAATTGCAGGGTTCATTAGGGTAGGGGGGTTCTCAAACTCTCCAATGAAGGAGGGTTTGATGTTTCATGACATGGATTCGGCCACAGACTATCATTTGGGTTAGAAATCCAGCTCGTCCTCTTTTTCCCCTAATGGAGATTTTGACATTCCATGAATTCGATGGCTCATGTAAACGCGCCTTATGTGTCTGTGTCGTCTTTCCTTGTTTGTCTCTTGTGACTGTCTCTTCTGGCTAGCGGGGTAAGGAGCTATTAAGCCTATGTTCTTCCTTTCTATAGGTCGCACTCACTGTCATTTGTTATAGGGTCAAACTGTTAATTAATTATTTTTACACTAGAGCTACACTTAGGCTATTGATGACGGGTATTGTAATTTAGAACCACAGTCGCACTATCATCAAGATATTTATGACGAAAAACTAAAATAAAATGCGGTTTCATTTTTTTAACCTCTTCTTCTCGATCAGGAGTCGTTTCCTCTAAACACATTATACGCATATCAAACCCTTTTTAAACACAATTTATTGCTTTGAAATTATACTTGGCCAATATTCAAGTATGGTCAGCGTCGGCTCGTCACTTGATTTCTGTCCTAAATTACGACGTCCGTCGCCAAAAGCCCTCATGTAGCTGTAGCGCGATGGTAATTCAAACTAACCTAACCTAACTTCCTTATAAACAAAAAAAACCTCGCATTCCTATAGAGATGTATATCGTGTAATGTCTAATGTAGGTTTAGTTGCGTCTGTTATTCAACCAAGCCTAATTGACATAGACTTGAATCACGCGTTTTTGAACTAAAACACAATGCTTAGCACTTGGGGCAAGTCAAAGAGGCATGCAATGGTTTCGGTGCTGCATGTGCATACATTGTCTATTGCGCATGCTCAGCATCTAAAGAAGTTAACGATAGTTTTCAAATGTGGAAAAAAAATATATTTGATTAAAAAAATCATTGAAGGGATCTGAACCATTTTTTTTTTGCTATATATGAATATGTGAAACACATATAATAAAAATTATTCAATTAGAAAAATATTTTTTTCTCCAGTTTTTAAAAGTGCAATTTGTCCCATTTACAGAGAATGACCCGTCTTCGAAAAAGAAGAATTAATGTCTATACAACGTACCCAATTTGGTCTAGTACCTTGAAATTCGCAAAATTACACTATTTCGTTCGATTGCTTGGAAATATAATACATCCGATCGTCTACAATTCACAGCAAACCAGATAACAATATTCTTATCGGCAAAAGAGTTCTGAGGAATTTGATTAATAACTTTGTTTTCGCGTAACACTCAAATGAAGCTTAAATGGCCAATGTCGCCGGACGAGATTTTCGTATTTTGAGTTACAGTCAAATCTCGTTAACACGAACACTCAATTTTATATAAATTCGTAAACAATTTATTTTGTTGACATTTTAGTTTTAGCATAGGGAAATTGATTTACGAACTTTTGGATTCAATCTCAATTAATAATTGCTAAAACTATTTTTTGTCGCTAATGCTTCCTTAATTTTGTTTTTCATAGACAACACAAAACTTTGGGTCAAGTTTTGGTCAAGCAATTTGCAGTTTTTAATGATTAAGTCGTTCTATTCCATAACTGATGCACACTTCAGTAAAACCATACTCCATTTGAGTAAATTATTCAAACCAATTGATCTCAGACATTATTCTTGGGGTTTAAGTCATGGCTATTGGCGGGATGATCTAAATGAACAACACCTAGTTCATTAAATAGTCTTTAATTTCGTTTGAAATGTGGATACTTGCATTATCATGCATAAAAATCTAATCAAAAACATAGTTTTGCAACGCGAAAAGGAATTAAAAAATTTTCTAGAACTAATCTGCAATAAAGTGATGTTTGTCAACAATTCAGAAACATAACCTTGTTTCTTCAATCATAAAGATATCGGGGCCCAAACCATCAAACTTCCACCACTAACATTTCTGCTGAAGACAGATCTTGGTTATTTCCAAAGATCCTTTCAATGACATTTTAAACCATCACGTCCATCCAAATTGAACTTTTTTCATCAGCAAATGTCACTTTTTCCCCATTTCTCTCCCTCCACTCCCACCCAATCCATTTTCATGTAGTTACGACTATATTTTAATAGCCTGTTCTTATGGTGAAGAGAAAGCTTTGGACCAGCCTTCATTTTGAAACATTTCAAGTTCGACGACGATATCAATATTTGTCCTACTCTTCTGGGAGTTACAGGAAGTGATTGTTCATAACAAATTCGCCCTGCAATGCACAAATGCTGACACTAATTGTAACTTTTTGGGATAATAATCCAATAATCCTGCTTTTGTCCCTCGTTCCACGAGGGTTAAACCTTTTTTAATGATGGTTTTTGCCGAAGTCAGAATGATTCTTTAAATATTTATGAATTATATTTATTGATCTTTTAATTAATATGCTAATTTCTCTTATAGATTTGTTACAATATTATGTAAGGGTCATTTTTTACCTTTTTGGTTTCAGGCAGTCCCGCAAGCTTTCCTATTTAGTAAAATGGGAATAAAACAGATAAATTTCAACAAATTTGGCCTTAATCTTATTTATAAACACTGATAGTAAGCTCCCCTGAAGTTCAAATGAAGAACTAGTTAAAATATTTGGTACCTGGGTTCAAAATAAATTTGAGTACATAAATCAATTTCCATCATTTGACTAAACTAACTGAAAACTAAAATTAGATATATTTTTATTTAATATCATTTTTTGAAAAAAATTATGTGTGAAATTCCTTTATTGAGCTCTGAATATCCAACACACAAAATTCGAATTGTTAGCACTTAATACAAAGCGATATCTGGTGAAAAGAATGTTAGTTCATAAATCAATTTCCACCACTGTAGGTGTTTCTGTACAGAGGTCAAAAGTGAAGGACTTATAAATAAGTAGTGGTTCGCATTAAAACTTATTGACACTCATTCAAAACGAATCGGAAGCAAAAGTTTATTTCCTCAGAAACAAAAAATATCAATCTATTTAATGGAATTGGCAACAAATGTTTAAAAAAAGCGGAAATTGCGCTTAAATGTGGTGTAGCTAAAATCCACAGTTTAACAATTTTAAAAAATGCCTTCTTAATTGCTGTTCCCCAAAAACATGTCTGAATAACTTAGAACTCTGGTCAAGAGTTCGTCACTTGAGTGAAAAATCAGTGGCGCCGTCGTGCGCTCGTTCATTACTTTCAACTAAACAGATTTTACAAGCACGTATGTCGAAGCGTACTCAAGACAAACACAGACAATACGACACGAATATATCTACAAATACAGCCGCGGTAGCTCCGTCGTGTGAGCCGTCGTGCTCGCATCGGAAGGGTTATGGGTTCTGTAGTCGCAATTCTGATGGTCGCTGAGTCGGCGCTTGTACTCCGCTAAAGACCGCCGTGTTGAATAATGGTGGCTGGAGCACGCTAAATATGTCGTGGTCACAAAGTCCTCCATGTTCCCATACCAAATTAATACCTCTGAGGGTGCCAGATCAGGGGTTATCGGATTTTGATCTGGATCAAAATTCCGATATGTGAGTGAGAATGGATGTGTAAGAGGGACCTTACTGTAAAACGGATGTGTCATGTTGACGGGCAACAGTCGGACTTCCTCCCTTGGGGCGCTCAATAAAAACGGAAGCCGCCCTCTTCGCCTTAAATCGGGTAGTTCTCTACTCCGGGCTCGGTAACCGAGAGACATTAGAAACAACAACAAACATATCTACAAATATCACGGGATTCCAGGTATAGTCCGACCAAGCTAACTTGGCAATCAGAATATTTTGATTGTGGACGATTCCACTTTGAAATGAGGTTTTTAGGCAGAAGAAAAAGGGTTGCCAGCTCAAGGCGTTTGGCGAGAAGAGGGGATTGTTGGTCTAGTTCAATCTATCACACTAGAGCTACACATCAGTTATCGGCGATAGAGGAGTGTTGTTGATTGCTAGTAGCGGTTAACGATTACATGTGAATTTCTTTGTTTATTTGACTTGATCAATAATCGATTAATATCTGTGCATATTTGATAATGTCTTATGAAAGAACGATACTTCCTGCAAAAGAGAATAATATTGTATATAATGTTTTAAATTTTTTCAAAATGGAAGCCTCTGCCAAAAATTTTTATTAATTTTTTTAGAAAAAAGTTCTTAAAGTAATTTCTAATTAAAATTGAGCTGAGAATTTAGATATAAGTCTTTGTTTGTACATATTTGTACAATACAAAGCCATTTTCTTGGTCATTTTTTCAATTTTGACCTCACAATTTGCCGCGCAAGCCTAATCGCAATGTGTTCAAATAGCTTCATGTTTAATATCATTTATTTTAGTTTTGGCTAAAGTTTCATAAATTTTAAAACTTGTTTTATAATAAATAAATCTTGTAGAATTACATATAAAAACATTATACTCATTTATCGAGTAGTTAAAAAATGACATGAAAGATCAAACTATGCTTTGTAGTATCTTCTTTGCACATTTTTAAGACTCCTATGACCCCTTAATAACCTGTTTCTTAACCACAAAGAAATATGCGCCCAAAAGCAATGAATCCCAAACATAGTAACTCTTGCCCAAAACCAAAACCTTCTTTACCTTTTTTCAAAGTGGACTGGTCCACAATCAAAATATTTTGGTTGCCAAGTTAGCGTGGTCAGACTATAATTATAGTCTGACCACGATAAATTGGCCATCAAAATATTTTGATTGTGGAAGATTCCACTTTGAATTGAGGTTTTAAGCCGAAGGAGGAAGGGTTGCTGGCTCAAAGCGTTTGGCGAGAATAGGGTTTGTTGGTGTAGCGCGATAGTAAATAGTGTATCTCACTAGAACTGCACATCAGTTATCGGCTACAGAGGATTGTTGTTGATTGCTGGTAGAGGTTAACGATTACACGTGTATTTCTTTGATATTTTTGTATCGTGAAATAACTAAATCTATGATTATTTTACAGAAATTTAATTAACCATTGCTAAAAAAAAGTTCAAAATTGATAAACAAACTCGTAGTTAAGTTATAAGTTCCACTGAGCATATTTCCCAGTATACATCTATTATTTTTTCTCGGTTTGATGAAGGGTTTTAAAACTTAAAAATATGACTGTGACTAGGAATTACACCGAGGGACGCTATAACTTAAATATTAATGGGAAATATAAGAGTTATCCCGATGCAAGTTCGATCTACCCTTCGATTGATAGTCTGTTTCTAAACCGTAAAGAAATATGCGCCCCCAAAAGCAATGAATCGCCAAACATAGTAACTCTTGCCCAAAACCAAAACTTTCCTTACCTTCGAAGTGGGCTGGTCCACAATCAAAATATTTTGGTTGCCAAGTTATCGTGGTCGGACTATACCCTCTGACTACTGGGCCATATGCGTCATTATAGTCCGACCACGATAACTTGGCAACCAAAATGTTTTGATTGTGGACCAGTCCACTTCGAAGGTAAGGAAAGTTTTGGGCAAGAGTTACTATGTTTGGCAATAAATATTTTTGGGCGCATATTTCTTTAAGGTTTAGAAACAGACTATCAATCGAAGGGTAGATCGAACATGCATCGGGATTACTCTTATATTTCCCATAAATATTTAAGTTATAGCGTCAATCGGTGTAATTCCTAGTCACAGTCATATTTTTAAGTTTAAAAACCCTTCATCAAAATGAAAAAAAAAAATCATGGAAATATACTGGGAAACATTCTCAGTGGAACTTATAACTTAACTAAGAGTTTTTTTATAAATTTTACCTTTTTTTTTTAGCAATGGCTAATTAAATTTCTGTAAAATAATCATAGATTTAGTTATTTAACGATTCAAAATATCAAAGGAATACACGTGTAATCGTTAACCGCTACTTGCAATCAACAACAATCCTCTGTAGCCGAAAACTGATGTGCAGTTCTAGTGAGATAGTCAGGTCGCCAAGAGGGGGAACCCTGCACTGAGAAGTTAAGTTTTTTTTATTGATGATTCTTATAGATTCGAGGGTGTAGATTACGAATCTGGAAGGTACTATTTTGGTACCCTTGAGCATTTTTAGTTATTTAAGATGGCGTCTCCGCCATCTTGAATTTTGTAATCTTAATATTTGACGATCTATTTGACAAAAGTGAATAGTTTTTGTCTTTATAGATGCATTTGGTAATAAAGATTCACAATTATCAAGAAAATTTCAAAAATAAAAAATTCAAAATGGCGGAATCCGCCATATTGGATTTTTCACTTTTAATGTTTTTGTTTTATATTTAACCCAACAAAATATGTATATTTTAACTATATTTTTTATACCTAGTTACTATACAACATTACTTTGAAGAAAATGTAAAAAATCAAGATGGCGGCATCCGCCATATTGGATTTTTTCATCGTTTATATAAAGCGATCCATATGTCCTAAATTAAAAATTCTTTTTATTTTAGTTATATCTTAATTTTAGTTTCTATTTCAGTTTTAATAAGTAGATTATTAATCTAGACGATATTTTTTCGCTAGTTTTGAGTATTTTTTTATATTTAAGATGGCGTCTTCCGCCATATTGAATTTTTCTTCCTAATTCAATTTTTCGGGTTCTTTCAGGCCAAAATTAATATTTTTTTTCTTTAATAGGTGCATTTTGTCGTAAATAATTACTTAAAAATTCAAAAAAATCCAAAATCAATATGGCGGCTTCCGCCATCTTGGATTTTTCACCTTCTAATATTAAGTGATCCACTGGCTCGAAGTTAAAAATTCTTTCAGTTTTACTTGTATATTTTATTATAAAATGCTTTTAGGTCGTCATAAAGTTTTATTTAAACACTTAAAAATCCAAATTCAAGGTGGAGGATTCACCATCTTGGATTTTTACCATCTACTATTACGTGTTCCATTGGTGCGAAATTAAAAATTCTTTCTACTTTAGTTGTATTTTTTGGTAACAAATGGTTTAAACTACATAAATGGGGAATACAATTGCAACCTATCTGAATTTATGGCCATTCAAGATGGAATCTTTGTCATTATTAGATTTTTTTCCGTTAGTATTAGGCGATCTATTAGCTCGAAATTAAAAATTCTTTCTTTGTTAGGTATATTTTTACTACAGAATTATCGCTATGTCTTCTACTAACTGAGTGCAAATATGTAAACTCAAGGCCCAAGTTGCTTAGAGTTGCTGGCTTTAAAGTTATTAAGACAATCCTTTTTGGACCATGGCCTATGCTTTTATGTAGTTTCAATCCACTATTAATGTATTCCAAATTCCGGCATGTGTCGCATAACGTGATCTGATTTTTTTAAAGTTCTTTAACACATTTTCGGGCATTTTTTTCCATTTTTCTTATATAAAATAATACATAGCATTCATAGTTTTGAGGACCAGATGGAAATAAATAGGGTAGAATTGGCGAACAACTTCAATATGAAGGGACCAATATCCTGCTTTTCCGGCTCCCACATATAACATCTTGAAGAAAACTAGTTTCAATAAACAGTTCACCGATACTTCACTAATGTTGCGATTCGCACCCTTTATTTCTAAAACTGATCGAAGATCTCCGCTGCAGTTTGGCTGAGATTCTTCATATAAATCTATAAATCCCTCATGACTTATTTTGCAAACATTTTTGAAGTCCTGAAGTTTTGGAAACTTCTTACCTTTCTGCATCTGTAGGACTCCTTCAAACACACTATAGGTATAACTTTGGATAGACCACTACCCAATATTAACCCCACACAACCTATAAAACTTATCAACATGATGATTTGCAAAGCCACCCTACAAAACTGATGATCCCAAGTAAATGGCAAACTCTTGACCAGCTAATTTAGTGAGTCCTTGGGCTTCTGCTAAAGATGTGATGTCATGGTTGTATCTGGATTCTGGATAAGAATTTGTTATCATATCTAACACAGGTTGATACTTTGCAGTAGTTTCTAGTTGTATCTGAAATTCATATTTTCGGCCAATTTAATTATTTATTTAACTCTGGATAACGTTCTGAGAATGTCTTTGAAGAATTTGAAATCTTTATCTCTATAGCATTGTAAAGAGAAACTTTACAATCCATCACATAACAGCGGTAACTCTGTTATTAAAGAACATTCAAGAGTCATAGTCGGTTTATTTTTAAGATTACATTAACGATCTTTAGGTTATAAGGAATGTGTATGGCTTTAGACATTTCATTTTTTTTGTTTGTTTCTTGAAACTGTATCCCTCTATTTTTCTAATAAATAGGTTACCACTTCTGGTTGAATACAGTCTTTCTTGCAGAGTTTTCTGAATGTTTATTAACTCTTGATCCCATATTCTTAGAATTATGCCGCTAAACGAGATCTCAGCAAGTCCAAAGCCATTACTTCGATTAATGAACTCCTCCTGCCATTACTTCGATTTATGAATTCCTTGGAGACAAAAACTCTTAACCAAACTATTCAGGATTGGAATAGTGGGTAGGATCTTTAACTGGAACTACGATTTCTTGAAAGACAGGTCTATCAGAGTGAAATTTAATGACACCTTATCGAAAATATTTACTTTAAAGCAAGGGCTTCCGCAGGGGAGCATTCTCAGCCCTCTCTTGTTCTCAATTTATTTGAATGACCTTGATGCTGTCCTTAACGAACACACTAAACTAGCTATGTTTGCTGATGATCTTGTACTCTTCACCTCTCATGCAAATTTGGATAGAGCCCAATTTTTCTTAAATAAAGCACTTGAAAACCTTTCTATACTTACTTGCGATCTGAAAATTCAAGTTAACCTAGGTAAATCAGAAACGTGCATATTTACAATCAATAACCATTTGAGATCCTATAGACCTTCTATTGTGTTACTTGATGCAGTCCTCAGATTTAATGAGAATCCAAAATATTTAGGTGTCATTTTGGACTCTTCCCTGTGTTTCAACAAGCATATTGACTACATTAAAACTAGAGCGAAAAAGAGACTAAATATTCTAAAGTGCATTTCGGGTAAGGATTGGGGCGCTTCTGCGAAAACACTCAAGTTCACATATACAGCGCTGATTAGACCGTTGCTTGAATATGCATCTCCCATCTGGATGCAGGCAACAAGAACCAATCTCGAAAAACTTGAAAAAATACAGAGGAATGCAGCTACAATTATTTGTGGTCTGAGAAATACAACACCGGGAAACATTTCCGAGTTCGAGGCTGGCCTTATCCCTCTTAGGAATAGGTGGGACCTAAATCTGACTAAATTTACTGAAAAACGGGTCAACCTGAAGGGCCACAGAACCGGAGATTTAATTAAAGACTGGATACCATCTTATAGAATTAAGAAGAAATCTCCTATGCACTCAATCCTTCAAAACGAAATACCTATTACTTGACCTAACAAACTAACTGGCTCTCCAGTCTTCCCACCGTGTCACAAAAAGAAAGAGCTTATCATCAATATCTCCATTGGGAATTCTGTGAGAAAGCAAGATGAACTCCCTTGTCTCTTGAGGGCTCTTGCTCTTGAAAAGATAAATCACTTCGGCCCAGAATTTATTAAGGTCTACACTGATGGGTCTAAGGACACTGATGGAAATTCGGGAAGCGGTGTATTTATCGAGTCCAAAAACCAGGATCAAAAACTAAGTCATACTAATCCCAGAGGCTGTTCAGTCATTAATGCTGAACTGATAGCGATTGCGATGGCTCTTAACTACCTCGATAAATCCTCGCCAAACAAGATGGTCTTTTTTGTGGATTCCTTATCAGCCCTTCAGGAACTCCAAAAGTGTTTCACTAGTTCCAAATCAATACTAAAAGAAATCGCGACCTGTATTGACTCCTTCCACAAGGACTCCTCACTAACATTCCAATGGATTCCCTCCCATATCGGCCTGAAGGGAAACGAAACGGCCGACGAATTGGCCAAGGCTGCTGCTGTTCCGGACTTATCAATCGACTTCGACCTCTTTAAATCTTGTCAAAAGAAGGCACTAAAACAGCAAGTTCTCCAAGGAGTATCTCACCACTGGTACGTGCCCGACAAGCCTGGAACCTACATTGACTCTGGCCTGAGTCGGCATGCTTTTTCCTCCCTGTCACGTCTTCGTACTGGCCATACGAGACAGATTAAATTTATTAATGGAGAAAGGGTTTTCCCGACGTGCACCATCTGCAATGTAAATCAGGCTTCACCCGAACATCTTCTTGATTGCATGGGCGTGTCAAAGAAGGAACTGTTCTCTGCCAACCCGCTACAAGTTCTGGACTTTCTTAATGTTTTCAACTTGTTTGATATTGCTTAATTGTTGTGTTCCTGTTCTGTGTGTCCATGGATTTGTGTATATACACTTGGGATAATAAAAAAAATGAATTCCCTACTCACAAGATGTGAGGGGGAGGGGTATTGAGTAGAGCCCTCAATCCCTAATGGTGGGGGTCTCTAGTATTAAGAGGATACAAGCTTACGCAATCTTTCGTTTCGTAGTGTAAGAGTAATATTGTTTGAAAAAAGGAAGCATTTTATACGAGTAGGGCTCTTGTAGTAATTGTGCCTGATGAATAACAAAATATTTAAAATACTTAACTTAATATGGTGGAAAACATATTTAATATTTTTCCTTCAACCTTCATGGTTTTAAAGTATTTCAAACGCAATAAAGAAAAAAATTGAAAGAATTTTTAATTTCGCACCAATAGATCACGTAATATTAGAAGGTAAAAAAATCCAAGATGGCGGAATCCGCCATCTTGATTTTGGATTTTTTGAATTTTTAAGTGATTATTTAAGACAAAATGCATCTATAAAAGAAAAAATTATTAATTTTGGCCTAAAAGAACCCAAAACATTGAATTAGGAAGAAAAATTCAATATGGCGGAAGACGCCATCTTAAATATAAAAAATACTCAAAACTAGCGAAAAAATATCGTCTAGATTAATAATCTACATATTAAAACTGAAATAGAAACTAAAAGTAAGATATAACTAAAATGAAAAGAATTTTTAATTAAGGACATATGGATCGCTTTATATAAACGGTGAAAAAATCCAATATGGCGGATGCCGCCATCTTGATTTTTTGTATTTTCTTCAAAGTAATGTTGTATAGTAACTAGGTATAAAAAATATAGTTAAAATATACATATTTTGTTGGGTTAAATATAAAACAAAAATATTAAAAGTGAAAAATCCAATATGGCGGATTCCGATATTTTGAATTTTTTATTTTTGAAATTTTCTTGATAATTGTGAATCTTTATTACTAACTGCATCTATAAAGACAAAAACTATTCACTTTTGTCGAATAGATCGTCAAATATTAACATTACAAAATTCAAGATGGCGGAGACGCCATCTTGAATAACTAAAAATGCTCAAGGGTACCAAAAAAGTACCTTCCAGATTCGTAATCTACACCCTCGAATCTATAAGAATCATCAATAAAAAAAAAACTTAACCTCTCAGTGCAGGGTTCGGCCAAAAATCGGGGTTTGGCGACCTGACTAAGATAGATTATTTACAATCGCACTACACCAACAAATCCTATTCTCGCCAAACGCCTTGAGCCGGCAACCCGTCCTCCTTCGGCTTAAAACCTCAATTCAAAGTGGAATCTTCCACAATCAAGATATTTTGATTTCCAAGTTATCATGGTCGGACTATAGCATTACCATTCAGCGGCCCGGTCGGCTCATTTATTTGATATTCTATTGGTTACTATTCACCACTAACCACACTCTAATCACTATTTCCATTCGTTAATTACAAAAGTTTAAACACTAAATCAGCAACGTACAGCGCATTTACACAACGTGGTCAAACTCTACATTTATACTGTTACAATATTAAACACATATGCTACCTGTTCCCATTGCAGAGCCCTATGGCAGGTAAGGAGATCGAGTCCGGTTGCTCGACCAGCATGTTAAGCGTAGTGGGGTACTCGAGGTACAGGCCCAGGAACTCGGATGTCTGGTAGAGGAACCCGCACACGCACACCACCAGCACCAGCGCCTTCAGCAGCCGCCTGCCGTGGCCAATGCGGGTGGAGGCCAGCGCGGGGAAACCTGGACAGGCAATTAAATAACATGTAAAGCTCTTTTCAAAATGACCGCAAATATGGTTTCTACGTCCCCCGCATGTGAAAAATACTATTTACTTAACCGCCTCTGAAACCATACCGTATCAAATTATTATACAGTAAGTAGCTTATATACAGGGTGAGGCAAACAAAACCGGCCCCGATCTAGAGATGGGAATACGTTGAAATGCTTGGCGAGAAAAACTCTTGAAGCAGCTTGAAACCTGTTTTTGCGTTGGTTGGATCGGATTCGCTTCACATTAGAGCTACTCATAGACTAGTGGCGAGTTCTGATCTTAATTCGCATTGTATGAAGACGTCCAATAATGCAAATTTTGTGTCTTGCAATAAATTTAGAATGTTTTGTATTACCAAAAACAAAAAGGTCCGATTCTCTGGGATAAATAACAACGGAAACAATCAAATAATCACTAAATCTTGATCAGCTCTATTAACCTTGTTTATATTCCATTTCAACTAGCTTCTAAAAGCGTAGCGTAGTTGCTGGCAAATAAGTCGCCAAGCGTTTGTTTGGGCCTAATATTGAAGCGATCAATAGCTTCAGTAAGCAAACCTGTTTTTGTATTGGTTTTAGACTTGGCAACATTTCTGTCGTATTCTTATCTCCACCTCGGGGCCGGTTTTGTTTGTCTCACCCTGTATAACAGGAACTGTTGCATGTGAAACTGTCCAAGGTAACGTTATTATGATATGCTCAATAGATTGACAGTATCTGCGAAGCCAACAAAGACGTTTTCATGTGTGTTCAAAAATTGGGGTGCGAAAGTAATCTGAGAAGGCACGAATGAAAGGAATAAATATAAAATACTAATGATTGCCACTTAATATCACATATTATTCAGAACATTACTTTTGGACGTCTTGTGAAAGTTTTTCTAAATTTTACAGTATACAGTACAGTACATTTTACAGTATATTTTGTTACTTTTACAGCATAGTCAAAAGTATACTTATACAAGTTTAGCTTAATTGTTTTTAGATTTTATTTATCAAATTCCTAAAGTTTATTTATTCCTTTATTCACAAATGTTCACACATCCCACCAAAAATTTCCTTGCAGGGAAATCGCCACTGTGTGGCTTTTAGTTTAAAATTTTTAGTTTCAGCACATTTAATACTGTACAAAGGATAAGTGAATATTCAAAGAAACAATTGTATTAGTATATGCTCTAATTAGTAAAAAAATAAAATTGAAACACATTTATTTTTGATGTTGCAAATCATACAGTACATAAACTACGTGAAGGATTAATAATTCCGTTAGCAGATTTTATAGTGTAATATTTGTTAAAGCTTAACTATCTGGACAATAAGAACAGAATAAAATATCATGCAAATTGATAGGGAAATAAAATTATTTTAATTTAATCTCTGATTGCTAAGAAATGAATTAAATATCCTTTGGCTTTTTGACCACGTGCTTTAAAAACATTTCTTTACCTGTAATGAGTGATTCCTTGCATAACCTGATACAATACTTTCGAAACGTGCTTTTCCTGGTTTTATTGTATCTGAAAGTACAAAAAATAATTTGTCAAATATTTACGGAATATTTTGAAATAGCATGATTTCGAATTTGAAATAAAATGAATCGTAATTTTTTTCGTTAAAATCACCGCAACCGTAAGAATCCTATCTTTAGAAATTTTATTATATCTTTTATACATGTATCTTGTATACATTCTTGAAATGATAATTTGAATTATGGTAGCTTTCTTATAATCGAACTAAGTTAATGCAGTTAATTTAAAAAAAAACAAGTTATAGAACTCCACGCAGTATATAGTCCGACCAAGCTAACTTGGCAATCAAAATATTTTGATTGTGGACGATTCCAAGCCTCTGCCGATTGGAAGCCTCTGCCGAAAATTTTTATAAATTTTTTTAGAAAAAAATATCCTAAAATAATTTCTAATTAAAATTTAGCTGAGAATTTAGGTATAAGTCTTTGTTTGTACATAATTGTACAATACAAAGTCATTTTCTTGGTAATTTTTTCAATTTTGACCTCACAATTTGCCGCGCAAGCCTAATCACAATGTGTTCAAATAGCTTCATGTTTAATATATTTTATTTTAGTTTTGGCTAAAGTTTCATAAATTTTAAAACTTGTTTTATAATAAATAAATCCTGTAGAATTACAAAAAACAAAAATAATACTCACACATTGAGTAGTTCAAAAATCACATGAAAGATCAAACTATGCTTTGTAGTATCTTCTTTGCACATTTTTAAGACTCCTGTGACCCCTTAATAATCTGTTTTTTAACCTTAAAGAAATATGCGCCCAAAAGCAATGAGTCGCCAAACATAGTAACTATTGCGCAAAACAAAGCCTTCCTTACCTTTTTTCAAAGTGGACTGGTCCACAATCAAAATATTTTGGTTGCCAAGTTAGCGTGGTCGGACTATACTTTATTTTCTGCACTTATCATTTGATTAATTTTCTTTTCTCCTTCGAAAAATAGATAAATTGATATAAGCGTCTTTTTTCTTAACTTTTCTGCTACAAATTCATCAATAAATTTTCATAAATTGAATTGTATTTTAGTTGTTTTTGTTTGGAAAAGGAATGAAACAATTAAACTGAGACTAAAAGCACAATTTTTATAGCTATTAAAAAAAAACTTAAGAGACTAAACTGTATTGCGAAATGCAGTACGTTTTGTGAGATTTCGGTTGCCTGGATCGATTTCTTTGTAGTTCTGTAATCCATGGTCTGCTCCAGTGCTTGCATAAACCAACCTCAGTACAGCACATGGCTGCAATCATCTGTGTTCCAACCTGCGGCAGCTGTTGCGCAACCGAGTGGCAAACAACCTATTACCGTGCAGCGTGCCTCGGGATCTGACAACAGCGAGATAGTGTTGGAATCTTGAGCTATATAGCACTGAATGCGACAGGTTGTTGAGAGAGATTGTGACTGGATGTTTCAGTTATGACTTGTTGGTTTTGTCCCGAGTTCTTGACGGGATTTTTAAATATTCTTAATAAATAGTTTACTTTTAAATCTGCGCTGAATCAAGGCCACCTAGAAGAACAGGCCAGGACAGCTGTCGAACTTAGCCGAGTCACGTGACCAAAGGAGGGATCATTTGGTCACGTGACTCGGCAAAGTTCGACAGCTGTCCTGGCCTGTTCTTCTAGGTGGCCTTGGCTGAATCCTTCCATAAACTCTACACTCGTCGCAGCCTGGTCACCCTAATTTTGGGCATATTTTTTTTAACCTTGTGAGGAGACGATACTTATTGATGAACGTATTCTGCTGCTTGAGTATTGCAAAAAATATGTTTTTCAATATATTGATGCTATTATGAGGATTTTCAGCGATAACTTGACGTTGTCTACGTATTTTAATAATTAATAATTCCTCTCAGTTTCGAAAAAAAGGGAAAGTTATTTAAAAGTAACATAAATTTTCACCTTTTAGGAGGAGGATGCTGTGGGACGATCATTTTCTGCTGCTTGTGAATGACAAATTCTGGATACACCTTCGAAGACTCCATGATTCCCAAACTAACACGCAAATAATAGATAGACCTTCAATTCAGCCTTCCTGATTGAAATAATGAATCTCGTCACGTCATTTTTTGCTTTTTTAATTTTATGGATTGATTATGGAGATTTTAAACGAATTATCTTTCAATATTATTCAGCTCAAAAGAAAAAGATATCACTTTTTTCAATAGTCAAAATAGTCACTGGACAGTCTGTGTTGGTAAACCAATTGTATCTACTTTTTCATGTTCGCCAATAAGGTTCTTGTGACTTTAGTGTTTGGCCTATTATATAGATAATTTATTTGTTTATTTTCCTTCGTTCTTGTCTGTACCAGGTTTGTGTGAAATTAAGAAATATATTATTGATCTCCAACTAATGTGACGTCACCATAGAGTAATAATAAGGATAGAGATAGCGACAATGCAAATCTCCTACATTCACTACCTGATACTCACATTGAAACCGTTGTCCAACAGTCACGTGCCTTAGGGCTATGACATTCGGCGTTGATTCAAGGTCAACCACAAGATGAGATTGCCGCTCTTGTTATAAATTTCTCATTTTTTGGCGCTTCTGGTAAAATTTGTTGTTCTTTTACGCGGTGTGTGACGGGTTTCTCAAATGCAATCCACTGCTGTTTTTCTTTTTTCTTCTACATCTATATTAAAGTAGGTTCTTTTAAAACATGTTGTTTAGGAAAACTTAAAAAAAAATAATAATTAAGGGAACTATGATTATTTTTAATGGGTTTGGTTCGTGCAAGTAAAATAGTTATTTATGCAACAAGTGTGAAAAGTAACACTTTTAAAAACTAGTGGATTTTATTTCACGAGCGAGGTACGAGCGAGTGAAATAATGACACGTGTTTTAAAAAGTTTACTTTTCGCGCGTGTTTCATACACTATTTTTTTTTAAAATTGTGTGAAAAAAATATCATTGGTCCAAAAACATTTCACGCGCATTTTTATCTTTAAATAAAAGCAGAACGATAAAAATCTAGATTTTATAATTTTTATGAAATTAAAATTTTAACTTGTTGGCATCTTATGAAAAGAGTGATAAAAAGTCTTTTTTTCACTATTTGGGTGAAAAAAGGTACTTTTTTTCACTGTTTCAAAAAGTCTAAATTTACGCACGCGTCTGATATTAAAATTGTGTAAAAGTCAGCTTTTTTTCACGCAATTATAAAACCAATATTATAGTTCTTCAGTTCAAAACAAATTTAAATTTATACATTGTTTTATGTTTTAATTTTAAATATTTTCTTTTTTTTATGCGAAAGAATATCAAAACTGAAAATTAGGTGAAGATTTTCGTGCTTCTGTACAACCTTTCAAATTTGGTTCTAGCGATTCTGTTTTCAATTTTTTTGTTTATTAAGTATGTCATGAGACACCTAGCTATATTTTTCATAAAAACAAGACGAATAAAATTAATTGATAAAAAGCAAAATATTCCATGTAAAATACAAAACGAGTTCAAAGTAGTTTTAGTTTAGTTAGTCATGCATAAATTCATTAGTGTTAAAAATATAAATAATGGCTTTTGCATCGTTAATAATAAATAAATATTAAATAGCAAGCTTAAGGTAGGCAAATACCCTAAATTCTAAAATTTTTACTATTACTTTAATCTTTTCCAAATTTGGCATAGTGATTTCAAAAATAATGAACAATGCTTTTGGGGCATTTTTTTAAATTTAAATATAATTGATTTATATTTTAAACGGTGTTTTTCAACTAAAAAAAGGGGTTTACGCCAACACTTCTAGCATAAAAAGTTTTACATTAATTTACCTGAAATTTTTCACAGATGCTATTTCAATATATATATGTGCCATGAACCTCTAACATCTGGTGTAAGTATACAAGTTTTTTTTAAAAAAATGTCGAAGTGTAAGTTTATAAAAAAAAAAACTTTTTTGTGGTTAAATTACAACATTTTTCTTAATAACTTTTTTTCTTGTAATTTGTATGTAACTCTAGAGGGTCATTGCATGTATCAGTTCAAAACAAAGAATTTAGCACATAATAAATGTTCATAGGATGAAAATTCAATGTGGTAGACTTGCAGGGCCGTGTGGTATGTTTTTTTCATATGATGCAAATCATTAAAATGCCGCCTTTAATTTTTTTCTAAACTCTTTTAAGCATAAAAAAAGTCAATTTTTTCCAAACGGAATCTTTTTTCCCTTTTCTACAATATTAAATTATAAAATGATGTGATAGTAAAGATCAATCAAGTATATATAGACAATTTCTTAAGAATAAAAGTAAATTACAAAGCAATCAAAAGCAAAAGAGACCGAATTTTTAAATCATGTAACAGTTATTTGTTTTAAACAAACTTAATTTGTTTAAAACAACTATACAAAAAAAATTGTCAAAACAATAAAATAGAGTAAATTTATCGTACTCAAAGATCTAAAATTCTAAGAGAAAAAAAAACGATTCGTGATTGATTGATTACAAAATAAAACAACTACTCTCTGAACATCTGCTTTAAATAAAATATTTATAAAATAGCACATTAAAAAGAAATTTATATTTTTTGGAAAATACAACTAAATTAAGAATTGACATTGATTGAGAATGAATTTTTGTTAATTTCTTACCTATAAACGGGAATTCACGAATCACATAAAACGCGTCAAAATCTACTAAGAGAGAGCGGTAAAAAAATCAACATTCAACACAGAATGAAATACTATACTGCCAAAAAACCAGAGTCTAAGACGGCCCTGTATAAGTGACGTAGCAGCAATAAATTTAGTGTCTTATCTGATTAAATTATAACATTTTTGACAAAAAAAAAACAGTGAAGAGTCAGGGAACATTACAATATTAATAACGAATTTGAAGAAACCAACATATCTTATTTCTACATTTTTTTTAAATAAAAAATATTTAAGGCTTAAATTACTGGTAAATCTGACTAAAAACTAATATTCCATATGGGTCTCCTAGGGACGCCGCTACTTACATAATACATTAATGAATACGGAAAAATATCACAAATTGAGTATTTTGTAACGAAGGAATTGGAACATTTAAAAAAAAATGCTGATAAATCCAATAAAAACTCATATCCCCTATGGGTCTTCTAGGGGCCCCGCTAGTTCCTAAATACATTAATGAATACGGACAAATTTCACAAGTTAAGTATTTTTTTAAAAGAAGGATATAAAAAAATTGCTGAGAAATCCAATAATAATAGTGAATCTTACCAAACTAGCTTTTATCCTGGAGTAAAGTTTTTGGCCCCAATTATTGAATTTTTTTTTTTGCAATTAATTTTTTGATGAAATTAAAAAAAATGGCTCGCCGGCGAGGGCCCTTTAACTTCTTACGGACCCCTATGCAATGCATAGGTATGTCCCCCCCCCCCTGTCGGTGGCCCTGAACCCAGTCCCTCTTCCCACTACCCAAATAAAAGAAACATGCAGTGGTTTTTTTTATAGACCGCTCTCTCTTCCCCTGGCCAGCTCGGGCCTGTATAGAATCTATTTTCATTCGCACTATTTCGGATACTCATTAGAATTGCCGCTCTTTTTCTTTTTATATTTGAAGATTTAGAAGTATTCATTTTACACAGATTTGGTTGTTACTAATTTTTTTTTTTGAAACATTATTTTTAAAAAATGGAGGTTAGAATCTCGAATTTTGCCGCCCCTACTCAATTGCCGCCTGATGCGGCCGCCTCTCTGCATCATAGCACCACACGGCCCTGTAGACTTGTTGGCGTAAACCTCTTTTTTTTAGTAGAAAAACACCGTTTAAAATAAATAAATTATATTTAAATAAAAGCAAAAGCCTAAATATTATTATTCATTATATTTGAAACACTATGCCAAATTTGGAAAAGATTAAAGCAATAGTAAAATTTTTAGAATTTTGGGTATTCGCCTACCTTAATAAGAGCATTGAATACAAGATTTTTTATTCAAATAAATTTACCTTGTCAGTTCATATTATTAAAAATTAATTAACAAGCACTGTTTTAAAACATTAAGGGCTGACCGTTTTAAGCAATTTTATGTTTATAATTCATGTATTAAATATTTATTATAAAATTTTTAAAAAAATCTTCAAGCAGAAATACAGGTAGAATTTCATAAAATAACTGCTGTTCTTTTAGACATCTTTTAATTTAACGTTAAACACTGATGTTGGAAATCGATACTACTGAATTAAAAATAAAAAGTTTTATGTCATAAATCTCGAAATACAAAAGTAAGAAATTATATATAACTCAGGAAAGTATGCGTGTAATATTGAATGAAAAATATAATTAAAAATAAAAAGTTTTATGTCATAAATCTCGAAATACAAAAGTAAGAAATTCTATATAACTCAGGAAAGTATGCATGTAATATTGAAATGAAAAATAGATGTTCTATGTTCTCATTTTTAATTTTAAAAGGGACTTTTTTTAAAGTTGAAAATAAATTAAAATAAATAATAATATTGTTTACCTAATTTTAAATTCCAAAAATCACAATTAAATATCCATTTTGCAAATCGAAGCTACCAAATACACAACAAATAAGTAAAAAGATATAAATAATCTATTATTCAAATTTCAAAATTTTAATTGCGCAAAGAAATAAATGTAGGAAATGTCGTAAAATGGAACGTAAAAACTACAATGTTAACTGAGTAAACGTATTATAAATATTTATTTATATGCAACACACATTTATTTCCATAATATATATATATTCTAATTTTCGATTTCAAAATGACGAAAATGGCGCCAGACAGCCAAACGATTAACGAAACAATAAAAATCATAGGTAGAGAAAGTAGCAGATATGCCTAACGATTGCGCAATCCCGTACAACGCAATACAAAGACGATTGTGTGATGAATCCACTTTTTGCCGTTTTCGCAATGATCACGGGATACTGAGTGTCAAAAACTGCTTTTGCCAAAGAGTTACATGCAATAAAAATTGCATTTTTAAAATGCTTCTCTTGTGAATTTAAAAAAATTCTTTTATGGCTTATGGCACGTAATGGGTAAGTGGGATGTTTTGGCTTGCGAACTGCCTTATGGGGTGGCAGCAGTCAGCTTTTCCCCTAAGAGAAGATCTGCTATTTTCTATTTATAAGATAAAATTCATGAAAAACACAACATACAACGTTCAAAACATTTTCCATTGATGCCGATTATTAAACAAAAGATGCATTTTCATTTCACATGCAATTGATAAGAATCAATCGTATTGTAACACAGAATATATCGAATATTATTTTAAAAACCATGATTAGCAATGAACAGCTGTGGAAATAAAAAAAAGTACCCTCCAGTGATTATTTCAGCCGTTAGTCATCCTGTAGAATCGGACCTTTTTGACATTGTGAACAAATAACATTCTGAGTTGCATAACACAAAATCTGCATAAGAGGCCATCTTCATATTAAAAATGTGACCCACTTCAAAATTTTCAATAGCAACACCCCTTTTTGAGTCCATATTTCAAATCTATGACATATTTTAACACGGAATGTCAATTTCTGTTAGTTTTTAACTGAAATACTGAAATAAAATACTCTTTAGAACACAAGTACGTTTGTAACAGTAACTGTCACCTATAACCACTTACACACAGGATTGATAACCATAGGAACAATATTGGCAAATCAAGCATTCAGTTGCAATTTTAGTTTTTTAACGACAACAATTTGTACTTTTATTAATTTTTTTCGCATATTAAGTACATAATCTTCATCGTTTGCTAAATCTATTTGCAATTTGAAGAATAATTATGTAAAATTGAATGTGACAAATCCTATAGCATCATTTCTGTGAATAGCTTCCAAGAACATATAATGAGCATTCAAAAATTCACATTGTGTTATATTTCGTGGTGTCATTCCAAACCGATTTATATGGGAAAAAATAGTATTCCTTAAAACTTTAAATTTAATTAAGGTTTCCCGGGATATTATTGGTGTTGCAACAGCAATTTGAAAGACTAAACATTCATTTTCAATGATAATTTAATGGGTCATTAGTCGACTGACTAGAGGACAGATGTCCTTCCGGACTTACAGACAGAGGAACAAAAAGTATGAAAATAAGTATCTGCAGTTATATATTTCTAAAATCCAAATAATTATTAAGATCCGACTTATACAACCTATACTATTTTGTCAGGGAAGTACTTTCAGGCAGACTGACTTTTTCAACAAATCAATACCTACTTTTCTGTTTTAAAAAAAATTAATTCGAGTTTTTAAAAAAATATATAGAAAGTTGACTTAAAATAACCAGGGGTTTTATTACACTGAATCCTCTTATTTTTTTAATGATAGAATTCTTAAAAAAAGCTGAATAAAATTTTAACCATTTCGTTAATTTAAAAATGTGGAAAATTATGAACTTCTAAAAATTGTAGGATTGAATACGTTTCTTTACTGTTTCAGAAAAAATATACTAAGTTTTTAAAGCTGTTATATTTTCATTGTTATATAAATTATGAGCATAATGTGTTCACTTTTTAGAAAGCTGATGCCGTCTAACAAACATTTGCTTCATCTGCAATTCCGGCTCCACCATCGAAGAGACCATGATTCTCCAACTAACAGGGAAAAAATAGATTAGTCTAAAAATCGGTCAACGTCATCCAGATTTTTGTAAGAACTCGATCTCTGACGTATATTTTTTGCATGCACTGAATTTTGGGCCTTTGACCAGGGATCGTTTAATATCCAACTAAAAAGAAAACGTCAGTCATTGATTCAAAATCCAAAGCAATATGACGTCACACTGGAATAACCCATGACTCTCCTTAATTTATAAAGTATCTTTTAAAACGCAAAAACTTTAAAAGAATTGATTTAACATTTGAAATGTTCAAAATATGTTTAATTTTCACTTTTCAAGGACAATAGCATAATCACGTAATTATCAGAAAATAACACAAAACAATTTTAAAGGAAATTATCGTTGAAATTCTGAATTAAAAACACCATAGCAACCACAAACTTACAGTCCATCATCGCAGATCTAATAAACTATAATATTTAGTTTAAACAAATAAACTTAATCACTTGAAATTGCATGCATGATATTATCAACATATTTTGATGAAATATCACCCAGTTAATTTAGGAAAGTTTTAATAAAGTTCATCCTATATAAAAAAAATTGCGTTAGTGCTACTAAAGTAGTACTAAAATAATGATCGGTAGTATCGATTATGGTCACATTTAATTTCGCATCGAGTTGAATAATTTTCATTAAAGTAAATTTTACCAAGCAAACAGTGGTTTATTTTTTTCTCAGGTTATTACTGTGTCTGTGCAAACAATTGCGAAAGTGTGTGAATAACATATTAATTTTGATACAATTTCCAAAAGAATGCAAATGTAGAAAATTTATTGACTTAATACTTCAATTTAATTGGTTTGTTTTACCGTGACTAAAATCATTAGAATTCTCATTTCTGAATTTCATTGTCAGTTTTGGGGTTTGGTGGTTTGACACGATAAGCTCCGCCCACTACATTGATTAAACAATATAGACCTTATTTTCATTCCGGTAGAATTTTCGTCATCTATGACGTGCCACATGCCCATTTTGCAAAGACAAATTCATTGAATAGGAAAGTAATAGATTCAAATAAGTTCTTTTAATTTTCATTGATTAAAGAAGTTTTGCTTGATAGTTCTGTCAATCTAAAGGAGATAATGGTTATAAAAGATTGCTACTTTTCAATCTTACTTCTAGCTTCCACACGACGCACAGCTGGACAAAACTCGCAAGAGAGGGCCAATAGTGTTTAACAGATTTTAAACAAACTATGGAGTATTAGGTTATGTTTTATGAGATATTTTAAGAACAAAATTGAATAAAAATAAGCAAAATATAACTTAATACAAATTCGGCTTGTATGGTTTTGCATTAATTATGACATTTTACCATAAAATGTTTTTAAAACTTAAGATTATAAATATGCATATTTATTAAATTTATACCCCCCAATTTCAAAGAAATATGAAGATTTTAAACGTTTCTTAAGAACCTAATTTCTTTAATAACTTATTATGACTTTTAAAATAATTTAGAATTGGCTTACTTTCAATCATTTTCACATTCGGAGTCATCAGAAGAAGAGGTGCTTGCAGCTTTTATTACTGGACCTTCCAACATTTTCTAGGTATCTTTCGAAAATTTGCCCCGGTGGCACACTCGTTAGGATTCTGGCCTTTGGAGCTGCTGGATTTCGGGCTCGAATCCCGGTCAGGCATGGATGTTTGTGACCGTCAATAAATGTTGTTATTTGTCTATGTGTTTGCGTCGTCTCTTTCTTTGTGTGTCTCTTGTGCTTGTGTCATTTCTGGGGCTTAGTACAATAGACTTAGTCGCAGTACTGGGCGATCTTGCCCCCCACCAAGAAAGTCATAAGTCATCTTTCGAAAAATGTCTTTTTGGCTCTTTTTATTTTAAGTTCGAAATGAAAGGTTCAGATGAAATTAGCAAATAATTTATGATGTCTCGTTAGTTTTTGTCCTTGAGCATTTAAGCTCAAAACTGCATCTCCATATTTTAAATTATTTGTTACGGGTTTGCTATTTATACTTTTTTATTACTATTCTTTACTATAACTGCAGGGTGAGGCAAACAAAAGTGGCCCCGGTCTAGATATAAGAATACGACAGAAATGTTGCAAAATCTAAAACCAGTACGAAGACAGGTTTGCTAACTGAAGCTATTGATCGCTTCAATATTAAGCCCAAACAAGAACTTGGCAACTTACTTGCCGGCAACTACGCTACGGTTTTAGAAGCTAGTTGAAATGAAATATAAACAAGGTTGTAGAGATGATCAAAAAAAGTTCGCGCTAGCAAGTATTTGATTGTTTCGGCCGTTATTTATCCTACACAATCGGACCTTTTTGTTTTTGGTAATACAAATGGGACGTCTTCATACAATACGAACTATAATCTGACCTCGCCACTAGTCTAAGAGTAGCTCTAATGTGAAGCTAATCCGATCCAACCAATGCAAAAAGAGGTTTCAGGCGGCTTCAAGAGATTTTCCCGCCAAGTATTTCAACGTATTCTTAACTCTAGACCGGGGTCACTTTTGATTGCCTCACCCTGTATTTTTAGGGTATCTTTGAAACATTATTTAGAATGTATTTAGTGAAAATAAAAGTCATGTTCAAATTATTTTTTAAATGTATATGATCAAAAACTCAAAAAAGTGTGGGATTTTAATGATTTACGAAAGTTTGGCAAAGTATTTGTCAAAATATGAAGACGTAAAACACTTATGTGCAGCTCTAGTGTGATGACCTTGAACAACCATCATAGTTTAGTAAATCTTAACTATGCATTAATTGCTTAAATACTCATACATACAGTCAATAGAACTATCAACGAAGAAGTTATCAAATAAACAAATAATCAAAACCTAGAATGAAAACTTGTTGGAGTTACGTCACATGAAACGTGTCAATTCTTTTTCAAATTGTGAATTTAGTTTCTGAAGGTAATAGCAGCAAAATAAAATACAAAATTTTCATTTTAAATATTTTCGTAAAAGTATATTTTAATTTTTTCAGTCAATGGTAACATGGTGTACATAAAGTGGTGTACTTTACGTGTTTTAATGGTAACATGGTGTACATATAGTGGTAAACATTAAGTGGCGTACTTTTTTCAGAAAATTTAAATTTTCTTTAAAAATAGAACAAACATGAAAAAACTAAACCTCAGGTGTCCACGTTGGTATTGGGGATAATCTAAGTTAAGAATTTCGAACTTCTGAGAGTAGTGTAAGTATGTCTTTTACGATCCACATACAAACAGACACACATACTCTTTATTTTATTATTCTGGATGGAGATTTGTTATTGTAAATGTAAACCCAATAAGTTTCAACTATTACCATTTTCTGTTAAGTTTATGTAACAGTAATATAATTATATCGGGGCCGCCGCGAACACTACACAGCAGCTACACTGCTTATCGGGCCCGGTACTGAATTGTGATGACTCATCCTACGCGATGGGGGAGAAAACGAAACTTGCGCTCGGACGTGCGAGAGCTTTCTCTCCGTTTTCGGAAAGAACTTTTCACTAAAGATCTGCTGAATTTTAGGGTACTTGGAAATGGAAACTATTTTAGATTTTCTTTGGGGTTAATTTTTGGCTGTTTAATTTTCTGAAATAGAACCAGTGGATAATTAAATTTCACATTACAATGCATTATTAAAATATAAATAGGTCTTAAATATTTTAGAAAAGATTATACATTACCAGGTCTATTGACTCTGACAGTTAATAATCGTATTTCTTTTCAAGTAAACTTTCGAACTAACTTCTTTAAAATTATGAATTTTAAATTATCGATATTTTATTATGGCAATTTTTTTTCAGCTTTTAAATTTGTATAATTATTTACAGGTACATTAAATTTTCGTTAATTAATACAGGGTGGCTACAGATTCTGTGAAAAATAAAAATCCTAACTTTTCCTGGCTAAATGTAAAAAAATTCCCCAATTAGCGCCCTGAATTATTCTTGATACCCAGTATTAGTAAAAAAACTTACCAGTGCAATTAAAATTAAAAAAAGATTTTTTTAAAGGAAATTCTATTTAAGAATATAAAATGAGCTTTTTAAAACTGAACTTGACAGCAATTTATCAAGATATGATATAAAATACCGTTTTTAGGTATAGAAAATAAACGATCTATTATTAATATATTTTTTAAAATATATATACTGTTCTTTAAGGTTAGATGTACAATTTTTTCTTATATTATTAAAGGAGAAAATCATTGAGTAAAGACATGTTAGTCTGTATTGTATGTGATGCTAGTCTAATAGATGCTTAATTAGTCAATGTGCAATTCTTAAACTAAGAAAATAATTATGTGTTTTTAAGCTTCCACAATTATGACAGTCAGAAATTTCTGGCTCTATTTTTTTAAAATGGATTTCGACTTTTAGATATTATTTTGCATTTATAGTGAATGATTTTCCACATTTTTCATATATAAATTTACATAACAACCAGGGTATCCACAGGAAGAGCACTTTAAAATATCCCTAATAAATCCTTGTGTAGCAAATTTATAAATGATGCAATTCAAATTCATATTTAAAAGTAATAATAAAATATATTAATAAAACAGCACATAGATTGAAACATAATTTATTAATATAAAAACTTTTTATCAAGATAATTAGAATAAACACTAATTTTATATTTCCGATAAACAATATACAAAGAGTCAAACCTTGTTAACGTGCATTCGCTTAACATGAACTGAAAGCATTTCCTTGGCCCATACAGCTTTGAGCCAAAGCTAAAAAAATTCTAAACGTGAAGTCGCTTTAAAAGAAATTCCGCTTAACATGAACAAAAAAAAAATCAGAATTTGACTTTTTATCCAGCTTAGTGATTCAAGGTTCCGAGTACAAATGAAACAAAACTTAAAAAACAGCAAAGAACATTCTAAAAATAAATTTCCTCGACTTCCGAGAAAATCATGAGTTCTTGTTCTTTTATGATGCATCAATTTCAAAATGAATGATTCGGTAAGTGTGGTTTGATCTATTACATCATGAGCAGCATATTAGTTTCTCTACAGAGGTCGAAGGTTAAGAACATATGGATTAGAAGTGGTTCAGTCGACATTTAAACTCATTGATATTTATTGAAAATAAATCGGAAGCAACAGTATATTTCTTTAGAAACAAAAAATGAAAAAAATATATAATATTGACGACAACTGTTAAAGCAGAAATTGCATCAAAATCTGGTGTAGCTAAAATCACCATTTCAATGATTTTAAAAAATGCATTCTTAATTGCTGTTCCTCAAAAAAATTCTTAATTTTTCTATAGTATGTACTACTTGAAAAGAACATAATGAATTGAGTTACTGCATTGCAATTGTATACATGCATTATTATTGTATTACACATTGTAAAATTAGAATAACTTCTAGAAGTATCTTTAAAAAATATATTCCCTAGTTAAATACAAAATTTCTTGAAGGTTAAAACAAAATGTTTGGGTGCTCCCTCTGAGTTAGCGTTAACATGGTTCAAATCCAAATGGATAATGATTTTAATTTGCAATAAAAAAATAACTTCATTTTTCAGATGAACTAGATAAGAGAGCATTACATTTTCTCTTCTTACCCTTTTCAGAAACAAAATAGTTATTTTTAGCAATTGTATAATTATTCAAGAAAATATTGAGAAATATCGGGATGAACTTAATACACAAATCAAATTTCGGACAATGACAAACCTTACACTCTTCTGCGCTACAAATATCCAATTCTTCTACTTTTTTAACTACTAGTTGAGTTAAAATAGTTTTAATTTTAGGGGAATGCAAAATCACTTCATATTCTTCACTTAGAAATAATTTAAATATCTTATAACACACAAAAAACAGCTTCACAATGTCAACATCAGAATAGGTCAGTTTACCTCTATCAAGTGATAACAAATAATTTTTGGATTCTTCACCGCTAAGTTCAAATAAAATTTCTTTTTCTGTAATAAATAATATTGCACATGACTTACAAGTAATTTTACACTTCATTTTGTATGCAGCATACCCACAAATGTATATAAAGACAGGGAGAAGATTTTCTTCTTCCTCGGTAAAAGAAAAGAAATCAATTCCTTTCAAATCTATGTCAACATCCATTGATTCCTTAACATCACCGAATTCTACTAAAAAATTTCTTAATTTGAAATGTCCAAATTTCGTTGAATGCATTTCTATAAGACTCTTCAGACGAAGTCGCTTCTCGGCTTTCATTACTTGTTCCACTGATATATTGTAATTTCCCCCATGCATTTGCCTGTATTGTCCAAACCGTCCTTCAAGAGGATCAGTTTGGTACTTCCCAAGAAGTACATATTGATCATTCGCAACACTTAGACGGTGTAGAATGATTTCCTTCAATGTCTGTGTGGTGTGAATGAGGGAACAGAAAGTCTCTTCACTCAGTTTGCCAGTTCTGTGGCCTTTATACGGCAGCTTTAAATCTTTCCATGCTTGTAACCAAGAAATAATTTGGCCTAGATAAAGAATCCGTTGATCTTCGATGCTGTAAAATGGCAATTCATATGTGTCGCGATGCTCCATTCCTTTGCGGGTGCTCTTGCAATTTACCATCTTCCACCAATTGATGACAATAGATAAAAGCTCAATGGTGCCTTCTGAGTCGGGGACCAATGCTTTCAAGGCTGCTACGTTGCTCTCATCAAAAATCCTTAGACACAGGGATACATTCTGCCTTTCGAAGTTGTTAGGATTTAAAGCTTTAAAGGTTAATCTCGGAGCATATTTAATTATTGATGACTTTTCTTTTTCATAAATGCTAGTGATGTCAGAAAATGATGCCTTTACTGTAGTGCTTGCATCTTTAATTGATGGAAAAGTAAAAGTGTTCCCACTTGTTCTTTGGTTTATCCAGTTATTCCTTATAGATTTTAAGATGTGAACCGTATCAAATAAAATGAAAATTTTATCATCATATGAAGGATTCGGTATCGATGGTTGAAGACAACCTCCACATAATCTAGTCAGCATGTTCCGATTGATACGATTGTTATCAGTTATAATGGAAACAATCTTGTAGCCACAATCTTGTACCAATTTTAATACTCTTTCTGTCCACTGAAATAATTCATCCGCAGTTGTATTGTGCACAGGAATTAGTGCAGCAACATCTTTGTCGGAAGAATATATAGAAGTAATCATGTAACTTTGAATTGTCGTTGCCCTTTTCAATTTCTGGTTTACACTTATTCCACATAAAGAACCAGAACCAAAAGCAATATGAGGTCGAACTGATATTTCGTCAATCAAAAGGTTTACCGACCTTGCTTTCTCGGCTATATTTTGGCACTTGTTCTTTAAATAGTTTTGGTGTTCATTTTCATCACATGTACCAGGAGAGGACAAGATCGACGATAACTTTCGAAGATACCGCTCTTTAGGTAATGTCAAAATTCCTGACGAAATGATTTCACCATAACATTTCGGAGATAATGTGAAAATTGAAAATGCCCAAGAAAGCATTTTTGAGCTATAACGCGGAGCATTTTTTCGGTCAATCAACAATAACTGTTCATAGAGAAAACACAAAACTTCAAACACTTCAGATCCAAAGATTTCACGATTTTGTGGTTCTACACAAGTGCCAAAAACTCTTTTCAATTTTTCAAATAGGTTCTCTTGGTGATCCTGGTTTTCCAACCAAGGAATGAGGTTCTGCAATTGAGAAAATCTTTCAACAAATATCATGTTATTCTTTTTAACCGAAAACAAGAATTTCAGCTCCTCTGAGAGCTTTTTATCATTTAAAAACACATGGATAGAAAGGTCTTTCTTAACAAGTACACTTTTAGTAATTTTGGGGGGAAGTTCCTCACTCAAACAATAGAAAATAAGGCGGTCCTCAGTCACCGAAGAACACCAACCTGCCTTCAAAAACATTGACATGTTTTTTACTAGAGTTTCAAAACAAGGAATTAAATCTTCTTTCAGAAATTCTGCAACTGTTTGCTCCTGTTCAACTAGAAGTTTTTCTCTTCTTTCGGTGGGACAGCTTCGGGAAGCCGAGGAATCACTTGACAGATACAGTGGCAAGTTAGGAAATAGGCAGGGAACAGCCTCATCTACCAATTTGAAGCGCTGCCTGGGAATGACCTTTATGGCTCCATCTGGCATTTGGAATCTATCCTCCTTGATAATTTGTTCTTCCTTGAAGTGTAAAATACATACAACACTTCGGTTACCAGGCGTCCAATCTTTTCTGGGTATTTGCCGCATCCATTTCTCAAACTGGGGGGACCCTCTTTCAGGAAATTGGAACACCTTTACTTTTTCAGAAGACTTGTAATTCGATTTACATCCAGGAACGCAGCACGATGAAGGCATGGCTAAAATAAAAGAATTTTAAACATTATGGTACCACGAATTTAATAATTTTTAAAAGAATGTGTAAGTTTCAATTGTGCAACATTACACAAATTCTACACTAATTGTTTCACAGTGAAATAACAATATATACATCGCAATGAAAGCTGGACCCTATTTCTAAATAGGCTAAGTGGGCTGCAGCACAGAGGGGCAGATTTTGAATTGGCGGCACAATTAGACAAGTAATTCAAAGGTTAAATTTTAATTTTTTGTTCACACCAGAATATTCACCCAACGCAATCGTCAAGAGCGACATCGTAAGCAGCATTAGGACTTTGAAGAGTATTTAACTCCCTTACACGGGGTACTATTGGTCAGACATTTTTGGCTGCACAGGCAGTTTATATGTCGGCAGTTATTTTGGCAATGCCCGGACCCGAACCTGGGACCTTTCAAATGCTAGGCGAGTGCCTAACCAACTGGGCTCCCCTGCAGTTCCTGGTAAGTACTTTCTTGGTTTGTCTTGTTTGGAGGCTAAGCCTTCTCAGACTCAGTATATTCCCTATAAGTGAGAGCCATTTGTTATGGCACCATCTAGACGACTCTCACTACCAAGTTTGATGCTCAGATTACAATGAATGTGAGCTCTCTGTGGATATTAAATAGGGATTCACCGAAAACCAAATTTGGCCAAATATTCGGTATTCGGACAAAGTCTTAGCCGAATACTGAATATTCGGTCTACCTGAACTAATTTTTATCTTTTGTGAGACCCAAAGAAGTAGTATTTATTGTTCATTAATTTTATTAAAAACACAATCCCACAATAATTTTTTTTTACAATAGAGCTATTTAATTTTTATTTAAAGCAACATACAATAAAGTAGTACTCGTTTGTTGTTAAAACAAGCAGTTGAGAAAGTTAACTTGGTAAAATCACAACACGAAAACAGAAGTATGAAAACAAAAACAGAATTTGGTGGATCCGATGTAGAATGAAAATTAAAAAAAAATAAATAAATAAAACCATGTCTTACAATATTATTATACAATTACAATTTTTTTTATCTTTTAGTGAAAAAATTACAATTGTGAGAGATAAAATAACTATTATTTATTTAATACAACTTGAGAAGCATGATTTAACATTATAAATAACAAAAACTTAAGAGAGTATTTGAGTCTATCATATTATAATACTTAATTTTGTAGAATGGTGGATAATATATAAACACCTATCAGATTAATTATATATCTCAAATACTATCAACTTACTTGAATTTCATGTATGGTGTTGCTAGCAATCAGTTTTGTAGGACATATTAAAGACCCCCGCCTGGGAAATTGTTAACAGAAGCTACAAAGGGGAAAAAAGAAATCGTAAGTTTTCAGTAACATATATTTAACAATTTTTATAATATCAGGTAAATTGCCACTGAGAGTGGCCTTTTAAAGTAGCACATTCCAAAAACTTAATAATGTATTTGTTTTTCTGAAATCTAACAATCACTTCCTTTATTGAGTTAAATTAATAGCAAGCTGCAACAAAATATAAAAATTTTCGAATAGGTATGCAACATCAACTAGAAAATTACTTGGTTTGGGTTTATTTTTATTTATAAGAAAGTCAGGAAAACTGAATTCCTTTCTACTATTCTAGAATAACCAGATTTGTTTCAGTGATTAACTTTTCGAATCCTTTAAGTTTTAGTAAATCATATTCCATTTAATTTGTTTGAAAAACTGTAAAATATTAAACAGAAACAATTTGCAAATTTTTTACACCAATATATTTGAATAACTAATCTGTACAACGAAATGAAGCAGATCTGGTCATACCCCTTTACTATTCCAACTCACCGTCTCACGAAGTGTTTGGGTATAGACAAGTATGTTTTCTTTGGCTAATACATTAACTTAATATGTTGGTAAACTAAATTATATTTCACAAATGTTAAAAAACACTCTCGAGTTTTTGTCACTCTACAAAATTACGAAACGAATGTTAAACAAGAATGCATTTTGGCAGCAACGTGCATTGAGCTAAAAGGCAACGTTTAACAAGACATAAATACTATTTAAACATTAATAAAAATGGCAAAACTTACCTGAATTAGTGTAATCAATCTTTCGACGATATCTAGTAAAAAAAAATTATATTCAGGACGAAATTATCTGAAAAATAAGTTCTTTAAAAAGCAATGGTCAAACCAAAACACACGTGTAAACATTCAACTACCATCGCTTAGCGACACGATCGGTAAAGCGCCCTCTGGTTGTACCGGGCCCGATAAGCAGTGTAGCTGCTGTGTACTGTTCGCGGCGGCCCCGATTATATACACTCCTTGTCTGCTGTACATAACATAGATAAATGTGATATCTGTATGTAATGTGTAATTTTCATGACATAAAAAAATATTAATGATATATTGTGGGTCATTATTTATTAATAAAAATATCATAGTCCTTACTATTTGAGTATAATTCACAGAAATTTAAACTTCTGTTGCTTTGGTTTTATTTTTGCCATACTATGGTAATTTTTTGCATATTAAAGGCTAACTAGATGTAGTTCAAACCTGCTCCCAGTGCACTACTTATTCAGCCAACAGAAGGGCAAATTTAAAATTGTGTTGGGGTTTTCGTGAAGATTTTATAAGATGTGCCATGTAACGTATATAATATATAATATATTCATTAGCGTAATTGTATATATACTATATATACAATTACGCTGGTGAATTAATTTGTTAATTTTAAGACTAATTTATATTTATTACGTGTCTTGGGGATATTAATCCAAAAAGAAGAACCGAAGCTAGCCAAACCGGCCTAAGAAACACTCGTCATTAACCAAAAAAGTTATTAATTTAACCAATGAAATTAATGACTTTGACAAAGTTTTTAAACTGAAGAAAATTCTTTCAAGAAAATAAAAAAAATTTAGAAGCTGTATTTTATTACAAGTTTTTCAGATAACTCTGCTGCCGGTACTTTTTCCTTTAATTGCAATACTTTTTTTGCATGGCATAAAGGCCAAGGCAATGATAGCCAGTTCTTAAAAAAGTGTAAAGAGTTCGACATTAAGCTGGCGAATAATAACGGAAGCAGATGTGATGGAGCGTTTACAGGAAGGATAACTCCAAAGAATTAAAAAAAAAAAATTAGAAAATTAAGAAGTTGGATTTTCTTTAAAAAACTAAACGAAAGAAACTAGAGTGAAAAACTGAACCAGCTAAACCCAAGATAGTTGACGATATACAACAGTGTTTAGCAGGAAAACGGGTGGTAGTTGTATACAGAGAATAAATTCGCTTAAATAATTTGTTGGTCAGACTAAACTTATTAATGCGAATGGAATGTAAAATATATTTAAAAAAATCATGTATAGGAAACTATACAAGTTTCTTGTTTGCATGAATAAGTGAAAAGCTCAATTGCAAAACAAATCAAATTACTTTTTGGAAAAAAAAATTGTGTTGGTTAGCTTTTCATACAGATAATGATTTGGTTGTATGCTCAAAACAAAGTTTTAAACTAAAGCACAGTTTGTATTTGGAAGATAAAGCTAAATCTCCAAAAATAGAAGCAAAAAAATTAGAAAGGTCTTATTACTCGTATAATGTATGAAAAGCTAACCAACTCATTTTTTTTTCCAAAAAGTGATTTAACTTGTTTTGTATTTCAAGTGTAATTTGATAAACAAAGATGTCTTTCACGAAAAAGAGGGAGTTGATATTGTGGAAAATTCAGATGTTATAAGAGTCTTGGAAAATCCGTTTTGTAACAACCGCAAACAATATTATTTTGTATACTTGACATTGTAATTTATGTATCAATCAATTTATTTTATGTGTTCTTGACCTACCCTGTTTATTTAGTGTGTTTCCAAATAAAAATATTATTATATAGTCATCATTTTACATTATGCCCCATTTTAAACCATGAGTGACTCCTTTTACTCGATGGTGGGGAAAATGGGTCACACTTTATGAAACTAAATTTAACCCATATATATATATTTAAAAATTACCTAAACTTCAGACTTTAGGCCTATCATTGTTACTTTTGTATTAAATACAGTTGTTTCCTTTTTGAAAGTCAGTTTTTCCTTTTAAAAAAAAAACTAACTCTTTAATGTAAAAACTTTTCAGTTTTTAACCACATAAAAAGTATCAGACTGCTACTGAAGAGCCATTTCAACAGTTTGTGTAATATCTGTGCTTCGAATTACCTTAGTTGGGAGAGCATAACTGAGATGTAAAAGGTCCATATGAGTTGAATACAGAGTAGGCACTTTATTAATCCCCGTTAGAAATGTGAGGCTAGTATTTCCGCCTGTGAGACTAAGGGAATTGAATTCAAATCTTTCTTTGCAACTTGACTGTTCGTGTTAAAAACCGATTATGCGTTAAACTTAGTAATTATTCGTAAACAAACATAATATCTCTCATTAATTTAACGGAATTTTTCTGTCACACTAGCATATAAAGCTTGTTTCTGTATAAGCAACATCCTTTTTGTTACAGAGATCGAAGCAGAATTTGTATAAGAAGATCTGCAAGCATGGAAAAAAGTCGTTTCATTTTACCAGAACTTTTCATCATTTTATTTAGCATTTAGTACATGTTTTTTGTCGATATACCTCCAGACAATGTGCATCTTGAGTAATGATCTACAGCTTAAATGTGATAAATTTCAGCAGCTTGAGGTCGGACGTGTTTACACCACTCGAAGCTTCCTCCTTGCTGAATACTGCGAGATTGGGTTGATCACCAGCAATTTGACGAGCGTCTCGGCGAGATCGAAGATGGCGACCAGCGAGATCCCCAGCCACATGCCCATGTAGCCGCCGATGTAGCTGAACAGCTCCACACTCTGGGGAGACAAAGTGTAGGTATATTATCATCATTAGTTTTTATTGGGTTTAAAGGAAAGTGTCAAAATATATCGATACATATGGATTTTTTTAAACCGAATAGAACCAATAAAACAGCTCTCACCCAGCCAAAAAGTTCTGCAGAACTGCTTCAAAAAAAAACTTCACAAATTCTGAAGGTATTTGAAACACTTAGTCTGCAGAATTGCTTCAAGAAAACTGCAGTTTTTTGAAGTTTTCTTAAAGCAGTTTTGCAGAATATTATGGCTTTTTTTAAGAAAACGTGGCGTCATCTAGCGAAATGTTTTTTAAGTAAAAATAATAAAGAAAGAAATTATCGAACGAGTGGGTTGTTTTAATGACCATTTTGGGAAGTAGGAGCGCGGGATTTGATCTCAGGGAAATTGTGCAGCTGTCGAGTGCTCTAACCACTGTGCTATAGAAACTTGTTATGAAGATGGTTCTGTAAATATGTGCGCAAACTATATTTTAGTTAGAAAATATTCTGGCTCGTATTTTGCTTCAAAAATAACTGCAGTTTTTTTAAAGTGCCGAAATGACTTCAGAATGGTTGTAGAATTGCTGCAGAAATACTGCAGATACATCTGTGGTCAGTTTTTACATTTATATTGCTTCAAAATAATCGCAGTTTTAAGTGCCGAAATGGCTTCAGAATGGCTGCAAAATTGCTACAGAAAAGTTGTAGATACAACCGTGGCCAGACTTCACATTTCTATTGCTTCAAAATATCTGAAGTGTTTTTAAGTTCCTAAATGACTTCAGAATGGCTGTAGAATCGCAGCATAAAAACCGCTGATATATCCGTAGTCAGGCTTCACTTTTCTGTTGCTTCAAAATAACTGCAGTTTTTTGAAGCATTAGAAATGACTATAGATTTGCTGCACAATTGCTACAGAAAAACTACATAATCCCTATTCGATATACTTCAATTTTCTGTTGATTCAAAAAAAAAACCCTGCAGACTTCTTAAAGATGACTGCAATATCAAATTTTGTTGAAGCAATTCTACAGAATTTTTTTTTGGCTGGGCAGGTTCACAACTCTGTCAAACCAACTAGATTAATTGGCCACAACATGGTAATTCAATCTTGTTGGGGCAAATTAAGACTTAGAAAACTTTTTATTGATGCTGTCGTGTAAATAGAGCTGAAATTGAAAAGAAAAATTGAACTATTAGACAGAGTGGTGGGATGGTATAGTTAAATAGTTCTGCAACAGGCCACATCCACAGCTTTGTCCGTATACCACGTTGAGTTTAAATTGTTTTAGTATTTTACCAGGCATTGTTTAAAAGGCCTGAAATTAACATGTGCTAATTAAAATTACTGCACAGACGATCTAAAATTTTGAAGTAGAGTTCAACCTTGATATTCATTGTCAATTTTTGTGATTTCTCACACCTGTATAGATGTTACAGTCTCTTGAAAATGCTGACGATAAGCTGGAAATTAGTGTTATTTTGCGTTTCCTTCTTAAAAAAGGTCTTAACGCCAGAGCAGGGGCGAAAAAAAGAATTGATGTTGAGGGTACAGTTTGTGTGAATGAGCAGACTTTTCAAACATTTCAAAGAAAAACATTTCAACATTCCAAAGAAGACATTTCAAAGAAGATAACACAACCCTTGA
This sequence comes from Hylyphantes graminicola, assembly GCA_023701765.1. Taxonomy (NCBI): domain Eukaryota; kingdom Metazoa; phylum Arthropoda; class Arachnida; order Araneae; family Linyphiidae; genus Hylyphantes; species Hylyphantes graminicola. Next base: position 1,517,520 of record CM043121.1, on the reverse strand, counting down.
TAAGTAATTGAGTTCTGGGCGGCATCGGAGTGTTGCCTTATTATGCATACAGCCCACGCCTTTCTAAATTGAAATACCATGTTTTTCGGGTTCACTTTCTGCCAAAACTGCAGTTCACTAATGTGAGTGATGTCGAGAGGGAGGAACGAGAGGGAGTGTCACGTGTTCTTTGCATCAAATCCGGCCGAATAGTAAAACAATATAATTGTTCTTTCGATAGGGAGATGCAATACTTCAAGGAAAATAATCCTTAGAATTCTGGAAATTTTGCGCATTTCCTTTGTAGGTGAAAATACGAAAAAACTTTTGACTCAACCTGGTAAAGTGTCTCCCGAGAGCAGTTCAAGTCAATCTAGAAGTCTGCTACAGTGCTGAGGTGATGGAAGGGCAGTTGAAGAGGTGCTCGTGATTTAGCTAATTACTTTAAATATTTAAAAGTGGAGTGTTTTAGAAAGCTAATGAAACATAATTTGGGGATTTTCTATAGATATTGCTTATAATGCTCGATAATGTTTTCTTTGCATATTTACAATAAAAGATTCAGTAAAACTATGCAGAATTGTTTCCAATATGGATACCTTATTTCTCAATTGAAAGTACAGGAAATGAATTTCAATTCGAAACACATCTGCTCATTGTAATTGCTGCAACCATGATATGGTAAATTGTTGAACTTTAAGCCTGTATTTTCAAATTGCGTAACTATTGGGAGAGGTTGAACCATGCCGGATTGTACCAACGCGTAACTTCGTGAAGGGTTGAACCACAAAAGGTTCTCTCAATTCATAACAATAGTGAAAGGCGAAAATATTTCGTACATCGTAAGCTAGCGCCGTCGGGACATTGGACCCCACAGATTTAAAGAGAACATCTATCCCAGTGTACCTGGGTCCATCCGTGAGGAATTGAGGATTTTTCTACTATTTCCAGGAAGGAGATCCGATTTATAGGGTGACTGGCAGTAGGTGAGATTCGAATCCCCGCTCTTCTGAGATGGTTGAATCTCTAATCTGATTAAATAACCACTCGGCAACGGACGGGCAAATTCTTAAGCAGAAGCAGTACTACTGATGGCGCCTGCGTTTTAGTAAACAGTTAAATTGTCGGCTGCAGTAAGTAGAAGTTGAACCGAACTTTCATGCTATTCTATTGGAGGAGTAGTCGAACCCATGTTTCGGGAAAGCAGTTCTATTTCCAGAATGTGATATTTGGTTAAACCACTTTATGGTGTATGTGCCAGAAGTTTTTAATTGTTCACCAATATTTGGTTCAACGTTGGACTGAAATTTTTAACAGTGCATTTACATAAGGAGTCACCTGTTCTTAATATGGAAATTTGTTAACGTTTTTTTTTTATTATTATTTAAATAATATCAGTATAAATCGAAAGTCCCTTGGACAGTCTTTTGGTGGCGTCCTTTCCATAGGGGCATAGGGGCTGATATAGCCATGCAGCCCACTAAGTAGACTCACAAGTGGACACATCAGGTGTCTCTCTTTTGAACTTGGACAAGCGACATATTCAACGTGCACGAGGTGTAATACTGCACAGGCTTCTCCAGATCACATCTTACAAAGTATTGGTTTAAAGAAGAATGACCTATACTCTAGTCCCCTACTTATGATTGATATGTATATGATTTCTTGAAGACTTTCGAGCGCATTGACTTGGTCTAGCCTGCGGCTGGACCAAGAAGAATAAGTTAACAACAACAACAACGAAAGTCATTAATTTTAATGATGATGTTCAACAATCGAGAGATTGTGGTCCCAAATTTGAATAAAGCCCTGTGACGTGCATACTGCGTAAGGGTGTGAATAAAAATTATTTTCTTTAATGTGCCCAGATTGGGTACAGGTACTATAGAGTTGCACGAGAGTTTCAAAACATTGCAAAGAGTTAGTTTTGTACCAAAGACACAAGGGACCCAGTGGCTTAGTGGTAATGCTTTGCATTGTCATGCTTCAGGTCTGAGGATCGAAACCCAGATTGAGCAAGGTTAACTCAGCCTTACCTCTTAAGTGGGTCGATAAAATGAGTGACAATCATACATGAGAACTAAACAGTGGGTGTTCCGCGTGAGGCTTACCACTTTGCAGGCACATATGCCTAGCGACCTAGAGCCTTTGGGAAATCCTGAGCCATTTGTTACGTTAGCTGGAATAGGCACGTCAGGCCTTTTAACGGGATGTTTTGCCGAGGAGTTTAGTTTATTCAGACACAAGATAAAATATTTACAGGATTTATTCATCAAAACACATTAAAATAATAATAGACATGATATACAAAGAAAAACAAATATGTGGGACGCTTTGCACTAAAATGACAAAAGTATTCTGCACATAAGTTTCAGCATACCTAATAAAAATAATTAATTGTATAATCAAATAAAACATTTTAGCATTCCGTTTAGCTTCTACTTGGTTTTATTAGTTCTAAAACTCATAGAAATTAGTTCTTTGTAGTGTTTTCATAGAAAGTAGGCCTTTGCAAGGTAGGGGTAGGTACTTGTATATTCCGGCTTGTGTGCTTAATCAGAGATCCGCTTATAATTCGTCAAGTAAGACAAACACAGAAAGAAATTTAACTGTCACAGAGAAAGGAATATATACCCAGAGCGAAAGCAGCAATCGAGCCCGCAGCCTTTACATTACAGAGCAATTACTGCTAACGTAATTGTACAAACTATTCGGACATCCCGACCCCTTTACCAAAATTAAGGCTAGTAATATTGTACATGGCGGCCGCAGCAATGCCCAAAGCAGAGCCAATACTTTCAGCAGAGATTTCGGAATGAATGAATTAGGAGCTGCAATCAGGGCTACTAGCCTAAATAAGTCGCCCGGAACAAACGGTATCCACGGTTAAATGGTTGACCAACTTGGCCCAATTGGAAGACAAAGACTCCCGGATATTATAAATTGCTCCTGGAACAAGGGAAAACTCCCTCGGGATTGGAGAAGAGCGACAGTTCTTCCTTTCAAAAAACCCGGTAAAACAGACGGCTCAGCGGAGAGTTATCGACCCATCGCCTTGACCAGCACAGAATTCAAAATTATGGAAAAATGGTTCTGAGAAGACTCACTTTTCACCTTGATTCCCATGATCTTGTGGCGGATCTAGTTGTATGCAAATTATTGTTGTTTACCTGCACCTGTAACTGACACTACACCTGTAACTATAACTGGCCGCAATGTATATATACTGTAACTTTGTTTGTAAACGCGCTCTTAAAACTTTACTCACTATGATTTAATTTGTTCACGTGTAGCTACCTTTTATTTTTACGTTATGTTATGTTTGGAAATAAATTAAAGTTGTGTTTTCATTAACTGCTTGGTGCCTGGTTTATTACAACCTTAGAACATTCTCTGCGGATAGGATAGCAGGCCGTCCTATCTAGCAAAGCTGGTGACCTGGACGTTTCTCAAAAATGACTATGATTTGACCAAGCATCAAGGCCTCTTCTGCCGACTTCTGCCGACCTGGTCGTCGTGGCCGACCTTTGGAGTTCCCCGTCGTAGCCGACCCTGGTGTTCCCCGTCGCAGCCGACCCTGGTGTTCCCCGTCGCAGCCGACCCTGGTGTTCCCCGTCGTAGCCGACCCTGGTGTTCCCCGTCGTAGCCGACCTTGGTGTTCCCCGTCGTAGCCGACCTTGGTGTTCCCCGTCGTAGCCGACCTTGGTGTTCCCCGTCGTAGCCGACCTTGGTGTTCCCCGTCGTAGCCGACCTTGGTGTTCCCCGTCGTAGCCGACCTTGGTGTTCCCCGTCGTAGCCGACCTTGGTGTTCCCCGTCGTAACCAACCTCGCAGTTCTCCGCCGCACAGTACCCTGCCCTGGAGTTCTCCGCCGTGCCGTGGCCTGCCTTGGAGTTCTACGCCGCAGCGTCGCAAGAGTGCCCAGTGAAAAGCGCAACATATTTTATTGTATCAAGAACTATGCATAACTTTTTTGTGGTTTCGTATTTTACTAAAATTTTTGAGCCAGTTTGGTAAGTTTTCTCTCCTTTTTCCTTTTGATTGCTGGACTGCCATTAAATATTTCTTTTTACAAGTTTCTAAAACTGTTTGTGAAAAGTTTATTTATTGCTTTTAAGAAAAATTTGGTAACTATTTAAAATGTCTAAGGAAGAAGAAACTAAAACTATTCACGAAAGTTCAGTTGACAAAATTTCTATGCGTTTACCGTCCTTTTGGCGTGAAAATCCACGCTTGTATTTTTCTCAGGTAGAAGCTAATTTTGAGCTATCTGGTATTTCTGCTGAAAAAACCAAAGCGTGCTGTTTAATTGCTTCCCTTGACCAGCAAACTTTGCTAGCAGTTTCTGATCTGATCGAAACACCTGACCCTAAAGAGCCTTATACGGTACTTAGGAAGAGGTTGATCGATACCTATGATGTTTCTCAAACAGAGCGTATCAAAACCTTGTTACAGGACCTAACTCTCGCAGACTCTAAACCGTCTGCATTACTTCGACGTATGCGAGAGTTAGCCGGAAAAAACTTTTCGGAAGATGTCATTAAAACTATTTGGTTGTCACGTCTTCCTACAACAGTACAATCAATTCTTTCGGTCAGTTCAGAAACGCTTGATAAATTATCGGGTTTAGCTGATAAAATCTCGGAGGTTACTAGTTTTTCAACAGCGGTTTGTCAAACAGTAGAAAGTTCGTCATTGGAGGCTCAAATAGCCGACCTACGTCACGACGTTAGTTCTTTAAAAATTCAAATCGCTGAATTGGTAAAAAACTCCGAAAATCCTCGAGGTCGCACACGCTCTCGTAATAAATCCTACTTTCGAGGGAAATTTAAGAGCAGGTCAAGGGATAGAAATGCGGCACAAGATAAAGATTCTACTCTGTGTTGGTATCACGCTAAATTTGGCGAAAAAGCAAGGGATTGTGTTAAACCTTGTTCTTTTTTAAACTTGTAGCCCCGTCCACGGAAACAGTAACTCCTGGTACGGGTTTCTTTAGTCATAGACTTTTTGTTACTGACGTTAAAAGCAAAATCCGGTTTTTGGTTGACAGTGGTTCAGACCTAAGTATTTTGCCAGCATATTTCAAAGGTTGCAGATCACTCAGCTCGTTTGTTTTGAGTGCTGCAAATGGTACTGCTATAAAAACCTACGGCTCGAGATTGCTGTCTTTAAATTTGGGATTGCGTAGAAAATTTGATTTTCTTTTCATAATTGCTGACGTATCTAAGCCAATTTTGGGCGCTGATTTCCTTCAGAAATTTGGTCTTGTGGTTGACATTAAAAACCGTAAGCTAATTGACCCTCTCACGACTTGTGCACAACGGGGTAAGGTCCTACCAACCATTGTTCCTGGCATTAAAACTATTGTGGGTAATACTAAGTACCACCACTTAGTTCAGGAGTTTCCGGACATTACGAGGGTTAGCCCTATACCCCTTTCAATCAAGCATGATACGGTACACCACATAGACACGTTTGGCCCTCCAGTGCATGCTAAAGTCCGCAGGTTACACCCAGCCCAACTTAAAGCTGCTAAGGCCGAATTCTCTTATATGCTTGAGCATGGCATTTGTAGGCCCTCTAAGAGCCCTTGGGCTAGCGCCTTGCACATGGTGCCTAAAAGCAATTCTGATTGGCGTCCAACGGGTGACTACCGCGCATTAAATGCCAAAACCCGCCAGGACAAATATCCGCTGCCTAATTTGCACGACTTCACGCAAGAGCTAGCTGGTAAAACTGTATTTAGTAAAATAGATCTAGTACGCGCTTTCAACCAAATTCCGGTTTTTGAAAATGACATTGAAAAAACAGCCGTTATTACGCCTTTTGGTTTGTTTGAATTTATGTTTCTTCCTTTCGGTCTTTGCGGAGCACCCCAGACTTTTCAACGTTTTATTAATGAAGTTCTTTTTGGGTTTGATTTTGTTTTTGCTTACCTGGATGATGTCCTTATCGCAAGTTCTAATGAGGAAGAGCATTTGAGACATTTACGATTGGTTTTCGAACGACTTCAAAAGTACGGTATTACCATAAACTCCGCAAAATGCGTGTTTGGTGTACCCGAGATATCTTTCCTTGGCCATGTCGTAAACTGCTATGGTTGTAAGCCCTTGCCTGAAAAAGTCGACGCAATCGTAAATTACCCTCTTCCTAAGACCATCAGCGATTTAAGACGTTTTTTAGGTTGTTTAAATTTTTACAGAAGGTTCTGCCCTAAAGCAGCTGAAATCCATGCCCCTTTAAACGACCTGCTTCGTGGTTCTAAGAAAAACGATAAAAGGGTTATAGAGTGGAATGACAATCTAAAAGCAGCTTTCAAGCGCTGTAAAGACAGTATTGTGCAAATAACCCAACTTTCTCACCCTGAGCCCAACTGCGAACTAGTCCTGTTTACTGATGCGAGTGATGTGGCGGTTGGTGGTGCTTTGCATAAGAAAACTCGTGACGGCTTCTTACCTTTATCATTTTTTTCTAGAAAGTTAAATGATGCCCAAAAAGCATATTGTGCGTATGATAAAGAACTTTTAGCTGTTTATTTATCCATTATTCATTTCAGATATATGCTTGAAGGTAGAAATTTCTACGTTATGACTGACCACAAGCCACTGACCTATGCATTCACACAGGGTTTCGAAAAATGTTCGCCGAGACGCCTGCGTCAAGTTGAGTTCGTTTCTCAGTTTACAACTGATATTAGGCATGTCTCGGGTGAACAGAACGCAGTCGCTGATGCTCTTTCAAGAGTGGAAGAAATAGTCTATCCTATTCAAATAGATTTTAAGGAGATGGCAGTTCAGCAGTTGACGGATAAGGAACTGCAATCATTTTTGCAGAACCCAGCTACCACTGGTCTTTCAATAAAGTCAATTGATTTTTCTCATTTGAATGTTCAATTATATTGTGATATTTCTCAAAGTAATGTACGTGTATATGTACCAGTTTCTTTTAGACGAATTTCTTTTAGAATAGTTAAAATTTCATATGGTGGAGCAGAATATGAGGCAGTTGTAGATTCTGGTGCACAGATTAGTGTGTTTAAAAGCAGTGTAGTTGGGAAAGAAGTTGACTACAAAGGACATATTATGTTACAGCCTGCGTTTGGTGATTGTTTGAAAGCCGAACTAAAAGAAGTTGATATTGGTTTGGTGACAAGTTCGTATATTACACCGGTAATTAAAACGGTTGTGGCAACTGTGGACGGGTTGAATGCTGATATATTGTTGGACATGGAAACTTATGAGGCCTTGTTGGAGCAGGAGAGAATTTATAGTCCTAGCTTCACAGCTACTATGAAATTAAGATCGGATACTCAAAAGGAGGAGTTGAATGATAATGTGAATACTGAAACAGAAGAATATAAGCCAGCAATAAGAGAAAATGATGCTAAGGACGACGGGAGCAAACCAGAGAGTTTCAGGAAACAACAACAAACGTGCACTACTCTTCAGGAGGCATGGAAATTGGCCAAGCAAAATAAAGGAGGGTATATTGTAGAAGAAAATATCCTTTACCATGAAGAGAATATGTATGGAAGTAGAATAAGGCAGTTAGTGATTCCTGAAAGCAGAAGAAACAAAATATTGGAGATAGCTCATGAGTCAGTATTCGAAGCAAATCTAGGAGCCCATAAAACGATTCAAAGAATCAAGTTTACGTTTTATTGGCCTGGAATGATCAAGGAGATTAAAGCATATTGTAGTTCCTGTCATGGGTGTCAGTGCAGAAAGGTAATTCGCTCTGTTGACAAGATCCCGATAACACCTGTGTCTCGTCCTGAACTACCATTTCAAGTGGTGAACGTAGATCTAATTGGCCCCATAGATCCGGTATCGTCACAAGGACATAAGTACATTCTGTGTTTGATGGATCAACATTCAAGATGGCCAGAAGCTGTCCCATTGAAATCTCTAACGGCTAAGAGTACATGTGAAGCATTGCTTGAAATATTCAGTAGGACAGGAGTACCAGAAGTAATTGTGATGGACAATGCAACAAATTTTACAGCTAGTTTGACGCAAGAATTTCTGAAAGTTTTAGGAGCTTGTCCACGATTTACAACACCGTATCATCCAGAAGGAAATGGTTTAATTGAGAGGTGGAACCAAACTTTGAAAAATATGTTGCACCATATTATTAGAGAAGAGGGTAGAGGTTGGTACAGGCACATTCCTTTTTTATTGTGGGTTTATAGAGAAGTTCCAAATGCAACTACAGGCGTACCACCTTTTCTGCTGATGTACGGAAGAGAACCAAAGGGTCCATTGTCTATACTGAGATCAGTTTGGACGGGAGAAGTATTATTACCTCTGAATATGAAAGGTTCAGTGGAAAACTATTTGCAAGAACTGAGAGAGAAGTTAGCAGTAGCAACACGAAATGCCAAATTAACAAGTGAAGTTCAGCAAAGTAATTACGCCAAATACTATAATAGTAGTAGGAAACATCGAGAATTTGCACCAGGGGATCAAGTGCTTGTGTTAGTACCCGACTCAACTAATAAATTGTATGCTAGGTGGATAGGTCCAGTTAAAGTGGTAAGAAAGGCGAAACCAAATTCGTATTATCTGCAGATGCCTGAAGGTAATTTAAGGTTACTCCATGTAAACAAGATGAGAGAGTACAGGGCCAGAGTTCAGACTGTTGGAGTTGTTTATGACTGTAATGGCACAAAGTAGTTAAGTGCGTGACGATAGTAATTGTAATGTAAAGTGTGACCCTTTATATATTTTAACATATTAAATCTTCGGATATAATATGATATTAGGGGGGAGGTGTAAGGGTCACGCTCAGATAAATAAATAATTGATAATTAATTAAGCACGTGCAGGCGATTGTGTATAAGCTTGTGTGCGATGGTAGCAGTCTGGTTGTAGTAGAAAATGGAAAATGCTTAGTTTGATGGAATTTGTGTCTTTTAAAGGTAAAGTTTGTTGTTCGAATAAAGTAGTTAGAAAAGAAATTTGTTGTTTGAAAGTTTGTTGAACCCAGTCATTCGGTCACTACAGTTTTTTTGCATTTTAAATTACCTTCAACTCTTGTAAAGCAACTTAAAACTCTTCCTCGTGATGCCGCATCACTTTCTCACATTAATTTGCGTTACGATTAAAAGTGTGCTTACACTTTTCGGGCATTGAATGTTATTAAATTTTAACTTAGCTTAATTAAAAAAAACTACTAGAAAATTGTAAATAATAGGGATTTTCCTTGAATCACGTCTGCGTCAAAACTTTTCTGCAGCACTCTAACAAGACAGCATAGCTTGGTTTGGTTGCACGTTTCCCGGCTGTCAAGCAAAAAAAAAACATTCGTTTCATTCAATATAAATTTCAGTTTCAAACTGGTAGATGGGTTGAAAGAATGAAACGTTAAACAAACGAAACTTTCTGTATTTAATGCGATAAATTTCATTTTAAGTACGGTTTCGTCCCATAAAATATTTGTCTTTTTCAAAATCAGGAAAACGTTTTTTTAATTTTCAAAGTGTAGAAACCGTTTCCAAACTGTAAATTAGTGAAAAAACAACAACGGTTTAAGGCCGTATAACAAGTAATACGGTATTAAACTTTTGAAAGTACGGGGGATTTTTTTTTGTTTTTGTTAAAAAGGCGTTTTTTGGAAGTGTATAATTTTATAACTAAAAAAATTTTATATGCTATATAAGTTTAAAGTACAAATTCTTCAGAAGCATTTTAGTAAATTATGTATGCAATGTAAAAGTAGATTACAAGGTAGTGTAATCTGAGATTCACAAGGTAAATTAAATTCATCAAAACATTGTTTACTGATATTTACCTCAAACTTCGGCTCATGCACAAATGTTGTTACTTCAATCTGATGGAAAAAAATCTGAAACACCAAATCTTTCTGACTGCAAAAAAGAAAAAACAAAACAATTTATTTATGCATTTGAAATAAAATATTCGGTTTCAGAAAAATTTCGTATGAAAATGATTGGCATTGTGAACCGGTTAAAAAACTAACAAATTGCTCTGTAAGAGAAAAAGATCATTTATACTTCAACAATAAGTTTTATAAGCTACTAATATTATAAGATTTTTGCATTGGTAAGAAGATTAATAAAATAAAATTTGAATTCTTTTTTAATTTAATGTTCAAGAAGTTATCACTAAAACGACTATTATTAATAAGCATATAACTACCCATTCTTTTCACGGACTTATAAAAGTTCAAATTATCGAAGCATGTGTGTATCCTTTTATCCGTTATAGCTTATGTTATTGTCCTGCTAGTTATTTAGTACAAAATCCCTTTACTTATAGTACCTCAAAAACCTTTGTTTCGTTCATTTAAATTTCTTCTGCTGAACAGGAAGGAGAAAAAGTAGAATATTTTGAGCACTGAAAGTTCATTTACCACATTGTATATCATAAAAACAAGTAGGTTTGTGAAAGAATCTGTCAGACTTCTGGAAAAGACAATTGACCTATTAAACGAATGTTTTCTCTCCGTGTTATTCCAATATGGAAAAAGCAGGTTACATATTTTTTTCTGGTAAAGAATATTTTTAAAAACTGTTTTTTTTCATCTGATACATGTAACTGATTTTCAGGTCCCTATAATACAACTTTCTAAAAAAATTTAAAGTATTTTTCTGTTGTTAATAAATAAATTTATAATCAAAATTGTCAATATTTAAAAAAGGACATATAGACGTATTAGAGAAAAAGTGTAAAATTATTTGCAGTTTTAGGATCGAAAATTGGCATTAAATTTGTAAAAACTTCTTCTCTAGCTGGTAGCGAAAAGTAGTAGTAGAACTTAAGATAATCTTCAGGTAACGCCTGAAGGCATTGTAGGTCGTAAGTGGATCCCATTTTTGGCATAATTCGACTTTAGACCCTCATACCACTGGATATAATCGGCCTAACAACTTATTTTATTTTTGTGGTCCATTCTCTCTTAGTTATCAATGTACCCATGGCAATCTTAAAACAAATTGGCAAATAATAAATAATAAAAAAATCTTTTTGGTCGTCGGAGTGGTCCACTTGCCTCGCAAGGTGGGGTAAGTGGGCCACCTCCTAGTATGTTTTTACACTTAACTGGTAGAGATATGGTGGGGTAAAAGGGTTAATCTACAGGCTTTTTTGAGTGTTTGAAAAAAAGTAATGATGTATCTTTAATAGTTCCCCGATAGCAACTTTTTCTGGCATGCAAGCTTACTAAAAGAAAAAATACGCTAATTTTCATCTTGTCATTTTTGCATGTAGTGTGAAAAAAATGTTAGGGCTACATATTTTAAACTGGCCTATGTCAATGAATAGGACTATGAATAGTGAATATGACTTTTATAAAATTTATTAAGTGGTCATAGGAGTCTTAAAAATGTGCAAAGAAGGTACTACAAAACATAGCTTGATCTTTCATGTCATTTTTGAACTACTCAATGTATAAGTATAATTTTTTTATATGTAATTCTACAAGATTTATTTATTATAAAACAAATATTAAAATTTAAGAAACTTTGGCCAAAACTATATTGTACAATAATTGTACTTATATTGTACAAATATGTACAAAGACTTATACCTAAATTCTCAGTTCAATTTGAATTGGAAATTATTTTTTAAAAAAATTAAAATCAAAATTTTAAATTTTTATAATTTTTTTCGAAAAAAGTTCTTAAAATAATTTCTAATTAAAATTTAGCTGAGAATTTAGGTATAAGTCCTACTTTGTACATATTTGTACAATATAAAGTAATTTTCTTGGTCATTTTTTTCAATTTTGACCTCACAATTTGCCGCGCAAGCCTAACCACAATGTGTTCAAATAGCTTCATGTTTAATATCATTTATTTTAGTTTTGGCTAAAGTTTCATAAATTTTAAAACTTGTTTTATAATAAATAAATCCTGTAGAATTACATATAAAAAATTATACTCATTTATTGAGTAGTTAAAAAATGACATGAAAGATCAAACTATGCTTTGTAGTATCTTCTTTGCACTTTTTAAGACTCCTGTGACCCCTTAAAGAGTTTGGGCAAGTGGGCCACTCCTGTCCCACTTACCCCGGCATTGTGGTGGCCCGCTTACCCCAAACATGGGGCAAATGGGCCCCCAATTTTTTTTAACCTTATCAACATCACAAGTACATGACACTACAAAAATATACTATGTTTTATACACTTTCAAAATATATTAAATTTTTTTTGTGTTATGAACAGTTAGGAAATAAATAAAAAAAATAGTATGATGGCGTGAATTACGAAGTGAATACGTAAAAATATTGTAGCAGATTTTTTTACGTCCATAATTCGGGAAATGCCGGGGGGAAAGGGGGCTACTTGCCCCTGGCCCACTTATCCCACCTTACCCTAATTACGTTGAGTGACTTTCTTGTAAATAATTAAATTTTCGTAATGACTGAATATTTTGTGAACTAAAGTGAAAAGAATGTGTGAAAATTCGGGTGTTCACCTTGGCGACTATTGGTCAGAAATTTGTGACTGCTTAACATCTTTTGTTTTAACTCTTCAGAATTCTACGTTTAAAATGTATTATATTCTAATTAAAATGTCTCGTCCTAATAAGAGCATTTTCTTCAACGCAAAATAGTACATCCTGAAGAAATCTGACCTAGTATTACAAAATGGTGGGTCGAGGTGATTCCTTTGGTTGATATAACTTCGTAATCACTCTCCAGTGCATTCCTTTTTCATTGGGTAGCACGCTTCGGTGTACCTGCTCGAATCACGATATACGGCAACATAGGACAATTAAGGGGTCACAGGAGTCTTAAAAATGTGCAAAGAAAGTACTACAAAGTATAGTTTGATCTTTCATGTCATTTTTTAACTACTCAATAAATGTGTTTATTCAAGAATATATTTTTATGTAGCTCTAGTGTCTGCTTAGTTCTGCCTGTGCTGTTTTCTAGTTCTGTAAACAACTCAACTTGTGCAGTTTGATTTTGTAAGAATGCTGTGAACAGTCGTCAGTGTGCTTCTGTTCCTTCAACTTACTTGCAGTATTTTTAACTTGGTTTTAACTTGCTTTTAACTTAGTATTTTTAAAATGTGCAACTACTAAATATCGTAATTAAAGTGAAATTATTTATACCTTTCTGTATTCTCCTTGAACCTCCCACCACTACGCAATCTCAACCACAAACATTTGGTCCGTCGAAGAAAAACAGCGACTATGGTGACAACTTCAATTAACTGGTAAGAAAATGGCGTCTCTAAAAGAAGTTCTAACCCAAAAGCGAGTTCTGAAGACCCAACTAACAAAATTAGAAACAAAGCTAATGAGTGAAGAATTACTTACTCCCTACGAGGGATATAAAAGTCAATGAGTAGCTGTATATATTCAAAAATAAAGTCGAAAATAAGTTGTAGTAAAAAATAGATCCCTATCGTCACTTGATAAGGGTTCCAAATTACGAGATGTCATTGGCTCTGTTAAATCTCCTAAAGGTGACTGCAAATAGGCAGCCAGAAACCATTACATTAGTTCCCTTAGACACAAAGGGGGCGCGCTAGTTTCTATGTCAATTTCAATGTAGAAATTCTCCAATGAGAGTTTGAAACTTAGAGTGTTCTTAGTCTATGGGTCAGTCGACGCCCGTAGGTAAAGTGTTAAGAGATGAAGCTTATCGAATTGTCCAGTCGATTTCTTTGGTAGATTCAAACTATGATTTGGCCTGGTCATTGTTAGAAGACCGATATTCCAATACTAGGAAACAGGTTTATGCTCACTTAAAAAGATTTCTTAACTTGGTAACTATTAAAAGTGAATCATCTGAAGCAATATTAAATCTTGTTGACGTAACTAATGAGTGTGTACGCTCACTAGAAATTCTAAACCAGAAAGTCGAAGGGTTTTCTGACGCTATATTTACGTATATGCTATCTCAAAAATTGGATGAAAACACCAGAACATGGTGGAAAAGATTACTAAAAAAGGATAATTTGCCAACTTTAAAGAAATTATTGGAATTCTTAAAAGATCACGCTAGAAACTCTTCCCGGCGAGGGGGGTAGCCTAACTGAAAAACGTGTGAATAAAATAAAGATAAATTCCATGGTTTCGGGTGTAAATAAAAGTGATAGAAATTGTCAAATGTGTAAACAAAATCATGGGATTTTTAGATGTCCCCAGTTTCTTAAACTTAATGTAAAAGAACGGAAAAATGTTGTTAAAAAACTTAAATTGTGCTTTTTGTGTCTTAACCCTTACTCAAAAAACCATGAGTGTCAAAACACTAGTTGTGTTTGCTCATTGAAGGATTGTCATAGCGCGGGAAAACATTCGTATCTATTGTGCTATGAACGGGAAAGGAAACATAATGACAAAAACTTTTCAAATACTAACAAAGACCACGAGCCGGGAGGGGTTGTAGTGGCAAATGATCTTGGGGGGTCATCAAGTTCTGATCCAGTGGTAAACCAGGGTTTTGTTGGAGCAGCTCATTCGGCAGAACGTAATGTTTTTTTGGGAACTGCAGTTGTGTATTTTAGAGATTATTATGGGAATCTCCACCCAGCGCGAACTTTGCTTGACAGTGGGTCACAAATTTCATGCGTTGATTATAACTTTGCAGAAATTCTTAAAACAAAAAAGGAAAAGGTTAATGTGTCGGTCTCTGGGTTATCAGAGGGGACAATTAATGTTAAGTATTCAACAACTGCAGTAATTTCAAATAAATTGGGAGATTACAATCGTAGTTTAGAATTTTTTATTGTAAAGAAAATTATGCATGCTACTCCAACACGTAAATTGGATTTGGCTCTTGATCTGCCAGAAAATGTGAGCTTGGCGGATAAAGACTTCAATGTCCCAAAAAGGATAGATTGTCTCCTGGGTGCGGGGGTATTTTTTGACCTGCTTAGCACTGAAAAGGTGGCAATTCCGGGAACTAACTTGATTCTACAAAACACAAAATTTGGATTTTTGGTGAGCGGTAGTATTAGGTATTCCAAAAATCAAAATTACGCCCTTTGTGGTTTAGTATGCCAGCACGATGATATTTCTAAGCAAATAGAAAAATTTTGGGAAATAGAACATGTGCAGGAAATTGAACGTTTTAAAAGTATAGAAGAAAGTCAATGTAACGAACATTTTTTAAAAACCCATAAAAGGGATGCTAACGGAAGGTTTATAGTGCAAATGCCGCTCAAAACCCTATTGGAAAAAATTCCTAATCCCAGTATCAAAATCATACCAGAACCAGTATCAATCATACCAGAACCAGTATAAACATACCAGAACCAGTATTAATCATACTGGGAATTTTTAAAACCAGTATGACATGATACTGGGAATTTCAATTCTGGTATTAAATCATACTGGGAATTTTGATACTGGAGTCAGATCATACTGGGAATTTCAATTCTGGTATAAGATCATACTGGGAATTTTGATACTGGTATTAGATCATACTGGAAATTATGATACTGGTGTTAGATCATACTGGGAATTTTTAAACCAGTATGACACGATACTGGGAATTTTGATACTGGTATTACATCATACTAGAAATTTTTAAAGCTGGTATGAAATCATACTGGAAATTTTTAGGCTGGTATAAAACCATACTGGAAAAGTGACTCGATACTGGAAAATTATAAAACTTGTATGTGGCCATATATATGAAAGCATTCTTTATACTGGGAAATATTACATCTATATTAACACCCTACATCATCCCATTAATGAGTGAAACTGTGTTTATTAGCATAATATTTGTATTTGAAGAGAGAAAAAAGGAGAAAAATGAGAAATATTATATTGTCATGAAAGTAGATATAATATGATGATAGAATATATTTAAAAAAAATAATTTTGCGAGTAGAATAATAAAACCCATAAATTGAGAAGTTTTATGAAACACTAAAAAAATATTTGTATCTAATGCAAGAATGAAAATAGCAAGAATAAAAGGTAAAATTAAATACAAGAAATTGATACAAACCAATCATCAAATTTCAATAATTACTATTTTTTTTTTTAAAAATTATATTTTTAAAATTCTTGCTTTTCAAAATTAAAAAAGATATAAACACGTAGGGATTTTATCGTTAATAAGCCTACTGGTGAAAATATGCCTAATTCAGAGATTAAATTGTAATAAGTTTTAAAAACTAAACCTACTGTCATTTTAAATTTCATGCGTTGAAAAAATAATAATCACATTTTAAATGAAATCATCACGTGTTGCTCGCATTGTTCTTAAGCCTACTAATGGAAATTTGATAATTTAGAGCCAGCTCATTCAATTGATAGAACTTATTTAATTATTTCATTAATCTGTTATTCCTAACTATATTTTGATAACAATTTCTAGCTGTTATATATTTTATAGCAGTTGCCAGTTGTCACGGGTGAGTTAATTTTTTGACACGTGCAAAAAATACATACATGTTAGAAAGATAAGTAAAAGAGTTGAATGCATATCAATTAATTCGATTTAGACTATATATATTTCTTCAGTAAAACCGAGTTTTTAAATAATCATTCCCAACAAAACTTTTTCTAAATTTCAAATTTTGCCTTAATAGCTTAAAAAGTGGAATGTAAATTCATATTTTGTTTTCGTTATTTATACTCGTTTTAAATGTACAAGGCAATATAACCTTCTATATGTATATACAACGAAAATACAAGCAATATTGTGCAATTAACTACATGGATAATGTTAATTGCAAATCAGAAACTCATGTAAGCTATCGATTGTAAAATGAAAGTAACGAGTTTCGTTTTTCGTGAAATTTACCGTGAAAGCAATTCCTTTAACTAAAAGCTGATTTTTTTTAAATAATATAATACTCTGTCATTAGCGCAACAAATCACATCTATTCTCTTAAGTCGATTGTTTTTCGTTTTTTTTTTTTAAATTAGGCATAAAATAGTTTATCTTGAGTGCGGTAGGCTCATATTCCTTGTTATCCATTCAGCATTTATCTTATTTTAAAATTCTTTTGTGTTCAGGAGCTTATACATATCAGTTGTGTTTCAGTTGTATTACTTTGCACGCTGTCCATTACTATGATGCTAGGAAGAAAAAAATAACTGTTTTATTTTTAAGAATAAAAACACATCCAAATGCTAAGGTCTACTCCTTAGTTTCATTGTGCTAAAAACTTTCACATAGCCTAATTTGTATTTTGTTAAGATTTACTGATACACAAATATCAAGTATAAAAATTTTAAAATATCGAAACACGGAAAACATAAAATATTTAAAAGGAAAACAGAAAAACATTCAATCAACACACAAACATTCAAATAATTTATAAATTATCACAGAGATTGCAAGTGACTGTTACCGTAGAACTTTTTGTTTACTTTTCGTATAGTGAAGCACGCTGCGCCGTTTTGTATTTGTTTAATAATGTTTCAAAAAGAAGAAGAAAGATGAAAATCAGGTAAGTTATTGTTTTTGCAACTTTTTTTTATTGTATTTTAATTACATCGTCGAGTGTATTACATGTACTATTTATATCTCTATATATGTAACGAACAATGCCCTGACTGACTCGTATATGTATCAACGTCCATCCAAAACTATAGAGGCATCGAACCAAATTTTAGCAAATTTTCATTTTTCCTTTTCTACTGATGGCGTAATTTAAGAAGCGATTTTTTCTAAATTCAAAGCCAAACCGTGTAAGAGTGCAAAACATGAGCTGATTTCTCCGTAGCAATAGCATTGAGCATTGTTATAATACATACTTCTCCGAAATGTAAATTCTTTCTACCTATTGCATGTTTGTGCAAATTAGCAGCAGCAGTCGAACTCTGCAACTTTTTTTGTTCTTAATTATATCCTGAGCCAGGTCTTTTGTTTGTTTTGAAACTGGCAACTTAGTATAGCTATAATTTATTGTACGGTTTGCTGTATCGTATTATATGGGTTAGGTTTTTTTTTTAAATTATTAAAACACTAGATCTACAATAGGGCTATTTGCGATGGGTGTCAAAGTTTAAAACCACATTCAAGTGAGTAGACGACACCCGAGTTGGTACGTAACACAACTGCTAACTACATTGTACGCAGCTTCCCAGCCCTGTCAAGTTGTGCCTGTCAAAATATGCAGTGGAATGGTTACCATACTTGGGCATTTTCAGGGCTTGGCAACTTAAGGCAAATTGCCGATTCGAGATATGCTGCTATATCATAGCTGTACCGGCAAGTTTAACAACGGCCTATATGACAGTCCTGTAACTCCTGGAAGGGCCTGCATACAAACCGGAGAGTTATAATATACTGATGGGGGTGCTGACCAGCTGGTACAAAATAAAAGTTTAAATAAAGGGAAACTCCATTATTAAGAGTACACTTGTGCAACGCCTTCTTTATAAAGCTACTAATTATATAATCTTATATTTTCTCTCTAGTTTGTATGTGATGGAAAATGTTTTCTGAGGCTATGTACTTTATAAAAAGAAAGATGAGGATGACGTTGATATAAGCTCGTCCCATTTAATTCTTTTTTTAAAAGTCAAGCATCTCATAGTTGAATTATACATCTGCCATTAAATTCTGAAAATAGTTTGCTGCTGGGCCCAGAACACAACCTGTCTGGAATTGTAACCATCTTTACAAGTTGGATCGATCCGACCAAACATCGAATTGAAATCAATGTTTTCAGGTATACATCTGATATTTTTTTTAAAAATAATTTTAAAAACAAAAAATTGTTTAGAATTTGATGTGCAAAATGTTTAGTAGAAAGTTTTAATTATTATTATTATTTTTTGAAGAGTTAATTTTAATCAATGTAATGTTAAGACATAAAATCACTGACAAATCTTATTAATGTGATCTTGAGGAAAAAGTTGGTGTGGTTGGCACCTTCCGTTCTAAACATTTTATGTTATGATTTGAAAATATTTAAAGTATCTAACAAAGAATTCTTCATTTTATAATACTCAAAGATGCAAATCATATCGTTATAAATTGAGGGGGTTGGGGATCAAATTATAATACATAAAAATTCAAATAAGAAGTTCTTAGTTTTACAAATGTCCATCATCATGAAAAAGTTAAACTTCAGATTTCTTCTAGTAAGAGGGGTTTTGTTAAGGGCTTGGTAAGAGATTTGAAATAAAGATCAAATAATTTCTTCATATTAGAAAATATTTCATTTTACTGTTTATTAAGCAGAAATTTATTGCATTTCTGTACATGATTCTAGATTCATGTATGTGTCAATCGGAGGATGTTATATCAATTATACAATTAACAGCAAACAATTTCTTATAGTTGTTGACTTAACATTTACTTCTAATTTATTTGGAAATTTATTTATGAGGCGTCACCTGACTGTGGTTCTAAAATATGTCGCCAATAGCCCTCGTGTAGCTCTAGTGCGAAGATAATTCAAACCAAACAAACTATTTATGAGGTTAAAATTCTTTATTTTACTTTTTTAGTACCCTCAATATGGATAATTTTGGCCCCTTAGGTTCTATTTTACATCCATCTATATTTATAACAGAAAGAGTCTGTATGTCTGTGGATCGTAAAAGAAGTACTTATACTGCCCAGAAAAATTTGAAGTTTTTAATATAGATTCCTTTTAATACCTACATGTATACTTGATGCTTAGTTTTTTCACATTTGATTTTTTAATTAATATAATCAATTTGAAGACTATGTCATAAAAATGTCTATGTCTAAAAGTGAGTGACCATAACAAGGCTTGAAAGCACATGGCCCGGGCAAAACAGGGGCTTGACTCAATCCGTCGATTAACATGAAAATTTAGTTCAACAAACCATTAAATAATTACTAAATAAATTGATCGTTGTCTTTCTGGATTTTATTTTGCTTTACTTATCTCTGTATTTTTTATTTGTTAAATTTTTTAAATATTACTTCAAAAGTTTTCATTTGTTATTGTTTGCCTTTTTTGTGTGCATGCGCTTCTATGAATTGGATTTTGTTTTGATTTTGAGTATTTTAAGAAGTAGGAATGCCTCCTAAAAGGAAATAATTTGTTCCCAAATGAAAATAAGAAAAAAAGTGAAGATTTCTAAAATCAGAAGACAAAAAGAAACATCAACAAAAGAGGACGGAAGACGCCACCGGTTGTCCAATGTCGCCGTACACCCAAAGTAGGATTTTACCTCGCCGCCGTCGAGACAGAATGTCAGCTGCTCAATCGAGGTATCTGGAAACAATATTTTCTGTTGCAGTTCGTGCTTTCAAATGAATTTGTAGTACAGGAGCCTGGGCATGCGCCAACTTTCAATGTTCAGGGTCATGTAATCTCATGGGAAGTCTACTCTCTTGATCTAATGGCAACAGCTATGATATAATGGCCGTTTTTGATTTTTCATTTTGTGTTACTTTGCTGAACTATAAATATCTATTTGTGGTAAATATTCCATTTCATTTTTCATACATCTCGATAGGTATAGCAACTCAACTTTGAATTTTCAAGCTCGCCAAATATTGCCATGAACAGACTGGCCATTATTTATATCATAGCTGTACCGTTGAAAGAACCCATGTTTTCCCTTCGATCAGCTGCATGTTGGATGTTTAGAATAGGTACATTTGAAATCCTTCATATCTTGGCTCCAAATTACTGGTCTGCAAACATTGTATGTCTGGAAGCTCTATTACTTAACGTTCGAATCTTTTTTGACTACAAAACTACTTAATCACTTTAAAATCAACATGAATTTTAAGTTTCAATTATTTTATGAATAATTTGTTAGCATTTTTATTAAATTTTATGATTGAAAAAATATAATAATTATGAAAAAATACTTCTGTTAGGGTCTGGTGGGGTAACTTTATCCCAAGCATGAAATGCGCATGACACGTACCTTTTAACTTCTTTTAGGGCTGTGTTATAGAATTAAATAGTAATATTAAAATATCTGAACATAAAAATCACTAAGTTAAAAATTATTTTTTTAAACTTAATATTTGGATTCCACTGCTTCACAGAATGACATTACAGAGAAAAGTCATTACGTTGACAGACTTAATTAATATAAAATAGTTTTAACTTTTCACAAAACAAACTCAAATATTTTCTGGTATTGTTTTAGAATTTTATAGAAATTAGACTATTTAAAATGAAATTTCTTTATGACTGAAACATAATAAATGTATTACTTTTCACAAAACAAACTCAAATATTTTCTGGTATTGTTTTAGAATTTTATAGAAATTAGACTATTTAAAATGAAATTTCTTTATGACTGAAACATAATAAATGTATTACTTTATTTCAATATTTAAGAACTTCTTACAGTGTGATTATAAAGAAACTTTGCCAACATCTGCTCGTCTAGAATCTGTTCCAGTTAACTGATTGAGATGAGATTGCAAGTATAGTAATTTGGAGGTATGCCCTCGAGATTCTGTGATTGGCATTACAGTGGTGCTCACGGCTATGGTTATAGTTACAGACACTTGAGAATGTCGGACGGCAACACCTAGTTTTTCATGTCTCAAAATGTTCAACGTATGCAAAAACCTTAAATAGCTTTGGAGCGGCACCGGTATGTCCCCCAAACCCGACGTGTTATGCATACACATAAAGGAGTTTTGAACACCAGCCAACAAAACACGATCTGGGCGCATGCAGTAAATTTGCATATGGGACTGGTGCAAGATACCAATCACAGAATGCCGTTCACCAGATATTCAGCTTAGGAAACCTATAAAATACCAAGCATACCGTTCTGTGATTGGTATATTGCCTCAGTCATATGCAAATTTATTTTTTGCGCCCAGATTGTGTTTTGTTGGCTGATTTTCAGAAATCTTTTTTGGGGTATGCATAACATGTCAGTTTTTGGACATATTGATGCCATTCCAGCGCTATTTAAGGTTTTCGCATGCGCTGAATATTTTGAGACTGGAAAAAGTAGTCGTTGCCAATCAACATTATCGAGTTTCTGTAACCGTAACCGTGAGCACCACTGTAATGCCATTCACAGAATCTCGAGCGCATACCTCCGAATATCTATATTTGCAATCTCATCTCTATCGGTTAACTGGAACGGACTCTAGACGTGCAGAGTTTCTTCATAATCACCCTGTATATTGCAACACAATGAACCACTGAACTAAGTGCTCAAACTATGTGGTCGTGTAGTTTAATTTTTTAATTGCCATTATATATTTTTGCCATTGCTAATTTTTGTTATTGAATACTTACATAACCCACCTGTTTACAGTCCTAGTTACGGGGTCATACCAGATCTGGTATCGATACTGGATCCTGTATGGTTGTAAAACCACTATTGATACCGGCTTTTGAAACACCATATCCGGTATCGTTGTCGGATCTGGTATGGTTGCAAAACCGCTATCGATACCGGCTTATGAAACACCGGATCCGGTATCAATACCAGATCTGGTATGGTAAAACCGCTATCAATACCGGATCCGGTATGGTTGCAAAACCACTATTGATACCGGCTTATGAAACACCGGATCCGGTATCGATACCAGTTCTGGTATAGTAAAACCGCTATCGATACTGGATCCGGTATGGTTGCAAAACCGCTATCAATACCGGCTTATGAAACACCGGATCCGGTATCGATACCAGATCTGGTATAGTAAAACCGCTATCGATACTGGATCCGGTATGGTTGCAAAACCGCTATCAATACCGGCTTATGAAACACCGGATCCTGTATCGATACCAGATCTGGTATGGTAAAACCGCTATCAATACCGGATCCGGTATGGTTGTAAAACCACTATTGATACCGGCTTATGAAACACCGGATCCGGTATCAGTATCAGAACCGTTATCGATAACGGTTCTGGTATTGATACCGGATCCGGTGTTTCATAAGCCGGTATCATTTTTTCCGGTATCATTTTTTTTCCAATAGGGAAGGGACCCATGTATTTTGGGGGAGTCAAGATCAATTGCGTTGGGCCGGTTAAATTCTACCTGGAATCGATTGGACAAAAATCAGCAACTTTTGGCATTATATCAAAATTTCATGAAAGATTATGAATTGTTGGGGCACATGGAAGAGGTTGTTGAAACTAGTGAACCTGAAGTTGCGTGTTATCTTCCCCATCATGCTGTATATCGGCCAGAAAAGCAGTCGACGAAACTGAGAGTCGTGTTTAATGCTAGTCAGGCAACATCGTCGGGGGAATCATTGAATTCGTTGCAAATAAATGGAGGTGTAATTCAAGATGATTTGTTTTCAATAATTTTGAAATTTAGAACTCATCGGTTTGCCTTTACTGCAGCCATAAAAATGATGTATAGAATGATAAACCTCGACGAGTCACAACGCGATCTTCAAAGAATTTTGTGGAAGAATAGCAGAAACGAAGAAGTCAAGACCTACAGGCTTTGTACCGTAACATATGGTACTACAAGCTCACCATACCTGGCGATGAGGTGCCTCCAACAGCTGGGTATAGATGGCAAGAAAGCGTATCCGGTCGCTTCTCAGGTAATCCAAAGCTCGTTCTACATGGACGATGTGTTAACAGGAAGTGACAATTTGGTATCTGTTAAAAACCTACAGAAGGAGTTGATCGGGTTGCTGGGGTCTTGCGGAATGCAACTTCATAAATGGTGTGCTAACCATCCTGATCTCATGTCAACGGTGGATCAAGGAGAGTCCTACAACTTCGACACTTCGGGTCAGACAAAGGCTTTGGGGTTGATTTGGAACGCCCAGAAAGATTGTTTTGGCTTTTCATTACCGCACCACGTGCCAAAGAAGATAACAAAAAGAACAGTGATTGCAAGAATCTCCTCTATATTTGATCCATTAGGAATAATTGCTCCAAGTGTGACGACTGCAAAAGTGTTCCTTCAGAATCTTTGGCGTTTACAGGTTGGTTGGGATGATGAACTGCCCCCAAGAGAGGCCATGGAATGGCAACATTTTCAGGGATCGTTAACCGAAGTGAATAACATAAATGTGAGTCGACACATCTACTTGGTCAATTTTGAACAAGTCAGGCTCGTTGGATTCGCCGATGCATCAGAAAAGGCGTACGGGGCGTTCATATATGCCGTCAGTGCAGATGCATCAGGAAAGACAGCATCGAAATTGGTGTGCAGCAAAAGTCGGTTGGCTCCGATGAAAACCGTAACGATACCAAGATTGGAATTGTGCGCGGCGGTATTACTTGCCAAGCTTATGCAGAAAATACAAAGACCTTTGGAAATTTCACCAGATGCGACTAGCTACTACACCGACAGTACCATAGTGTTGGCTTGGATGCAAAAGTCCCCATCTGAGCTGAAGACTTTCGTAGCGACAAGGGTGGCCGCAATTCAACGAATGACTGAGACAAACCAATGGCATCACGTGTCTTCCGAAGACAATCCAGCAGATTTGGTTTCTCGTGAACTGGAGCCTAGCAGACTGGTGCACAACTGCACAACGAGCTGTGGTGGCAAGGGCCATCCTTCATCCAGTCAGAGATCGGCAGCACTCCAGTTCGACTCGATCTGCACTCAAGTGATGTTAAGTATCTTGAACAGGAAACTAAGACTGTCATGTTGGTGAAAGAAGATTCAGACTTTTTGGGGGACATTTTGGGTAGTTCAAATTGCTTTGATAAAGTTGTGCGGGTTCTTGGGTTTGTTTTTAGGTTCGTCAATAATTGCAGAGGGAAGAAACAACAAGGCGTGCTGCATTTCGGGCCTCTTTCTACGCAAGAACTATTCAATGCTAAGATACATATTGTAAGGTTGGTCCAAGATGTGGAATTTAAAGAAGATCTGGTAAATATAAAAAAAGGGAAACCACCTTTGGAAAAAATAAGAAATTTAAATCCGTTTTTGGATGAGTACAATATGTTAAGAGTGGGTGGTCGGTTGCCTAAATGTAATTTAAGGGGTCTAAGGAGTCTTAAAAATGTGCAAAGAAGGAACTACAAAGTATAGTTTGATCTCTCATGTAATTTTTTAACTACTCAATATACAAGTATAATTTTTTTATATGTAATTCTTTAAGATTTATTTATTATAAAACAAATTTTAAAATTTATGAAACTTTAGCCAAAACTAAAATAAATGATATTAAACATAAAGCTATTTTAACACATTGTGATTAGGCTTGCGCGGGGAATTGTGAGATCAAAATTGA
This sequence comes from Hylyphantes graminicola, assembly GCA_023701765.1. Lineage (NCBI taxonomy): Eukaryota > Metazoa > Arthropoda > Arachnida > Araneae > Linyphiidae > Hylyphantes > Hylyphantes graminicola. The sequence goes on along the minus strand of CM043121.1, from coordinate 1,492,467 downwards.
AAAAATGACCAAGAAAATGACTTTATATTGTACAAATATGTACAAACTAGGACTTATACCTAAATTCTCAGCTCAATTTTAAATAGAAATTATTTAAAAATAAATTTAAAATCAAAATTTAAAAAAAAATTATTAATTTTTTTAGAAAAAAGCTCTTAAAATTATTTCTTATGAAAATTGAGATGAGAATTTAGGTATAAGTCTTAGTTTGTACATATTTGTACAATATAAAGTCATTTTCTTGGTCATTTTTTCAATTTTGATCTCACAATTCCCCGCGCAAGCCTAATCACAATGTGTTAAAATAGCTTTATGTTTAATATCATTTATTTTAGTTTTGGCTAAAGTTTCATAAATTTTAAAATTTGTTTTATAATAAATAAATCTTAAAGAATTACATATAAAAAAATTATACTTGTATATTGAGTAGTTAAAAAATTACATGACAGATCAAACTATACTTTGTAGTTCCTTCTTTGCACATTTTTAAGACTACTTAGACCCCTTAAGGGGTCTAAGGAGTCTTAAAAATGTGCAAAGAAGATACTACAAAGCAAAGTTTGATCTTTCCCGTCATTTTTTAACTACTCAATGTATAAGTATAATTTTTTTATAGGTAATTCTACAAGATTTATTTATTATAAAACAAGTTTAAAAATTTATGAAACTTTAGCCAAAACTAAAATAAATGATATTAAACATGTAGCTATTTGAACACATTGTGATTAGGCTTGCGCCGCAAATTGTGAGGTCAAAATTGAAAAAATAACCAAGAAAATGACTTTTTATTGTACAAATATGTGTTAACAAAGACTTATACCTGAATTCTCTGCTCAATTTTCATTAGAAATTATTTTAAGAACTTTTTTCTGAAAAAATTAATAAAATTTTAAAAATTTTGATTTTAAATTATTTTTAAAATAATTTCTAATTAAAATTGAGCTGAGAATTTAGGTATAAGTCTTTGTTTGTACATATTTGTACAATATAAAATAATTTTCTTGATCATTTTTTTCAATTTTGGCCTCACAATTTGCCGCGCAAGACTAATCACACTGTGTTCAAATAGTTTCATGTTTAATATCATTTATTTTAGTTTTGGCTAAAGTTTCATAAATTTTAAAACTTGTTTTATAATAAATAAATCTTGTAGAATTACATATAAAAAAATTGTACTTATACATTGAGTAGTTCAAAAATGACATGAAAGATCAAACAATGTTTTGTAGTGCCTTCTTTGCACATTTTTAAGACTCCTGTGACCCCTTAAGTTATGATAAGAAATATCCCCTGATTCTGCCAGCTAAACATAAATTAACCAAAATTTTATTGAAAGTTTTCATAAAAAGTTATTGCATGTTGGTCCTCAAAATTTGTTGTATTGTGTTCGACAGGAATTTTGGCCTTTAAACGGAAGAAATATTTGTAGAATGATTGTACATAAATGTGTAAATTGCTTTAAAGCTAAACCATCAACTTCCCAACAAATAATGGGGGACTTGCCTAAAGATAGGATAGCTGTACATTGTACAACCTGTTTTCTATTGTACTGGTGTTGATTTTTGTGGTCCGTTCTATATTAAATACAGAGGTCAAAGAAAAGGTGTTTACCATAAGGTTTATGTTTGCATTTTTATCTGTTTAAGTACCAAAGCTGTTCATCTGGAGTTAGTATGCGATTTAACCTCGAATGCATTCATTGCTTTTTTAAAGCGATTCTTTGCACGGCGAGGTAAAGCTAAAACTCTGTATAGTGATAATGGTACGAACTTCGTGGGAGCAGATAATGAGCTGAAGAGGTTGTACAGGATGGTTCGAGACCGTGATGGGAATCTAGATCGATACATATCGTCAGAAAATGTCAACTGGAAATTTCTTCCTCCCAAGAGTCCCAACTTCGGAGGCTTGTGGGAAGCGGGGGTCAAGTCCTTTAAATTTCACTTAAAACGCGTGGTTGGGGAGGCAAAACTGCATTACGAGGAATTTCTAACTATTGTTACTCAAATTGAGGGAATGCTGAATTCTCGCCCTCTTACTCCCCTTTCGGCCGATATGGATGATTTGGAGGTTTTGACGCCTGGTCATTTCCTCATAGGTCGACCAACAACTTCGATAGCTGAGCCTAGTTTGCTAGAGGTTAATGATAACAGGTTAAAAATTTGGCAACAACTAACTAAAATGGTTCAAACCATTTGGAAAAAGTGGCGAAATAGCTACTTAAACAACTTGCAGCAAAGAAATAAATGGTTAATTACAAAGAAAAATGTTAAAATTGGGGATATGGTTCTTATAAAGGAAGACAACCTTCCTGTAAACACCTGGTTAATGGGTAGAATTATTGAGGTATTTCCAGGTTCTGATGGATTGGTCAGAGTCGTCCTTGTCAAAACTAAGAAAGGAAATTTTAAAAGACCAATTTCGAAGATATGTTTATTGCCTTTTGAATGTTAAAAAAAATTATTGTATTTTATTGTTTGTGTAATTTGCTAATTCTGTTGTACTATGAATATTTTAAATAATTGCTTTTGTAATGACTTTAAATTAACTATTGAAAAAATTTGTTTAATTTCTTCAAGGCCGGCGGAATGTTTAGGCAAGAATATATTCTTATGTAGCTCTAGTGTCTGCTTAGTTCTGCCTGTGGTGTTTTCTAGTTCTGTAAACAACTCAACTTGTGCAGTTTGATTTTGTAAGAATGCTGTGAACAGTCGTCAGTGTGCTTCTGTTCCTTCAACTTACTTGCAGTATTTTTAACTTGGTTTTAACTTGCTTTTAACTTAGTATTTTTAAAATGTGCAAGTACTAAATATCGTAATTAAAGTGAAATTATTTATACCTTTCTGTATTCTCATTGAACCTCCCACCACTACGCAATCTCAACCACAAACAAAATGAGTATAATTTTTTTGTATGTAATTATACAGTATTAATTTATTATAAAACAAGTTTTAAAATTTATGAAACTTTATCCAAAAATAAAATAAATGATATTAAACATGAAGGTATTTGAACACATTGTGATTAGGCTTGCGCGACAAATTGTGAGGTCAAAATTGAAAAAAATGACTAAGAAAATGACTTTATATTGTACAAATATGTACAGCTGCGGAAATAAAAAAAGTACCACTAGTGATTATTTCTGCCGTTAGTCACCCTATAGAATCGGACCTTCTTGAAATTGTAAACAATTAACATTCTGAGTTAATTGCATGACACAAAATTTGCATAAGGGGTTATCTTCATATTAAAAATGTTACTAACTTTAAAATTTCCAATAGCAACACCCCTTTTTGAGTCCATATTTCTAATCTATGACCTATGTTAATACGAAATGTCAAATTTTGTTAGATTTTAAGCATTATTAGGGGAGTTAGAGACGTGCAAAGTTTAGGTCCCATAATGTTAAATGAGTTGCACATAAAAAAACCATCCCAATCTATGAATAATTAAAATAATGAAACGAATTTTTTACTGAAAAGAAATTATAATAATCCAAACAAAATGCATTCAATATTGAAGTATTCAAAACAATTTATATAGTTTTAAATAATTATTATATAAATTTTTAAAAAAATTATGAATAGAAACCCCTTAATATTTTTACAGAAATGCATTTAAGACATGAAGTTTAAGCGAAATCCCAAATTTTAAATTTTTTTATTCATAATTTGCTGAGTAAATCACAAAATACTTTTTAATTACCCCTTAGGGGGTTGTATATGATAGTAAAACTAAACTTGATAAATCCTTCAATAAACGTACAGACTACGCTTGTCACTTTAGAGTTGGTCCTCAAGAGGACATGAAGTGATTCGAATGAATAACTCGGCAAATATTCATCCAAATGTAACAAAAACTTAGATTTAAGGTTTTTCGAGAGTGCTTACCATTTCTAAATTATTAAAAATGGGTGTTGCTATTGGAAATTTCAAAGTTCGTAACATTTTTAATATGAAGACAGTCCCTTAGGCAAATTTTGTGTCATGCAATTAACTCAGAATGTTAATTGTTCGCAATGTCAAAAAGGTCCGATTCTTTTGGGTGACTAACGGCTGAAATAATCACTAGTGGTACTTTTTTTATTTCCGCAGCTGTACAAACAAAGACTTATACCTAAATTCTCAGCTCAATTTTATTTAGAAATTATTAAGAACTTTTATTACTATTAAGAATAATTTAGAACTTTTTTCTAAAAAAATTAATAAAAATTTTAAAATTTTGATTTTAAATTTTTTTAAAAATAATTTCTTATTAAAATTGAGCTGAGAATTTAGGTATAAGTCTTTGTTTGTATATACAGTCCTGCACAAAAGTTTAGACACAGAAGCAATTCTTGAAAAAAGCGTCAATGTTAGTATTCTTCAGTAGATTTTTTTAAAATATATATTCTTTAGACAGTATGAAAAATAATAGGGTGAAAAATTTTGACAAAAAATATAAATAAATTTGACTTCCATCAACAAATTAAAAATGTCCATACTTTCCTTGCCACAAAAGTATAGACACAAGTTTCCGTTTTATGCAAATTCTATACAGGAAGTGATTGCGGGAGGGGTTTTAAGTTGCTTTAAAAGGTTTAAGGTAATTTTCAATGCTTAGAACCATTCTGAAGTCAACTGAATTTTAGTATGAAGAGATTTTAAGGATATGGACATTCAAATTCAGAGGTAAATCTGTTTCGGATATTTCTACTAAATTTAAGCGTTCGAAACGAGGTATTTATAGAGTGTCAGCACGTGGCGATCAACATCCACCAAAATCGTGGTCTGGAAGACCTCCAATCACCAGAAAACGAGAGGACAGACAAATAAGAAAATTGGCTTCAGACAAAAATTGCTCTTCAAATCAAATTTAAATCCCAATTGTGGCTTAATTTTTACCAAAAACTATCAGGAGGTGAATCAATGAATCTGGTTGCCTGATAAAATCCAAACTTATAGCGCAACCTAGTTTGCTATATCATCATAAAGATGCAAGACTGCAATGGTTACGTTGCAGGTGTCAGCTCGTCACTTGACTGTGGTTCTAAAATACGACGCCCGTCACCAATAGCCCTCGTGTAGCTCTAGTGCGACGATAATTCAATCCTAACCTAACCAAGACTGCAATGGATAGCTGTAAGACATGTGTTGTTGAGTCCATTGCAGTCTTGCTTCTTTATGATGAGATAGCAAGCTAGGATGCGCTATAAGTTTGGATTTTATCAAGTAATCAGATTCATTGATTCACTTCTGATAGTGTTTGGTAAAAATTAAGCCACATTTGGGATTTTAATTTGATTTGAAGAGCAATGTTTGTCTGAAGCCAATTTTCTTATTTGTCTGTCCTCTCGTTTTCTGGTGATTGGAGGTCTTCCAGACCGCGATTTTGGTGGATGTTGATCGCCACGTGCTGACACTCTATAAATACCTCGTTTCGAACGCTTAAATTTAGTAGAAATATCCGAAACAGATTTACCTCTGAATTTGAATGTCCATATCACTAAAATCTATTCATACTAAAATTCAGTTGACTTCAGAATGGTTCTAAGCATTGAAAATTATCTTCAACCTTTTAAAGCAACTTAAAACCCCTCCCTCAATCACTTCCTGTATAGAATTTGCATAAAACGGAAACTTGTGTCTATACTTTTGTGGCAAGGAAAGTATGGACATTTTTAATTTGTTGATGGAAGTCAAATTTATTTATATTTTTTGTCATAAAAATTTACCCTATTATTTTTTATGCTGTCTAAAGATTATATATTTGAAAAAAACTACTGAAAAATAATAACATTGACGATTTTTTCATGAATTGCGTCTGTGTCCAATTTGTGCAGGACTGTATTTGTACAATATAAAGTCATTTTCTTTGTCATTTTTTCAATTTTGACCTCACAATTTGCCGCGCAAGCCTAATCACAATGTGTTCAAATACCTTCATGTTTAATATCATTTATTTTAGTTTTGGCTAAAGTTTCATAAATTTTAAAACTTGTTTTATAATAAATAAATCTTGTAGAATTTCATATAAAAAAATTATACTTAAACATTGAGTAGTTCAAAAATGACATGAAATATCAAGCTATGTTTTGTAGTACCTTCTTTGCACATTTTTAAGACTCCTATGACCCCTTAAGGGGGAATAGTACCGAGAATCGGCTTCTCAAGCGAAGGCTTCTCTCTGTGTTAATCCTATGGGAAAAAAATAAAAAGTCTGCCACATTTCTCCGGCTCTAATTAATATTTTTACAAGCGGTTTTTTTTATGTGATGCATGCAGCTGATTTGCAGGTCCGTATAATCGCATTTTTTTGAAATTCATAAAAATAATTTTTTGATTATTAATAAACAGTTTTACAATATGAACTAGGACGAAATTTGAAAAACCGCGATTATAGGGACGTACAACTTTTAATTTCATTAATTTTGAAAAAAAAAAGTTCGCAATTATTTGCATTTTTAGGGTAGAAAAGTGGCAGCGAAATTATGAAATTTTCAATATCCAGTCTTATCCAGGAAGTAGCGCCCCCTGGGTTAGCTCCTCCCCCTAAAGTTAGCTCCTCCCCTTTTAGTTAAAGATGCTGAAACTCAGATAAGATAAGGTACGTGTAGTTCAATTTCAAGAGTCTGCGAATTTTAACTTCTGCTCCGTAAGCTAAAGTTTCAATTCATTGTGTGTTTTTGGACGCCGATTTCGAAAATACAAATGGATTTTTTACTATAGCATCCAGTTTAAAAGCTTTAAAAAAATTAAGTGGCATTGATTCATTCTATTGGATTCTAATTCTTAATTAGTAAAAAAAATCTTTTTTAATTTCTTCCAAATGATTTATTTGAAAGAGTTTGAAATATGCTTTGGGGACTTGAAGTTTAGAAAAAGTCATTTCAAAGTGTGAACAATTGCACAAATTTGGACTTATATATTTTTGTTGAAATATTAATTTAAGTTGAAATCCGAAAAACATGTACTTCTTGAAGTTTTTGTTGTATAATTTACCATTTCTTTCAAAAAGGATTTTTGCATAACGTTTTAAATCTGTTTTGGCATTAGGTAGCAGTATTGGCGTGTTTTATATTAGGTAACTTTTTTCAGTTTTTCATTTTTGAACTTCCGCGATTTTAATGAATGATTCGGTTCCACTCTCAATGCGAGGTCTTGTTGTGTTCCGTCCGTTGTGTTCGAATATAGTTTAGTTTTAGGTTTGAATGATCGTCGCACTAGAGCTACACGAGTGCTATTGGCGACAGGCGTCGTATTTTAGAGCCACAGTCAGGTGACGAGCCAGCACCTGAGTAGGCACCCAACGCAACCGTTAAGGGCGACATCGTACGCAGCGTTAGGACTTTGAAGGATATTTAACGTGCACTCCCTTACACGGGGTATTATTCGTCGAACATTTTTTGCTGCACGGGCCGTTTATCGGTCGGCAGCTACTTTTTGGCGATGCCCGGACCCGAACCTGGGACCTTCCGTATGCTAAGCGTGTTCTCAACCGACTGGGCTCCCCAGCCCCTCTAATATAGTTTAGTAAAGTTAGTTTGAAATATCTTCGCACTAGAGCTATATGATGGCTATTGGCGACGGGCGTCGTAGTTTACAACCGCGGTCAAGTAACGAGTCGACATCAGGGTATGCACCCAATGCAACTGTTCAAGGAGCCATCGTACGCAGTGTTGGGACTAATAAGAATATTTAGCGTGCATTCCCAATGCAAGGGGTATTATTCGTCGGACATTTTTCTTCACGGACGATTTATAGGTCGGCGGTTGATTTGGCGATGCCCGGACCGAACCTGGGACCTTTCACATTTAAGGCAAAAAAATGCCTTAACCGACTGATCTGTTCTGTCTTCTTTATGTGCATCATTTTCTTATTCCTGTAATTTATTAAACCTTTATCGCTGCATACTCGGCATACCGAATATCCTGTATAAATCCCAACCAGTATAGTTTCCGCGTTCGAATCCCGGTTGGTAAGCGCATGGATGATTGACTTGTCAATACAATGTTAGGTTAGGTAAGGTTTGAAATATCGTCGCACTAGAGCTACACGAGGGCTATTGGAGAACGGGCATCGTATTTTGGAACCACAGTCAGGTGACGAGCCATCACCTGAATAGGCACCCAACGCAACCGCTAAGGGCGACATTGTACTCAGCGTTCAATACAATGTTAATTGTCTACATGTTGGTCTTAATTTGTGTAAAAAGATGTCCATCCTCTCCGGACGCTCTGGTAACATTCTTCCATAGGATATCCATGATCACAACAACAGCATTAAACCTTATTAGTTTCAATTAGATTAAATGTTCCCTAACTAATAGAAGATAGCTAATTATTCGAGGTAGCATCCTTCAAATCCAGATTGCCGAATTATTTTCAAAGAAAATTGCAATTTCGTTGTTTTAGATTATATAAGTTTCCAGTTTTCATTTTTGTCCATCGTGATTTTATTGGTTGTTTCAACTTTACTCTAAATGCTCGATAAAAATCGCAGATATTTAGTAATGGGAATTTATTCTAAAGTGTCTTCCATTTTGAGTTTGAAACAAGCATGAGAGTATTCACTAAAGAAACCACGTTATTGGCGCAAATAGTTTATTTGTTGCTGTACAAATTATACAAGTTTCGGCTCGTCTTCTTCAGAAAAACACTACACAACTATAATAGTGCCTCTTATAAAAAAAATTTAATTTTTTTTCAAAAACTTCATTTTATTTAAGACAGTTTTTCTTTGCAAAATTGGAAATTTTTGAATCGTTACGTCTCGATCCTCATGTTGGCGCATACCCTTCCCACCCCCCCTGAGCGTGCCGTAATCGTACGTCCCCTTATCGAAAAATTTAATATTTTGAAGCATATTCAATATATTTACTTTCAATGATCTTTCAATATTACTTTTATGATGTGATTTTTTAATCTATCAATAACATTTGTTATAATTTTCAAAAAAAGATACGAATGAATTTTAAAAAATACACTTTTGTCAAACATATAATCTTTTTTGTTCTGAAAAATAATCGTATGATAATTTATGTAAATATACATCGTAATAAAATGTAAGTTTTTAAAGAAAATTGTGTGGAATATTTTCGAGAAGAAAAAATAAAGCATTAAAGTGTTCTTCGATTCCAAGCACCACAAACAACCATTTCACCGATCAAACTGAACCGATTCCAAACACCACTATACAATTTCGATTAAGGGGTCACAGGAGTCTTAAAAATGTGCAAAGAAGGTACTACAAAACATAGTTTGATCTTCCATGTCATTTATGAACTACTCAACGTATCGGTATAAATTTTTTATATGTAATTCTACAAGATTTATTTATTATAAAACCATTTTTAAAATTTATGAAACTTTAGCCAAAACTAAAATAAATGATATTAAACATGAAGGTACTTGAACACACTGTGATTAGGCTTGCGCGGCAAATTGTGAGGTCAAAATTGAAAAAATGACCAAGAAAATGACTTTATATTGTACAAATATGTACAGACTAGGACTTATACCTAAATTCTAAGCTCAATTTTAATTAGAAATTATTTTAAGAACTTTTTTCTAAAAAAATTATTAAAAAATTAAAAATTTTGATTTTAAATTTTTTTAAAAATAATTTCTAATTGAAATTGAGCTGAGAATTTAGGTATAAGTCCTAGTCTGTACATATTTGTACAATATAAAGTCATTTTCTTATTCATTTTTTAAATTTTGACCTCACAATTTGCCGCGCAAGCCTAATCACAGTGTGTTCAAGTACCTTCATGTTTAATATCATTTATTTTAGTTTTGGCTAAAGTTTCATAAATTTTAAAACTTGTTTTATAATAAATAAATCTTGTAGAATTACATATAAAAAAATTATACTCATTTATTGAGTAGTTAAAAAATTACAAGAGAGATCAAACTATGCTATGTAGTATCTTCTTTGCACATTTTTAAGACTCCTGTGACCCCTTAAGGGGTCATAGGAGTCGTACAAATGTGCAAAGAAGGTACTACAAAACATAGTTTGATCTTTCATGGCATTTTTGAACTACTCAATGTATAAGTATAATTTTTTTATATGTAATTCTACAAGATTTATTTATTATAAAACAAGTTTTAAAATTCATGAAACTTTAGCCAAAACTAAAATAAATGATATTAAACATGAAGCTATTTGAACACATTGTGATTAGGCTTGCGCGGCAAATTGTAAGGTCAAAATTGAAAAAATTACCAAGAAAATGACTTTATATGGTACAAATATGTACAAACAAAGACTTACACCTAAATTCTCAGCTCAATTTTAATTAGAAATTATTTTTAAAAAACTTTAAAATCAAAATTTTAAAATTTTTATTAATTTCTTTAGAAAAAAGTTCTTAAAATAATTTCTAATTAAAATTGAGCTGACAATTTAGGTATAAGTCTTTGTTTATACATATTTGTACAATATAAAGTCATTTTCTAGGTAATTTTTTCAATTTTGACCTCACAATTTGCCGCGCAAGCCTAATCACAATGTGTTCAAATAGCTTCATGTTTAATATCATTTATTTTAGTTTTAGCTAAAGTTTCATAAATTTTAAAACTTGTTTTATAATAAATCTTGTAGAATTACATATAAAAAATTATACTCATTTATTGAGTAGTTAAAAAATGACATGAAAGATCAAACTATGCTTTGTAGTATCTTCTTTGCACATTTTTAAGACTCCTATGACCCCTTAAAGCATCAAATAAACCAAGATTAGTATAAAATACATTCTTCTCGCAGGTATAGCTGTAAACAAGTTGACCTGCAAACCCAGAGATCCGATGCCAGGATCGAATGTAATCCTTCTATAAATCATAATATCAATCAAATATCTACCGTATAGAGAGGGTTTGTGCACATTAAATCCATTGCGGTGCAATGTTTCATAGTCTTGCACAATATTACGAATTGGTTCCCAGTCCGATACAAGCATCGTCTTTCTGACGGCATTTTAAAATTACGAGGCACGTCGACAAAATTCCACAGATAGATATAACACAACGTTTAAATAATTTCTAATATAAATTCTAAATCCGCGTGCAGTAGAACTTCAATTATCCGAAGCATGAATGATTATTCGAATGTCGGAAAAAAAAATTGCACCCGACCCACCTGGTAATGTTTGTCTTTGTTGGATGTCATACCTGATGATATTTTTGTACCAACCAAAAAATTACTAGGCATTACATCCAGCAGAGATTACAACAATAGGTAGGCAGGTATAAATGTTTATGGTGTCACATAATAAACTTTAGTACCAACTGTAACTGCTTCCCCTTTTTGTAGTCACCTGTTATTTATGCAAATGATCTTTTTTTAATGCGTATAGTATAGTGTAGTAACTGTTTGTATATTTATCAATCACTTCTAAAAGAAACCTACAAATTTTAACATAAATTGAAAAAAAATTACAAAAGCTTGTAACTCAACTTGCCAAACGATACTTTATAGCTTGGATTTGATTGGGCTGAAACTAGAATTTACGTGGTGAGTTTAAAGTTCAGGCGTAGCTTTCGTGCGACGTTATTCAATTAACCTGCAAAGTGAGTCATCCCGTCTTCTCATAGGGAAAATGGTTGGTTGGTACATGTATTTCTGGGTTGTGTGCTTGATCAGATACCCACCTATAAACCTCGTCAAGTAAGACATAGACAGATTTTTTTACTGGCACACAGATAGAGAGGAATTGCACCCAGGGTGACGGCGGGAATTTCTCGAAGGAGGTGTGAGATACGTTGACAAGGGGAGGAGCTTAGGAAAGGTAGTTTAAAACTGACCAATCGGCTACTTATAGAAGGATTGGAAAATAAGATGAAAACGTCAATCAATGAATTAAGCATTTTGATTTGCTAGTCTCCGAATTCTCTGAACCTCCCCCTATAGCAGTTCCGATATCTTCACCAGATGTCGCCCTCGGCCACGTTGAGTTGCCTGCTCGGTACGATCCCGCCTTAAGGCTGCTTTAATGTGCTATAATAATGCCGCGTAGATTGATTGTTTGCCTCTAATACTCTTGGGTTTGAGAACGGCTGTAAGGGGTGATTGGGAGTATTCCTCAGGTTCTCTGGTCTATGGTCAAAATTTGAGATTGCCTGGTCATTTTTTCATAGAACCACAAATCTCTTTATCCCAACCAGACTTGATTGTTCAACTTCAAAGGACTTTTAAAAACGTTAAATCTAGCCCAACTGGTTCCCCATGGTCGGAAAATTGCTACAGCAATTCAAAAAAGTTAACTTTTTAAAGAAGAAAGGTTTGATTCTCCTTCCCTCCGTCCCCCCCCCCCCGAATTTTTTTTTAGATAATTGGTATTGGAGCTCTGCAAAATCACCTTTGTAAGTCCCCATGGGGGGATGGGGGGTTCTGACCCCCTGTAACCCCCCCCCCCTCGCTACGCCACTGCTGTATGCATAATTTCTGATTTTAATACTAAACCACTTACTTGCAATTTATATCATCATCGGGGCACTGTAAAGAAATCAATAAATCAGTTTTTTAAAAAGCTAAAGATCCAAACAATAGACAGGGCAATTAAAATACAGTATAGAAAAAATGCAATACATACAATAAAAAATGTGCCATGGGGGTTTCGATGTGTTGAGATTTGAAATAAATAATATGGTATTTCTCTAAATACACAAGAGTTAAATGAATATGATTTGCGCACTAAATGTAACTAATTTAGGCAAATTTCTATCACAACGCTTACTGGGGTGTATACATTTTTCTCATGTTTATATGGTCAGAAAATTACTTGTTAAAATAGTTAATCAATATGAACTATACTAAAAAAAAATTAAATAAGTATGCATAGCAATTGTTCGTATGTAGTACCCATTTGTAGGTAAGGCTCTTAATATTAAAGCCTTTCACACACAAAAGATAGACAGAAACAGAGTGGAAAGATCTATGTAAGTAAATAGAAAAAAAAACTTCTCTGATGAGTTAGTGAATGTACTTCGGAGAATGCGTGACAAAGTTACAAATACTTTTGTCTAATTAGACTTGTACACTTGTACAGCTGTGGATAAAAAAAAGTTGAAACAAGTGATTATTGCAGCCGTTGTTCATCCCATGTAATTGGACCTTTTTGACATTATAGATAAACTACAGTTTACGCTAATTGCATAAAACAAAATTTGCGTAAGGGTGGTCTTCATTGTAAAAATTTTACTAACTTTAAAATTTCCAATAGCAAAACCCAATTTTAATAACTTAGAAATGTAAAGCACTCTCATAAAACCCTAAATCTTAGTTTTTGTTGAATTTGAATAAATATTTGACAAGATATTTAATCTAATCCCTTGATGACCTTTGGGGTACAGCTGGGGAAATAAAAAAGTACCTACTAGTGATTATTTTGGCCTTTAGTTATCCTATAGAATAGGACCTTTTTGACATTGTGAACAATTAACAATCTGAGTTCATTGCAAGGAATTTTTTACTCAAAAGAAATTATAATAACCCAAACAAAATGCATTCAATATTGCGGTATTTAAAACAATTATTATATTTTTAAATAATTATTACATTATTTTTTTTTAAAAAATATGAATGGAAACCCCTTAATATTTTTAAAGAAATAAATTTAAGACAAGAAGTTTAAGCGAAATCCCAATTTTTAAAAATTTTTATACATAATTTGCTGAGTAAATCACAAAATACTTTCTAATTACCCTTTAGGGGACTGCGTTTAAGATTACGTGTGTAATTGATAAATAAAGTCGGCTTTGCACGCATGCTTGCTTGTCATTTTAGAGAGGATCCCCAAAAGGTCCACAAGTGATTCGATTGAATGACTCGTCAAATATCCATCCAAATGTAACAGAAACTTAGATTTAAGGGTTTTCAAGAGTGCTTAACATTTCTAAGTTATTAAAATTGGTTGTTGCAATTGGAAATTTCAATGATTGTAATATTTTTTATATGAAGACGGCCCTTTATGCAAATTTTGTATCGTGCAATTTACTCAGAATGTTAATTGTACACAATCTCAAAAAGGTCCGATTCTATGGGGTGACTAACGGATGAAATAACCTCAAGTGGGTACTTTTTTATTTCCACAGCTGTACCATCCAAAAAAATTACGTAATACGGTGTCGGCTCGTCACTTGACTGTGGTTTTAAAATACAACGTACGTCACCAACAGCCCTCCTTGTAGTTCTCCACAATAATTCTAAACTAACCAAAATTACGAGCGTATTCCGTAGTTTTATTGAAAGAGGAAAAATAAAAGGTTAAAGATATTAAGGGAGAAGTAGTCAATGAGGATGACGCCCTGGGGTTATTTTTAGGCAACATTCAATTTTTTTTTAAAAACTTGAAATAACTGAAAAAATCGACTAAATATTCGAATATTTTTGAATTTGCCAACCACTGTTTTAGAAAATCAATCTTATTGATGAGAGATATTTTCATTCCAGTATTCTTTACCTCATTTTTTCCCGAGCTAAAGAGGTTCCCAGCAAAGCGAGACCACTGCTAGTTTAGTATAAGCGACATGGGATCTGATGTTCACTAGGTCACAGCAAAAAAAAATCCACCATCAAATTTTCCCCGTTATTGCATTTTTTTTGTAATATGTCCATAAATTATAATGCAATGAAAAAAATGGGATAGTACAAAACTTCAATTTTTAGAACTTAACTAGCTGATATCAGTGCTATTATAATGATGCTATGGATCAAAAGGATAAGACAAAGTAATAATCCATAGATTATCGCTTAACTAGCTGATATCAGTGCTATTACAATGATGCGATTGATCAAAAGGATAAGACAAGGTAATAATCCATAGATTGTCGCTTAACTAGCTGATATTAGTGCTATTACAATGATGCGATTGATCAAAAGGATAAGACAAAGTAATAATCCATAGATTGTAGCTTAACTAGCTGATATCAGTGCTATTACAATGATGCGATTGATCAAAAGGATAAGACAAGGTAATAATCCATAGATTGTCGCTTAACTAGCTGATATCAGTGCCATTGGAATGATGCGATTGATCAAAAGGATAAGACAAGGTAATAATCCATAGATTGTCGCTTAACTAGCTGATATCAGTGCCATTGGAATGATGCGATTGATCAAAAGGATAAGACAAGGTAATTATCCATAGATTGTCGCTTAACTAGCTGATATCAGTGCCATTGGAATGATGCAATTTATCAAAATGATAAGACGAAGTATCAATCCATAGATTGTCGCTTTACATTGCCGAGACAATTATATAAGTTTGAGTAATGATGCGGTTGAAATAATTGTAAACGGGTCAGACCACAATTTGCAACTAAGAAATTCTACGAAGAAGGAAATGGTTTAATCAACATGCTTCGATTGCTTCGATGGGGGGTCTGATATCCCCCCACTTTAACCCCTTAATGACGATATTGTGAATACCAGTAACACTTTCATTTCCCAATAATAAAGTATGCTAGTATTTTTTTAATTAGCTTTTGGTTGAATATAATTTGATAAATTGTTTTCGCCTATAGTATTTATTCATGCTTCTTAAATTTTGTTTATTTGTGTAAGGCAGCGCAAAAATCTCATTTCCACGTGGCATATTTTATTACCAGCCATGGCTCATGGGTTATAAGAAAATAGATGTCAGTATGGCTTTTCTTTTATTTAATACACAACATCATGCATTTTTAAAAGCATTTATTTTTTTAATGACCGTTTTGATCACCTTTAATTTAAGCAAAGAAATCATTATTCCGAAATAACTGAATTTCATATAAATAAAAACACAATTTAAAACCATGTGCATATAAAGGTTTAATATAAAAACACAATGATAACTGTCAAAAAAAATTAGGATACCAAAATATTTTACCTTATGAGTTAATTCATAATTTACTTCTACTCTCAAATGATAGGTGGTCTCACTGAAACGTTTAAGAAGTACAAATACATATAAAACAGGAATTGAACAAGTTTGAACATGAATAAGTTTATAAAAATATACTGCAATAAACTCGAACTTCGGTAACACTACCTACAAGAAAAAGTAATTTGGTCCTCAAAACTGTGAACCAGAAAATTTAGATAACCCTATTTTAACTATAAGAAAATTATACGTATATGCAATAGTTTTCTATGTTTACATAAAACAAATCATTTTGCACCCTTAAACAACCTGTAAACTATAATTTAAGAAATGCAACTATTTCAAATATACCTAAAGCAAATAAAGAAATCTTCCACAAAAGCTTTATGTATTTAGCACTCAAATTTCTTAACTATCTGAATGAACAAATAGTAAGTTTAAGGCTGCTCATCACCCCCATACCCGGTCCTCCTTCGATTGGGCTGTCTAATGGTAAGTCTATGGGAAAAAATTGTTTTAGTTCCCAAAAAAAGCAATGAAATTACAGGAATATTTTGATGCGTTTTTTTTTTAATTCATAAAACTCCAATAAAGTTGTGCTTTAAGAGGTTGTATTTTGTTAAAAAAAATTTACCTTTTTTTAAAAGAAAAAAAAAATTAGATTAAAAAAAGTAAATAACGTTTTTTTTTTTTTTAATAACCTCTATAAGCACAACTTTATTGGAGTTTTATGAATTTAAAAAAACCCGCATCAAAATATTCCTATAATTTCATTGCTTTTTTTGGGAACAAAAACCATTTTTTCCCCATAGACTTACCATTAGCCAGCCCGATCGAAGGAGGACAGGGTATGGGGGTGATGAGCAGCCTTAACTGCTAGAATACATTTTGAAAAGAAGTTAAGATTCGATTTTTTTTAAGCTGAGCCAAATTGAAGAGGGGCGTGATAGTTGACGTCTTTGAATTTCTTGAAAATTTCAGGATATGTTAGTAGTAGTACTATGATAAAAAAAAAGTCACTTTCAGTTTGTCTTAAATACGACTTGTTTGACCTTGAGATGAGGTCAAAGTTCGAGTTAATGGACCAATGGTGTATATTATGTGATGTTTTTACTTCAACTGTTACTTCAACTGTTCTTACTGTTCATACAGTCTATTTCCATCATTTCTAAAAAAAATGTGAAGATTTTTTCAAGTGCTGTCATCTATGATCGAAAGTGTGAAATTTTGAACTGAAGTATAGTTAGAAGCCATCCAGTTATGAATTGGAGATATGAAAATATTTATTATAAGAAAAGTAAGTTATGTGTCATGGATTTGTAACCTGGGTCTAAAACCATAACTTAATTGAAGTGTATTTGAATTGCGCCCCCAAGTTATTGACCTTTTCTATTAGCGTAATTGGCTAGTGAATTTAAATATTTTTTGGAAATTTTCGAATGGACTACAGAAAATGGACTGCAATAAAAAAAGTAAGAGAGTTGAAATAGGTTTTTAACCAGGGTCTAAAACTACAATATTTGAAATGTATTTAAAACTGTGTCTCTAAGTTATTGACTCTTCGCCCCTCGAGTAATTGAAATTTCAAGTTGGCCAAATTTGGAAAAGGTCTTCTTTGAGCCCCTGTTACTACTAAAGTAAAGGGTCACCCATGATGTTTTATATTTTTGACGTACAACCGTGTGCAACGAATCCAATAATTATTTTTGTGGGTAACTAATGGCTTAAGTGTCATTTTTTTTAAAGGGGGACAACTTGTGATAGTTGATATCTTCGATTTTCTTGAAACTTTCAGGATATGTTAGTACTACGATGATAAGAAAAAGTGAATTTCAGTTTTTCTTAAATCCGACTAGTTTGACCTTGAGAGGAGGTCAAAGTTCGAGGTAATGGACCAATTGTGTACATTATATCATCCTCCTACTTTTTAAGCCATAGGTGTTCCAAGAATTTTTTTTTTGAAATATGGATACTACTTGATACTAGGTACACGTAAGCATAATTAGTTTGCTGGGGCACTCATGGCTTTGAAGGTCAGGGTCCTTTGAAAAATGTCATTTTCGTCGATTTTTGTCATTTTTCTGCCTAATTATCTGCTTAAACCATATGCTAGCAACAGAAATAATTATTGGAGTAGTTGCACAAAATTAGGGTAGTACATAGAAAAATACAAAACACCATGGGTGGCCCTTTAATTTAGTAGTTAGAGTTTCAAAGATGACCATTTTCGAAAAAAGGCCATATTCAAAGGTCAATAACTCGAGAAGGCACGAGTCAGGAATATTTGAGACACAGTTGTAAATACACTTCAAATATTGTAGTTTTAGACCCAGGTGAAAAACCTATGGCAACTCACTTAATTTTTTAAATATAGTCCATTTTGAACATTTCCAAAAAATATTCAAATTTAAAATTCCATTACTCTAGAAACACTAGTACTATAACTAGGTGACACAGTTGTAAATACACTTTGGATATTGTTGTTTTAGACCCAGGTTACGAATAAATGGCATCATGATTGCCTTCTTTTATTACAATCAATTTCATACTATCTATTTTGATCATTTCTATACATTTTGAAGATTTTGTATCATGCTGCCATCTATGATCGAATATGTGAACCGTGGAACTAAAGTATAGTTGGAATTACACAGTTGAGAAATGAAGATCTAAAAATGACTATAACAAAAAAAAGTAAGTTAGGTGCCATGGATTTGTAACCTGGGTCTAAAACAACAATATCCAAAGTGTATTTATAACTGTGTCACCTAGTTATAGTACTAGTGCTTCTAGAGTAATGGAATTTTAAATTTGAATATTTTTTGGAAATGTTCAAAAGGGACTGCACAAAATGGACTGTAATAAAAAAAAAGTGAGTTGCCATAGGTTTTTCACCTGGGTCTAAAACTACAATATTTGAAGTGTATTTACAACTGTGTCTCAAAGTTCCTGACTCGTGCCTTCTCGAGTTATTGACTTTTGAATGTGGCCTTTTTTCGGAAATAGTCATCTTTGAAACTCTGTAATTACTAAATTAAAAGGCCACCCATGGTGTTTTGTATTTTTCTATGTACTACCCTAATGTGTGCAACTACTCCAATAATTATTTTTGTTGCTAGCATATGGTTTAAGCGGATAATTTAGCAGAAATATGACAAAAATAGACGAAAATGACCTTTTTCAAAGGACCCTGACCTTCAAAGCCATGAGTGCCCCACCAAACTAATTATGCTGACATGTACCTAGTATCAAGTAGTATCCATAATTCAAAAAAAAAAAAAAAATCTTGGAACACTTTTGTCTTTGGTAGTAGAAGGATGATGTAATGTACGCCATTGGTCCATTACCTCGAACTTTTACCTCCTCTCAAGGTCAAACAAGTCGGACTTAAGAAAAACTGAAATTCACTTTTTCTTATCATAGTACTACTAACATATCCTGAAAGTTTCAAGAAAATCGAAGAATATATTTTTTTTCTAGAAGAATAGAATAGAATTTTTATAAATATGTTTTAAGAAAATCGAAGAATAGTTTCAAGAAAATCGAAGACATCAACTATCACGTCCCTATTCAATTTGGCCAAGTTTAAAAAAAAATAGCTCTCAAGCAGATAATTAAGCAGAAACAAGACAAAAAACGACGAAATTACCTTTTTCAAAGGACCCTGATCTTCAAAGCCATGAGTGACCCACTAAACTAATTATGCTGACATGTACCTACTATCAAGTAGTATCCATACTTCCCAAAAAAATCATGGAAAACTCTTGGCTTTAGAAGTAGAAGGATGATATAATGTACACCATTGGGTCCATTACTTAGAACTTTTACCTCCTCTCAAGGTCAAACAAGTCGGATTTAAGAAAAACTGAAATTCACTTTTTCTTTTCATAGTACTACTAACATATCCTGAAAGTTTCAAGAAAATCGAAGAATATATTTTTTTTCTAGAAGAATAGAATAGAATTTTTATAAATATGTTTTAAAATGTGCCCTGTCGATAACTTATTTTACAAAATGTGTTGGGGTAAAATAAGTCATGCTTTATAATCTGCTTCAATTGCTTAATTTTTCAAATTTCTTTTTGACAATGTTTTGAAAGCTATCATGTAAGATGACATAAAATCAGGAATTACTTTTACCATTTTGAGAAGAAACTCCTTCCGAAACATGTGGCGAATATCTAATGCATTGCACTAGTTTGCACTAGTTGATGACGTTTTCAGTCGTTATGGGAATGATAGGGGCAAAAAATGGCCGAGATTGCAAAAATTGGCGTTGGATCAACAAACCTTACTTTTTTTTTTTAACAAGAAGCAACTCGAATTGTCAATTTTCTATAAACATACTAATACGTGCAATTTTTGTTAATCTTTTTATCGTTTATAACTGATGCATAAAAACAAACGTATAAATAAAGTATTTCTTTTTAATTATTGGACACTCCTTTGCTGCAATAGATACGGATATAAAGCTCTTCCAATTTCTTTTCTGTAAAATTATTAGTGTTTGGGTTATTTTTAAACAACTGAACAATTTGTGATTTTTTTCCTGACTTTTTTGTATAATATTAATTTTTCGGAAAAGATTCAAGAAGCAAAACTTCATATTCGGGATATGTTATCTCAAAAATATAGAATCAAACGAAAATTCATAACTGCCCACAATTTTTATTCATATATTTGGGATATAATGAAATTGTGTTAACCCTTTACAAGGCTGTGGGAAGTATACTTCCCAGCAACTTCATCAATTGTTATTAGTGCTGCTATCTCCTGAAAACTTCAGAAAACATAAACAAAATTACTAATGCAGGATTCCTAATTACGATACGTTTGAATAGCTCCCAGCAGGTGATGGGAAACATACGTCCCACAGAAATAAAATTGTCTCAATAATCAAAATTAATTTTATGTAATGAGCTAAATGAATTTCTCTTTATAAATAAATCTCAATCCCAGAAATACTTTAATGTAACATTAATAGAAACATTTCCTTATAAAGGGTTAAATTGGGATCCAACAAAAAAAATTCCCTGAATTTAACTAGTTAAATAGTTGGTAAAAATCTGCACCAAAATAAGAAAAATGTGTGGTTGGTTGCTACTTTTCCTCAAGTCAACTACTAATGTTTAATAACTATATATTTGTATGGCAGCACTATCTATTAAAATATTGTATGGTTCAAATAAATATAACGGAAAAAGTAAAGTAAATCACAGTATTTTAAAACGCATCTAAATTATTTCCAAAGTGCACTTAAATAACATGTTTGCATCTTTTTTTTAGTTTTAAATCGTAATACCTTTAAGCCAACTAAACAAAATAGTTTGATATTTTTTTTAAAAGATTAAGTGTCGGTTTTTCGAAATATACTTCCTTATTAACCTTATTTTTATTCAGCGGAATTGCTTAGAAATTTTCATATTTTTTGAACGATTAGTCTATATTTTTTTAACTACCTAGTTACGTACAGCTGGGGGGAAAAAAACGCTCCACCCCACGTTTCTCAGCTGCTATTGGACAAGAAACTTTGTAAAAGGCGTCATTTTTCCGGAAATAGCGTAAGGAACTGAGAACTGGCAACAAAAATTGTATAAGGGGTCGTTTACATATTAAAATGTGTACCAACTTTGAAAATTCCAATAGCAACAACCATTTTTTTTTTTTACATAAAAATGTTCAGCACCTTCAAAATACCCCATGTGTAAAAAAGAATTATTTACTTTGCATTATTTGCTAAGCTATAAGCATTCAAAGTTGAACGCCGATAATGTTAAAAAAGTTTCATAAACTTTTATTCATATCTCCACAAATAAAGGGAATTAAAGAAAGTTTTTTTTTTTTCATTATATACTTCTTAATCTTCCAAAAACAAATCACACAAGTTTTTTCATCAATTTTTCAGTTTCAATAATTTTTTATTTAAATTTAAATAATAAAAAATAAAACATGAACAGCAACACCAAATTTCTTTTACACAAATCGATAAAGTAGATCAAGTAGAACCAAAATCCCAAATTTTTTAATTCAAAAACAAATATTTGCCGAGTTATTTTAAAAAAACTGAAAAAGACGAATTTTAGGGATCGTGTAAAAAATTACTTGGCGAATTCGATCCTAACTTGCATTATCGTTTGGTGATTGAAAAGCATTTGTTGATAAATGCTTATTCAAATTATTGATGTCTGAAAAAAAATCTAAAAATATTTTCTTATTTCAAGTGCATGCAATGTATTTTGTTTGTCGAATTAACTTTAAATTATATCGATTACTATGTTTTTAAATATGTGTTATTTCCAATACAATTTCAAGAAATGAGTATCAAAAATAAATATGCTAAAATATAATTGGAATTCGGTTTTCAGTACTTTTATTGTTACCACATTGCTTATTTAAAATTATTAGTGTCCACTTTACTTGATTATAAATCATTGCCCAATCATTCTGAATAATTTTATTTTGCTTTCCTTAAATATCGTGTTAAGGTTGTAACCCTCCGTTTTGAAATACGTGATTTATATTACCGATAAAGGGTGACAAATTTTTAACAAACTTTTTGCAGCAATATTAATGAAACAAAAATTTGCATAAAAAATGTTAAACATTAATGCAATAATCATGTTAGTCAATGTGATTATGACTAATCGCATTTGAACATCTGTTCGTTATAAATAACCGTATATGCGACTTAAATTAAAATTAAAACTTTTTATCTTCTTGTCTTTATTTTATTTCTGAATTTATAATTTCAAAATAAAAAAAATCATTAAAATATCACAATATTAGTGAAGAAAGTTAAATTCTGGCATCCGTTGGCGAGATTATGTTAACCCAGTTAGTTTGTTGTTTTGAAAAGACGCAACCCAAATATTAATGTTTTCACTTTAGAGATTTCCCCCTAAACGAGTTCAAAATTAATGCTTTAATATCTCAGCAAATAATGCAAACTTGATAATACTTTTTAAAACATGGGGTATTTTGAAGGTGCTGAACATTTTTATGTAAAAAAAATTGGGTGTTGCCATTGGAATTTTCAAAGTTGGTACTCATTTTACTATGTAGACGACCCCTTATGCAATTTTTGTTGCCAGTTCCAAATTCCTTACGCTATTTCCTGAAAAATGACACCTTTCATAAAGTTCCTTGACCAATAGTAGCCGAGAAACGAAGGTTGGAGCGTTTTTTTTTCCCCCAGCTGTACCTTTGAAAAACAAAAAAAAAATTGCAGAAGTCCGTCACTGACAAAGGAGTGAAGAATTTGCGTATAGTATAAGAAAATATGTAGATAAAAAGCATTTGGTAAAATTTCTATTGTCCAATGTTTTTAAATCACGTGACCAGAACCACGTGTAAGTTTTTGAAACGGTTTGACAGGAATCAATTTTGTTACCGTATTCTCTTAGCTATAGTAATTATTTTCAGGCTGGAGTGTTCAGAGGTGACATGTCAATAGGAACAAAACAAACTGAAATCCATCATAAAAAACGCCAAAGATAATATTGTTCCCGCAAATATTTTTAAGTAATTTTCATTCATAAAAAGTTGGCTTCTTTGAAACCGTTTTCATGAAAATTATCATATCATTAAGGGGTTAAAATAAAGATTGCACTCACTTGCACGCGTCGGCGCATTCTCGCGAACATCCTTCTGCGATTTCCGGAGTAGGGACTGTTCCTGAAACGACTAAAAAAAAAATAAAAAAAAATAAACATTGAAAGGGAAACCCAATCGAGAATAGATTTGTAATATCTTCAATCAATGTACTACAGTGCTGGAAATAACAATAGATCCAAGCGAAAAACTTTCATATTTGTACAGTATGTCGTCGCCTAAGTTCCCACTTGGGCTATCTAACTGTTGTGAAAGGATCGTATTCACTGTAAGGTAACCCGTGGCGCGATTTTTTCGGATTCGACGATAAATAATTTTGTGTGGCAACCGTCTGATTTCGACTGATTCGAATTCTTTAAGGGGTCATAGGAGTCTTAAAAATGTGCAAAGAAGGTACTACAAAGCATAATTTGATCTTTCATGTAATTTTTTAACTACTCAATATACAAGTATAATTTTTTGATATGTTATTCTACACGATTTATTTAATATAAAATTAATTTTAAAATGTATGAAACTTTAACCAAAGCTAAAATAAATGGTATTAAACATGAAGCTATTAACACATTGGGATTAGTCTTGCGCGGCAAATTTTGAGGTCAAAATTGAAAAAATGACCAAGAAAATGACTTTATATTGCACAAATATGTACAAACTAGGACTTATACATAAATTCTCAGCTCAATTTGAATAAACAATTATTTTAAGAACTTTTTTCTAAAAAAAAATTATAAAATGTTTTAAATTTCAATTTTAATTTTTTTTAAAAACAATTTCTAATTAAAATTGAGATGAGAATTTAGGTATTTAAGTCTTTGTTTGTACATATTTGTACAATATAATGTCAATTTCTTGGTCATTTTTTCAATTTTGACCTCAAAATTTGCCGCGCAAGCCTAATCAAAATGTGCTAAAATAGATTTATGTTTAATATCATTTATTTTAGTTTTGGCTAAAGTTTCATAAATTTTAAAATTTGTTTTATATTAAATAAATTTTATAGAATTACATATAAAAAAATTATACTTATATATTGAGTAGTTAAAAAATTACATGAAAGATCAAACTATACTTTGTAGTACCTTCTTTGCACATTTTTAAGACTCCTATGACCCCTTAACTTAGCAATGATAACGTTTTCCGGCAAACCTATCTGACCACTATTCAATTCAAATTTTCTCGTCTAGAATACAAGACTTGTGCTACTTCAAAATCTTCCTTCTGTGATGATGACGCTTCAAAAACAAAAAAATAATCCACATGAAGAAGCCGTTTCCTGTGATACAGGGCCAGACATTGTAATATCAACAATAGCTGCTACTGGTGTCGATGATCTTGTAGTTTGTGATAATAACGATCCTGTGGACCAACTGAATTCAGATAGTGAGTCTGCTAGAAAAATTATTTCCTGTGATGTTCAAAATGACATGAGTGATGTTACCAATTAAGTAAGTCTTAGAAAGAAAAATAGAAGAAAAAGCTTTCCATGTACGAAAGAGTGGGCTAAAAATCAGTGCAAAGCCAACAGAATGAAAGGTGACACGTACATTGGGTACAGAAGGATATTCCCTAAAAATCCCAACATTTCCCGACTGGATGTTGAGCGAGAGGGCCGAACAATGGGACCCCCATGTACATCCAAACTGTGCACCAAACGGAAGACAAGGCTATGCGATACTATATCTGAAGAAGAAAGAGGGCAGGTCTTCCATGAATTTTGGAAAAACATGAACTGGTCTCAGAAACGTATGTTTGTTTGCTCTTCAGTCGACATTAAAGCGACTGCCAAAAAAACTTCCAAGAAACTTACCTCTCGAAGAGTGTCCACTCCTCAATACTACCTTAAGATTAGGGGAGAGAAGGTGCCAGTCTGCCGTGAATTGTTCTTGAGCACCCTTGGACTGAAAAGAACTATGGTTAGGAATTGGCTGAATACCTTTCACGACCAAGGGTTTTTGAGAGCGTCAGATGCGGTTGCTGCTGATGGAGATGAGCCTGACAAAGAGGAGGAAAACGTTAATGAAATAGGCAGTGATGCTGAGGAAACGATCAATAATAATATCATGGGGCAAAGTCATGAGGTACGGCGTAACCAGCCAAGTCAATCAGGAAATGATTCCAATGGAGCAGGAAACTATAACCGGCCGTGCACCTCAGTTGAACAAGAGAGACTTGTATTCTTACAGCAGTTCTTCCACAGATTACCGAAACTACCAAGCCACTATTGCAGAAAAAATACAAAAAAAATGTACCTGCAGACCGATATAAAAACTTGGAGTCAACTTTATGAGCTTTATTCGTCGGAGTGTAAAGAAAACAACATCCTCAATCCTCTCTCAAGGCATACCTTTGATAGAATCAGAAAGGAAACCAACGTTGCTCTGTACAAACCCAAAAAAGATCGCTGTGATCTCTGCTACAATTTTGAAAATAAAATATTGTGTGATTCAACAGAGAAATACCGTCAACATCGACTGGAGAAAGAGCAAGCTCTACTGGAAAAAGAAAAAGATAAGGCTTCTGCCATCAATGGAGATTGTTACACTCTCTGTTGCGACCTGATGGCCGTCCAAACAGTTCCTCGGATTCGAGCTAACAGTGCATACTTTAAACTAAAGTTGACCGTACACAACTTCACGGTGTACGATATGAAATCCCACGAAGCCACGAACTACTGGTTTGATGAATCAGAATCGTCCTTAAAATCTTCGACGTTTGCTTCATTCCTCGTGGAATTTCTGATAACACTGCTAGCTAAGTCCCCTAAAAAGGTAATTGTTATCTATTCAGATGGTTGCGGGTATCAAAACCGGAATGCAATTGTAGCCAATGCTCTTCTTCACCTCAGCGTCGAGAAAGGGAGTAACAATTGTACAAAAATACCTGGTTAAAGGGCATACCTATATGGAATGCGAACAGCGTCCACAGCACTGTGGAACGTGCCTTCCAAGATCTTGATATCTACCTGCCTGATCAATATGCGTTTACTCTCAAACGCTGCAAGGAAGAATCCTATGCCTTATCGCTCGATGCTGGTTGACCACACCTTCTTTCAAAGACTTTGGACGGAAGAATCTATGGCTTACCGGTCCATACGCCCAGGGAAGCGAGCCGGTGATCCCACCGTGAGCGACATCAGGATGCTACACTATGATCCAAACGGAAAAATTTCCTACAAACTTGACTTTTCTGACGAGCTGAGAGAACTTCCCTATCGACCCAAGCCCATCACCAATCAATATCAAGCTTCCCTGCACTTTTCGAAACCCGGCCAATTATACCCAAAGATAAATTCAACGACCTGCAATGTTGAAGAAGATGCTCCCAGCCGACGCTCACCATTTTTATGATAACGATCCCTTGTGGAGAAGAGAGCAGACGTCAACAAAAGGCAAAAACTGACAGTCGTAAAAAACAAAAAAAGGAGGGACGAGGATGCCACACTTACAAAAATGCCTAAAAAGAAGAAGAACTGAACGCTGTGCGAATACAGAATAGTACGTCATTCATCATCATCAAGGGATGTTTTTCAAAATTAAAATATTAGTGAATTCAATTACGTTTTTTTTTCCTTATTCTGCACTGTTGAACATTCATTTTTTTTAAAGCGGAAATATTTTGTAAGTCCACAAAAACTATGTCTTGCTAGTACCAGAAACTA
The DNA here is from genome assembly GCA_023701765.1 of Hylyphantes graminicola. Classification (NCBI taxonomy): domain Eukaryota; kingdom Metazoa; phylum Arthropoda; class Arachnida; order Araneae; family Linyphiidae; genus Hylyphantes; species Hylyphantes graminicola. The sequence goes on along the minus strand of CM043121.1, from coordinate 1,465,356 downwards.
TTTGGTGCTATCTCATTAACCACATATGCTATCTCATAAAATAAAAATCCACATTTGTTATCTAGGCTATTTTCTACATTTTATGAATATTTTGCATAATTTCGCTGCAAATATACGCAAGAATATATGGTATAACAGACCGATATTATGTAACAAGAAAGTCCGAACAGCCGGAGCGCTGGGGTGTCCAGTCGGTTTAGGCACTCGCCCAGCATGCGGAAGGTCCCAGGTTTGGGCCCGGGCATCGCCGACCAATAAACGGCTCATGGAGCCAAAAAATGTTTGACGAATAATAGCCCGTGTAGAAGAAGGACACGTTAAATATCCTTCAAAGTTAAAACGCTGCGTACGATTTAGCCCTTTAACGGTTGATTGGGTGCCTATTCAGGTGTCGGTCGTCACTTGACTGCGGTTCTTAAATACGACACCCTCGCCAATAGCCCTCATGCAGCTCTAGTGCGACAATAATTCAAACCGAACAACCGGTGTTAAGGGTCTTAGGAGTCTTAAAAACGTGCAAAGAAGGAACTACAAAGTTTTGTTTGATCTTTCATGTATTTTTTTAACTACTCAATATACAAGTATAATTTTTTTTAATGTAATTCTACAAGATTCATTTAATATAAAACAAATTTGAAAATTTATGAAACTTTACAAATCACTTTAGCCAAAACTAAATTAAATGACATTAAACTTAAAGCTATTTGAACACAGTGGGATTAGGCTTGCGCGGCAAATTTTGAGGTCAAAATTGAAAAAAAATGACCAAGAAAATGACTTTGTATTGTACAAATATGTACAAGCAAAGACTTATACTAAATTCTCAGCTCAAATTTAATTAGAAATTATTTCAAGAACTTTTTCTAAAAAAAATAATAAAAAATTTAAAATTTTTATTTTTTTAATTTTTTTAAAAATTATTTCGAATTAAAATTGAGCTGAGAATTTTGGTATAAGTCCTAGTTTGTACATATTTATACAATATAAAGTCATTTTCTCGGTCATTTTTTCAATTTTGACCTCAAAATTTGTCGCGCAAGCCTAATCCCAATGTGTTCAAATAGCTTTATGTTTAATGTCATTTATTTTAAATTTTGGCTAAAGTTTGATAAATTTTAAAAATTTGTTTTATGCTAAATAAAATCTTGTAGAATCACATATAAAAAAATTGTACTTGTGTATTGAGTGTTAAAAAATTACATGAATGATCAAACTATGCTTTGTAGTTCCTTCTTTGCACATTTTTAAGACTCCTTTGACCCCTTAAATGAACTAACAAGTTTTTCGGCTCTCCATCGTGTAGCTCTAATGCGACGATATTTCAAACCTATCGTATCATTTCGGTTTGTTTTATGGACCGAAACGTTTTTGGCCGACTTCGGAAAGTTCGCCGCGATTTTTTTTCAGTGAATTTAGCGCTTTGATTTCGAAAGTTTTTAGATAGCTTAGTGGGAACTTAAGAGTTTCTCTTCATTGAATCTAAGACGTTTTTGTTTGCCACTACAAAAGTTAGATAGCTTAATGGAATTAACTGACGAGTACTTAACTATTTGTGCCACTCAAATTTGAATATGAAAAAATGCCACATTTCAATATTTATATAACGATATATAATACATTATATATCTATATATATATATATATATATATATATCTATAATTATATATATTATATATATATATATATATATACATATATAATAATATATATATATATATATATATATATATAAATATATATATATATATTTATATATATATCTACATATATATACAATTATATATATATATACTCACTATACATATATATATATATATACCATATTATGTATATATATATATATTATATATATATATATCATAAACAGGTAAAAACAAATAAAATTAAATGAAAAATGAAAAAATGTTGGTTTATAGGGGAACTGGAAAGTAAATGATGGATTGAATACAGTTATCAAAGACAAATTCATAATCAACATTAAAAAGACAGGGAGCAACTGTTTTTTATCTTATTTTGGGATATGGACCAGAGTCCAAATTTCAAATCACCAAATTGCACCCGAAACAGCGTTAACGTAACCACTACAATAGAAGGATACATAGGAAAACATACAAAACAGACAAAAAATCATAAAAAATATATGAAAAATAATGATAAGTGAAGAAAAACAAACCCTATGAAAAAGCGCCAACCAACTTGAAAAAAATAAATACTGAGTGATGCCACAAACAAAATGCGAAGTACAGTAAAAAACTATTGGGCGGTTAAAGAAAAGGAAAGGGTAGTTACATGGGGTTTATGGAGGTGACGTATTAGGTAGTGGTAAATATTTTCTAAGGAAATACGAGGGGTAATTATTGTTAAGTAAGGTACACTTCCTTACTTAAAAATAATTAAAAGTTTTCACATTGTATTATTTTCAATTAAGCAAATTACGAAGTACGTTTCTAATTTTTGTCATCATCATCACAATGGTTGTCACCTTAGTAACTGTTATCAGATTCGTCACCATCAACATTATCAACAGGGTTGCCAGACGTAACTTACTTCGAATAGCCATTTTAAGGGTAGTTTTGTGGATTCCCTCAGGGGTGCCTACAAGGGGAGGGGGGGGGCGAAAAAATTAGAAAAAATTACAAGTAAATGGTTTATTCTTTCAAACGCTAACAAATTCTTGTTTTTTCTAATCATATCCCCCCCCCTCCCAAGCAACCAGGGGGTAGAGAGCTATATACCCCCCCCCTCCAAAACTTACTAGAATAAAAAAAAAGTAACCAAAATCCTTATGTACTATACGAAAAGAAGAACCATAGGCAATATGGCCTTTACCAGACTATTTTTTTTTTTTTTTTTGAAATTATCCACTTCCATAAACAACCAAATAATACATTTGCAGCTGGCCTTCTCTCACGCAGTTTGCATAATAAACAATTCGATGAAATTATGACTCTTGGGCATTTCTTTTGCCCAATGACATTAGTGCAATTTTCCTGCTAGATCTTAATGGAAGTACTACATTTGATTGTTGTTTTTGAAAGAAGTTAAGCATCACAGATACACTTTATTAAATGCATCTATTTAATCTTTTTTAAATTTAATGGAGTTTTATAAATGCACTGTATTGAAAATACTCTAAGAGCTTAATTTAAAGTGCTATGGTAGTGATCCACGAAAGATTATCGAAATTATATTATTTAAATAATTTAAGCTTGCCAAGGGCAAATGGGCTGTAGGGTATATTTGCTTTCACAGCATGAGATGAATTTTAAAATTTGATTTCTTAGATTTTTTTATTGTAATGACTCCTCCACGCTTCAAATTTTGGAATTTAATTAAATTATTAAATTTATAAAAAAAAAATTAAAATATGTGTGTTGCTAGAAAACCTGACCGTCAGGTGACTGGTTCATTGTTTGTATCCCCTAGAGGTGGGCAAATAAAAAAAATTATAATAATGAATACTATTGGATTTTAAAGGATTGTAATTCTGAGTAGTATATTTGATACTTTATTGATAATTTAAAATTCTAAGTTTACACTTTAAAAAATTTTTGGGCACCTCAAATATAAATCAATATTAATAACGAAAAACATTATTGCGTATTTTTAATGTGCACCTGGATTAAAAAAAAATTTCCTTACCTGGTTTCCGTATAATGATGATTAAAGATATAAAATTACATATTAAGTTACAATGTGGTACAGTGATGGGATTTTTAAGCAGTTTTCACTCTCTTTTTTTCAAGAATTAGATGACAGCTTTCAAGAAATTAAAGTTAAAACACTTTTACCTCCTCGTTCAGTTTCATGAAGCACTCTACATATTTTTATTTTCTATTTCTAGATATTCAGTTTGAGAATTGTACTATAAAATTACAAGTTGAGGTTTAAGCTGTCTTTTGACATGGCAACTTACACCGCAAGGAATGAACGGGGCTTTCCTGATTAGCGATTTTTTTGTTGATTTTTAATAGATAATTTTTTTAAATGATACCATTTGCAGAATATATTTTTTTAATGACTCGCATTTTAAATTGTTTTAATTAACAAAACCCTTATGTTGATACATTAAGCACTTAATCCTCAAACTACTTTAAACCTAAATGCTCACACTAATTTACTTCAAATTGTCTTTAGATACTATAATCTATTAATTCGTCAGTAATTGCCTTACGATCCTTAGTTTCAATATCTTAGATGAGGGTGTTCATCTTCTGGGAGTTACAATTTAACCATTCCTTCAGTCACATAAATTTCTGTGTCTATCACGTCATTTAGCTTTTGTCGTTAAACTTTTCGCCTAAAGCCTTAAAATAAGGTATTTTTTTATATTGCTTTTTATTTTAAATTACATTATGACTGTTTGATTTTATGGAGTCACCAAAGAAGACATCAGACCGTCTTTTTTTTTGCAACCAAAACTCTTTATTTTGACGTTTGATATCCAAGAATTTTCATAATAAATCGTGCTTCAAACCTAAACTTGGATAACCCAAACAGCAGCTGCATCGTCTAATGATAGTGAAAAAGTACTTCAATATCGCAAACGATGCATATTTTGTCTACTTCTTCTTTGTGAAGTGTGAAAATACTTAGAATACGTGTCCTTTGGACCGACCAGAAACGAACGAAGTTAACAGGGGGAAAAGCGAACGCCAATCGAATCTATATGAAAGAATGGATTGTCTTTCTCCCTAAAACTTTTTAGTACACCACACTATGGAGAGCCGCAATAATTATAATCATGTAAGATTTTGCCAATTTTAGAGTCCAGAAATTTTTTGCTGAAATTTTGCGCGATTTTATCGCAATTTTACATTGATCTTTTACGGGAAAAAAAATTACGTGATATTAACGAGACCCCCTTCCTCTTGCGTGATATTTTGTGATATTCGGCTCGACCACCTCTTTCTCCTCTCTAAAAAAAGCCACGTCATTAATGGATGCCCCCTTGACTACTGAAAAACTTCATTTTATTATAATCTTTTTTGTACATACTGCGAAAATGTGATGCAACGTTACAACACAAAATATAAAAAGAGGTATAAGTATATATTGGGGGGGTGGATAGGAAATTAAGAAAAACATCATATTATGGGGTAATCGGAGTGGAGGTGGGGGAGATGAGTGTTTAAAGTTGAGGAGGGTGCGTCGTTAGAACTGGGGGATCATCACCTCTGTATTCTCTTGACAAGTAAACATTTTTACTGATTATGATACTTATTTTTTGGATAGCGATTAAACTACTTTGAAAAAAAAGCCTGCAAATGGATATTTTTGGTTAGACTAACCAGTGAATGAACGCTTAAGACGTCACGCTCGCCAGTGAATGAACACCAGGATGTAATGACCAGGACACTGACCTTTGTCAGATAGCTTCCTACTACATGGGAGGAAGTCAGTATTGCCAATCCATATAGTATAATGATTCTAAATCTTAATTTTTTTTAATTATATTTACTTAATGCTCATTCACTGGAGCGTGGTCACTCACTGGTTAGTCTACTCTAAATCTCGAATTTTTTTTAGCGTTTTATTCATTATTTTGCTTATAAAAAGTGCTAACTTGTATTTTCAAAGACACAATTGAAATGTTCGTTTAACCCACAGGAAGTGATGTTAAAAATTTTTTTCTATCGTTAAGTGATGTAAAAATTGTTACTATTGGCTCATTTATGCTATTATGAACAGCAAGTACGCTATTTAATTCTTAAATTCCGTTTAGAAGCGGTAATTTTAAATGAACTTACTGCTTCGTTGCAGATGTCGTCGTGGTTGGGGTAAGAGATGAACTGGGGAACGCATCCGAAGATCTGCAACGACCCTCCATCTTACACTTCTCGTGCACGACTGCAATTCGAGGAATGAGAAGAAATCAATCGGCAAAAAATTGACACACACTAGAGTTACTGACTGTGTCTTTGTCCTTTATAAATAGAGCCTGTCTAAAAAAAACTTATTTATTTTGTACAAAGTTTGTTTCGTTGAATTAACGTCAACACTAGAGCTACACAAGGGCGATTGGCGGCGACCTCGTAAATTTAGAACCCCAGTCAAGTGACGAAGTCGACGCCTGAATCTTTTAAATAAAGAATGATGATATAAATCGAAAGTAACATATTATTTTAACAATTTTTCTGATGAAGAGCACAACGCTGCGTACGATGCCTCACTTAACGGTTGCGTTTGGTGCCTATTCAGGTGTCGGCTCGTCACTTATGCCACTTGACTGTGGTTCTTACTAAAATATGACGCCCGTTGTGCCAATAGGTCTCAGGTAGTTCTAATGCGACTATAGTTCAAATCTAATCTGATTAAGAACAAGAATTATACTTTCGAGATACTTTCATACCTACAGATGTCGCCACGATTCCCAAAATGAAGTTTTTTAAAAAGAATTAATAATTAAAAACTAATTGATATTGTTCCTTCAAATCTTTTTAAAACTGACTATCCCTATTTCATATCTGGGGGCCGTGCAAAAAAATCTTGAGTTAAAAAATACTTTTCCGAACTGTGATTAGAAAAATAAAGCATTACGTCTATAAAACTGACAGTCCCTCTTAACAACCCTTTCAAACAACTCCAAAATTAAAAACCCAAAACCTCACTGTGGCGGTTGCCTACCACCGCGATGCCGCAAGGAACCCCGATGCCCTATGTGCATCAGGGTTGACGTCACGGAAAAATGTTTATTTCCCATATTCTCCTGCTCCTGAACTGAACTTATTGGACACTCCATCACTTCTTCTTGGACTCGCTAGCTAGTGGCATGCTCGCCACGTTAATCTCAATATTCTTAAATTTCTTAATATAAAATGATAACTTTAACTTAAATAAAATATTGTTTTTATAAAAATACTATTCATTCTTAAAAACTACATCAATTAAAATATTATATGATCAATTGCTATACTCACTTCCAACCTATTCCGCCAACGCTCGGCTCTCATCTCCCCAAAAAAACAAACAGAAGCCCCCTCTCTCTTCGAGTGGAGTTTAGCAGTTCCGCAGCAAACCCATTTCACGGTTATCACCGCCCAGTTAACCATATACACAAACTTGCCGAAAGGGGGAGAATTGGAAAATTGGCAAGCGGTCTGCAGATTGAGCACGGGACGGCAATGGTTGCATTAAATGAGTAGTCTCTTGAAGGAGCCAGTGTCAACCTATTAATATGAATCTTGAAAGCTCAGCATGAGGGTTGTCAAGAATTTGAATTGTAATAGTTAACGTCACTATTTTTTTCACAAGAGAAAATGGACCTAAAAACCTAGATTTAAATTTATTTTTTGATTGGAGGTAGACAATATCATTAACATTTACTTCTCAACCTCGAACGCTGAAATTGACGAGAGTTCTGTTTAACCTGGCCCGCTCAATATATCATAGGCAGCTTTATATGTTCTCTGTATTTGATACAGTAAATCATTAGCAAAGTGCGATTTGTCCAGTTGAATAGCTGGGAAGAGGATTGTAAGTGTCAAAGAATAAGGAATGATTAATCCCGAAATGTAGTAAATTTGGTGTAAAACCCGTAGAGCCTGAACAGTTCCATTGTACAAGTTCTGGTGCAATAAGAAGCATTTGCAACGGAGACACCCTGCTCATGTAAAATAAGAAGTGAAGATTTTATTGATGAATTAATCTTTCACTCTGGCCATTGCTGTGAGGATGATTTGACTTGCATGACAAGTCAATTCCAAGCTTCTTCCCTATTTACTGATTCAAAATACCTCGGCCGTAAATTGAATGCCTAAATGTGAGAGAATAAACGGCCGGTCTCCCGTGAATAGAAATATAATAAATCAAATGGTAAGTGACAGACTCGGATGTAATATTTCGCAGAAGATAAAGAGACCATGTGCTGCGAAAAATGGTCCAAGATTTTGAGTACATAACCACAGTTCCTGACTGGGCCAACAATATCTATCGATACAAAATCCCCGAACTCTCTGGATTTCTCAAGGACCCAAATGGAGCTTGACAGGGGAAAATGGTTTGTTTTTAATGCACTGATCACATGACAGAAAAAAAATTCTTAGTAATCCGTAAAAGCTCCCTTCCAAAAATATGTGTTTGTTACAATTTCATAGGTTTTATGACAGAGATCGTGGGTTCAAAACCCCACTTATTTTATTAGCTTATACTTGTCGCGCCAAAACCATATTTTTCGCGGTATTTCTCAATATAAATTATTTATTTTTCTCTCTGATTGATGGTGCCACGATTTACCGTCATATAAACTAATATCGAAACGGACGTCATATAAACCTACCCTATAACCTACGTCATATAAAACTACCCTGTACCCACGTCACATAAGCTACCCTATAACCTACGTCATATAATACTGTCATATACTTTACGTCATATAAACATATTTTATTACAATAACAGACTAAAAACAACTCAACTCGCGTCATAAGACTATGCGTCGTATCCATTCCATAAGGAGTACGGCATATCCGCTTACGTCATATCCGGTGACTCATATGTGGTGGGGATCAGTGGGTGGTGGTGGGTGACGTCATCCCCGCCGCCGCCGCCACAACCGGCTCAGTACTTTCCTTTTCCACCTACTGTTAATAACTTCACTCTTTAATTTTGAATTACACTTTCACTACTGTCTTCTCTCTGTCATGGTTATTAGCAATAATACTTGAAAATGAATGTATAGATGGAAAAACACATATTTGTCGAGAGGGAGCTCTGCTTTAATAAAATAAAGGGGATTATGTAACTTGTGGCAAAAGGGCAACAGTATGCATTAGCTGGTTAAATAACACGAAGCAAATATGAGCTGTTTAAGTTTTTCCATTCCGACACAGGTTGCATGCTTACCTTTCTCGCCTCGTGAGAGGTCGCGTCCCCCGTTCTCTCGCCACAATTTAGGTAGTCAGTGCAGTTGGTCCGGTAGGGGCGGGCAGTCGTTTTGTCACGTAGCCTAATTAAAATGTAGAGCCTAATTAAATTGTTTGTAACTATTAGATGGGTGTGTGAATTGATTTCGTTTCTGCAATACATACAAATTATTTTAAAGCTAATTTTATATTTTTTTACTTTTAGTAAAATCGTTTAAGGAGCTCGAAACTTTGCAGCAAACACAAAACTGTGCATTTTTTTTTTTTTGAAAGGTTAGAGCCTCATTAAATAAAATTGGAGCTAATAAATATACGTCTGTGAATGGATTTTGTTTCTACGACACATAAAGATTATTTTCCAGGTATTTTTTTAACTGGTTACTTTTGGTACAGAGAATTAAGGAACTCTAATTTTTGCAGCAAACACAAAACTGGAGAGTTTTTTCAACGTTTAGAGCCTCATTATATAAAATTGGTGCAAATACCCATATGTTTGTGAATTGATTTTGTTTTTCTTCTGCAATACATTAGGATTTTTATCCAGCTAATTTTAAAGATATGCAATGTTGCACAAGGAGTAAATGATCTTGAAAATAGTGCAATTTTGTATCTTCGGCAAGGTTAAGGTCAAATGTTTATTCACACCAAAAGTGCCACTCGTCATCAATTGCTACTTCTCTTTAGAATGTATTTATTAGATCATATACACATTTGGTTAACTATTATCTCAAGAAAATATGAAGGTCAAGAGTTCAGAAGAAAAAAAATAAAATTTTAAATAACTTTGAATGATCTTGGATCTTTATGCCAAATGTCAACCATAATTTTTTATGTCCTAACATGTAGATTGGAACAAAGAGGACACGAAAAAATTGTCACTGCAATTGTTAACTCTTGACACAAAAAGCATTGCCTTGTGTAAGTTGGTTCGTTTTTCTTCAAAAAGCGAAGGATCTTCAACTTTGACCCCCTAAAACTTTAATATTTTTTTAGCACAAACAAAAATATACGTGTCTAATATTTTTTCATAAAGAACATATTCTGCAATTTTCAGCAAAATTAAAAATTTCAAATATCCAAGACTCCCTGTTTTGCTTTTTTTTTTTTAAACTGTCTCTTAAAACCATAACGAACAAGCCTCTTAGTCTCTTTACAGCAGTGTTGGGCAAATCTTATTTGCAAAAACAATTTTTAATTGCGGAAAACTGCAATTAACAATTCATCAGTTGTGAATTGTGAAAAAATTTAATTGTTAATTGTTACAACTGCAATTAACAATTCCTGCAATTAACAATTCATTTATGTTAACTCAGACAAACACCGACACCGACCGACCAATCAAATTGACTACCTACAAAGAACGACCAAGGCCGACAACCGGAGTGACACCGCCGCCCCGACCAAGAGAGACACCTGACCGACCGGCCGACCAAGACCGACTAACGTCAACCAGAGCGACTTTCTGACCGCCCTACCGACACATCCCGTATACACGATTCCCGAAGAAGACCGACACCCGACGATCCGATGACCGACCAAGGTCGACAACCCGACCGACCAAGGTCGACAACCCGACCGACCAAGACTGACTTCCCGTCCGACTTACCGACAACCCGACTGCTGACCTACAATCCGATGCCGACCAAACCGATACACGACAATCCAACGATCCGAACCGACCAAGTCGACAACCCTACTAACGTCCAAGTCGGCAATCCTACGACCAAGACCGACTGGCCGACCGACAATCCAACTGCCCGATCTACCGACTCTCGAATACCGACTAAGAACAGAAACCGGACCGACCGACATATGAAGACCAAATAGCTTCCCAATTACCGACCAAGAACAACATACCGACTAACCAAGACCAAAACCCAACCACGACCGACAGACCGAGTACCAAAACCGACTGACAACCTTTTTTTTGGGTTTGGGGACTGTTCGAGATTGACCAAGACCGACTTCCCGACGACAGACAATACGAATACCCGAATAAGACCTACATACCTTACCGAACGACTATGACCGAACAATTCGACGAAAAATAATCACGAACCTCCGAATGACCTGACCAACGATAAAATTTCAACAACAACACAACAATCACTCAAATAAGCCAACAATAACCAAACAAAACTCAACATAACCAACCAACACCAAGGAAGCCAACCAAATATTCAACCAATTGACCAAACCCAACCAACAAGTACCA
>CM043121.1:1437312-1453776 GCA_023701765.1 Hylyphantes graminicola | reverse complement strand
ATCACTATGCAAAGGGTAATAAATTTAAAATAATCAATTAATGTCTTTGTCAAGAAAATTGAATTACCGTTGACATGGCATTTCCCTTTATGGCAGGAATGAAATAATACATAATAATCACCGAACATCACTTCATTGGTAAAAAATTGTAGGTGCTAGTAATGGAAAACTGCAATAAATTTCTCCATAGATTAACATGGGGGAAGTTAGTTCCATTTTCAGAAACTCATGTCCCCTTAACTTTGCCGTTTAGTGATCCTGGAGTGGTTTTTGCAGCACTTTGAGTTGTGGCTAGATATTCAAGTACCATTAACGGCAGAATATCTGTAGTCTGCACATTCGATCAGCCAGTGGATACGGTAAAGATCTATAAAGATCAGTATTGATATACTTTGGGCGAATCCCCTTACAGATTTTTTTATTTATCTCTAAGGGCAATTTTGAGTTGGGTTAAAATAAAGTTTAAACTCACGTGCACGCGTCGGAGCATTCTCTTGAACATCTATCAGTTATTTCCTTAGTAGCCTTGAATGGGACTGAAATTACAAAAAATAAACATTAAACGAAAAGCTCGAATGAGAATAAATTTGTAATACATTCGATCAGAGTAATACAATTAAATCCAGTAACAAATAAACGTGTTCAACAGTATACAAAAGCATGATGCTTAATTCACTAAGAACAAGTAATAATGTATAAAATCATGATCCTTCTTGCTTTAGAAAAATGTGAGAATTTTTCTACCGAAAAAGGTGAAAGTTTTCCAAAGGCATAATTTTTAATAAAACAAATGACGAAGCACAATTCTATCTTTTGTAACACCTGAGTTTCCTAGAGATTTTCAAGTTAAACTACATATATTTTTATAGTGTACGCCATTTGTTTCATAAATTCAATTTTGGTAGTGATTATAAATATACTACCATCGTCGTCACAACGGGTATTGTTGTTGGGGGGGTAAGAGACGGACCGATGGACGCATCCCAATATCTGCAATGATGTCTCCATCTTGCACTTCTCGAAGCACGACTGCAATTCAAATCAATCAAATTAACAAAAAAAAATCGAATCAGCAAAATTATAGACTTAGCATCACGCGGGCATGGCTGAAAAAGGTGTCCCTTGGTTAAAATGATAGCCTTGTTGTTTGAGCTTCCTCACTTCGTCGACTTCTCCATCACACCTGACGCATGTGTTATTGTGTCAGAAGCAACATAGGCATCAAGGCATGCCTTAAAGCCAAATTGCTTCTTCCTCGGAATCTGTCGCAGAACGAACGAATTACCCAGAAAAATGCGACCGCGGTGATATTATAGCGTGGTAGGATCGGTCACTCTAAGCGCGGAGGGGGAGGCACAAACCGGACTCGCTTCATCGTTCGAACGCTACGTTGTACACGAAACTACACTCTTAAAACGAACGAGGCGATTTTAATCATCAAGTCTAGATTAATTTTCACAATCCTCCAGTCTGGAAATGCTATCTTACCATCCTTTTGGAGTGGACTCCTTTGTGTGTTAAACCACTTCCGACAGGATACGTAACATCCAACGAGTGATTTTAACTCAGTTTCTGAGTAAATATTCATTCCTTTCTCAGTGTACGAAAATGCCACTTCTCCAACTCGGAGTGGATTCAATTCCACCTCTTTTGTTTTATCGAGTGTTAATGACACGGAAACGCTAGCGAACTCACTCAACTTATACTCTGCTTCTTGTTTTGGGTTTTACGTCTTTGCATGTCAAAAATGAAAATTTAGGTTCTTACGTGATTTCTCACAAAATAAATTAGCATTTCTTCCTCGGCAAGCTTAAAACAACTCTCGCCGTCCGTCATTTCCTCAAATTTTTAATTTTGGGCAAGCACACCACACAACAGACAACAGCAAAAAACGTTGTCATTAGGATATCCCAAACGCACTCAACAGCAACGCAATCTGGCGGTCGTGTTGAGTTGTCCAGCAACGCTCCCGAGGAAACCAATCTAGCGTAATCAATGTCAGTAGTTTGTATGACGTCATTCACCGCACTTGCCCGACCGCTTAAACCTGTTGACGGACTCCGAAGAAACCGAGGCTTAAGGGATTGCACTGTTTTCAGTGGCACATGAGAAGTCCGACATAAAGTCGAACAGAAGTATGGGAATCGCCTAAGCACGTCTAAAGAAGATGAATTAAGGGGTCATAGGAGTCTTAAAAATGTGCAAAGGAGGTACTAAAAAGCATAGTTTGATCTCTCTTGTAATTTTTTAACTACTCAATAAATGAGTATAATTTTTTTATATGTAATTCTACAAGATTTATTTATTATAAAACAAGTTTTAAAATTTATGAAACTTTAGCCAAAACTAAAATAAATGATATTAAACATGAAGGTACTTGAACACACTGTGATTAGGCTTGCGCTGCAAATTTTCAGGTCAAAATTGAAAGAATGACCAAGAAAATGACTTTATATTGTACAAATATGTACAAACAAAGACTTATGCCTAAATTCTCAGCTCAATTTTAATTAGAAATTATTTTAAGAACTTTTTTCTGAAAAAAATATTAAAACTTTTAAAATTTTGATTTAAATTTTTTGTAAAAAATAATTTCCAATTAAAATTGGGCTGAGAATTTAGGTATAAGTCTTTGTTTGTGCATATTTGTATAATATAAAGTCATTTTCTTTGTCATTTTTTCAATTTTGACCTCAGAATTTGCCGCGCAAGCCTAATCAAAATGTGTTCAAATAGCTTTATGCTTAAGATCATTTATTTCAGTTTAGGCTAAAGTTTTCATAATTTTTAAAATTTGTTTTATAATAAATAAATCTTGTTGAATTACATGTAAAAAAATTACACCTATATATTAAGTAGTTTAAAAATTACATAAAAGATCAAACTATACTTTGTAGTACTTTCTTTGCACATTTTTAAGACTCCCCATGACCCCTTAAGGGGACGCGGTACCCCAAAATTTGACAAACATTGATTTTTCAGTTTTTACTTCTTATTATACATACTATCTAACTAAACAATTACTTGAAGTTTTCATAATTTGTGATAATATATATATATATATATATATATATATATATATATATATATATATATATATATATATATATATATATATATATATATATATATATATATATATACATTTATATATATATATATATAAATATAATATGGTTTTACTAGCTGTTATACCCGACGTTGCACGGTAGAGGTGAAAAGTAATTTTATAGTCAATTTTACTATTTTTTCTTGCATTTGGAGTTACATAAGATATGAAGATTACCCAGTAATTTTTTCCATTTAATTACCCATCTTGGATATAGTAATAATTAATATTAATTTCAAAAATACCTTTGATAAGAAGCTCAAATTAAAGAGATACATATTTAAGTAAAAAAAATAATCAGTAAGAATTAAAAATAAGCTACTGTTTTTTTTTTTGCTTCTTTTTTTTTTTTTTTTACTTTTTCGTTTCATTCTTTTTCTTTTTTTGTTTTTTGTTTTCTTATCTTTTTTCTTTTTTTCCTTTTTGATTTTTATTTGTCTTTCTATTTTTTTATTATTTTATTATTATTTCTTTTGTCTTTTTTTGTCCCAGCAAACAGCAAACGATTTGCATTTTTTTATAAGTTTATTTGCTTCTTAATAAGCTTATGTTGCTGATACGTTCGTTATTAAAGTACAAAATCCCACGGGGGCTGGGGGGGGGCTAACTTTTATTATATTAAAAAAATTCAAAATTTAAAAAATGCTATAAAATTAACAGATAATGTCGTTAAAAAAAGTAATTTTCCGAATAAAAACATTTTAGCTCATTTGGCGTGCTTGAAAAATTTGACGAGGAAAATATATAACCACCATTACAGCCATTCAGCTCTAGCGCAAAGACCATCGCACAACCAACCAGCTATTAAAAAAAATGCTCTTTTGCACGTTCTTTGTAATAATTTGGCGAGTTTGGGCAAAGTAATTGGCGAAAGAAGGAAGACATGAAACCCTAATATGCATCTGTAGTGCAACGGTCTTCAAAAAACAACATAATTCAGTAAAAGCTTAACTATGCTTTTAAAAAATTCATAATTAAAACCATATGTACACAATAAAATAATAGAATGGAGACTGGTAGGATTACGTAACTTGAAACATATCCAACTATTTTTTCAAATTATTAATTTTGTTTCTGAAGGCAATTAACAAATATTAAATAAATTAAACATTTTCGATTTCAATTGTTTTCTAAAAAGTTTTATTTAAATGTTTCTGCCTGATGGCATCACGAAAGAGAAAAAAATGATCGGATTTGAGCGAAAGTGGTGTATTTTCCCCTTAAAACGTTCGAAAACGATAGAAGTTTGCTAGATAGGTGTTCCCCGTCGCAGCCGAACACCAGGGTCGGCTGCGACGGGGAACACCAGGGTCGGCTGCGACGGGGAACACCAGGGTCGGCTGCGACGCGGAATTTGAAAGGTCGGCCACGACGCGGAACTCCAAAGGTCGGCCACGACGACCAGGTCGGCAGAAGTCGGCAGAAGAGGCCTTAACGATGCTTGGTCAAATCATAGTCATTTTTGAGAAACGTCCGGGTCACCAGCTTTGCTAGATAGGACGGCCTGCTATCCTATCCGCAGAGAATGTTCTAAGGTTGTAATAAACCAGGCAATCAAGCAGTTAACGAAAAAACACAACTTTAATATCTTAAACCAAACATAACATAAAAATAAAATGGTAGCTACTCGTAAACAAATTAAATCATAGTGAGGTTAAAATTTCAAGAGAGTGTTTACAGAAGTAGTCACGGTATATATACATTGTAATCAGTTACAGTTACAGGTGCAGTGTCAGTTACAGGTACAGGTAATAAACAATAATTTGCATACAACTAGATCCGCCACAGAAGGAATGGTCCGATTCGAAAAATTCTTAACCTATGTTTGATTTGGAGATGAGATGAATTTTTGTGCCAAATTTCGTGACGATCTGTTGCGTGGTTCTTAAGTTTTTGCGTCCTATACAAACAGACAAACAGACAGACAAACAGAAGTCGCCTTTTATGTATATATATATATATATATATATATATATATAATATATATATATATATATATATATGTATATATAGTACAGATAAAACATAAAAAACAAAAGACAAGTAAACAAACAAAAGAGGTGTTGAAAGTACTATTGAAAGAAAACAGTTAATCATTGTTCGGCGCTGAAGCTGCCTCAACGAATGACAAACATCAATAAATAGATAAAACACACAAAAAAAAATAATAAAATGAACATGAAATTGATGAGAATGTTACATTTCTTCAGGGGACAAAGTAACAATTGTCATCAAAAAGGACAACGCTGTTTTTCTGTTTGGGAAACGACTGAAAAGTCAAAAAATATTCCCCAATTTGTCCCGAAACAGCGTTAGAAACCATAAAAAGACAATAAACCAGAAAAATAAAGAACAAATAAATGAAATATATGAAAAATGAAAAAAAAATGAAATATATGAAAAAATGAAAAAAAAAATGAAATATATGAAAAAATGAAAAAAAAAAAAAACCATGAGTAGCAAACACAACAAATCCAAAAACAACCGTTAGTTGGTTGGTTGGTAGACAAATATTTTCAGGCTTGTATGCTTGGAAAACCGTTAGAAAATAAAAGGTTAATGATGGTCACAGTGAAAAGAGCAATGAGAAGTTTTAAGATGGTGACGTCATTGATGGAAGTAGATATTTATGAATGAATTTTGGGGGGTAGTGGTTGTTTGTCAAAGAAATGTAGAAATCCTTGAAGTGAGAAAATTCATGGTTTTTGTTGTTGCAGATGGATTTTATTCTGTGAACCTGATTGAGAATGATGTTGCGTTAAACTTTAATTGATAAATTGGAGGTCCAGGGAATGAATTTTATAACTTTAAAATTGAAGTCATTACGCTTGTCATAGATGGAGGTAGTGGTAGTACAGTTGTTGCAAGTGATTTCTAAGTCAAGGAAATGAATTGTAGAATTAGAGCTATTGGTTTTTTTTTTTAAGATAAGCTCATTAGGGTAGATATTAGTAGGTTATTGAAGACATTTAAATCATCAATAAACCTGAAAGCATTAAAGTTAAGAAGTGTATAATCCTTTTCAAACCAATGTAGAAAAAGGTTGGTAAGTAGAGTGCTGAAATTACTGCCTTGTGGTATGCCTATTGTCTGTAAAAAAAGTTGTTCACCATTGAAAATAAAGTTATTAAAAATACAAAAGTTAACAAGTTTATTCCAGTATTCAGGACTGATATTGAGGATATTGCTATAAGCATTGTAGTAAGAGGTCAGGACATATTTTAAATGAAGAAGTGGTATACTAGGAAAGAGGTCTTTAAAATCATAAGTTTTCATTTTTCATATATTTCATTTATTTGTTCTTTATTTTTCTGGTTTATTGTCTTTTTTTGGTTTCTAACGCTTTTTCGGGACAAATTGGGGAATATTTTTTGACTTTTCAGTCGTTTCCCAAACAGAAAAACAGCGTTGTCCTTTTTGAGGACAATTGTTACTTTGTCCCCTGAAGAAATGTAACATTCTCATCAATTTCATGTTCATTTTATTATTTTTTTATCTATCTATATATATATATATATATATATATATATATATATATATATATATATATATATACTATATATATATGTAAAATAAGCCGACAGGGAAACGAAGATTAGAATAAAGTTCTTTATTACATCAGTAAGAATTCAAAAAGGACATCTTAATACGTCGAGAGGTGAGAGTGGAATGCGTCAAACATGGTGAAACATCTACTAGTTCGGATAGATTGACCAATGAGAGGCGAGAGTTAGTTTTGAGAAAGTTGGTAGGAATGTTAATGCGTGGGTTGATGAATCAGAAGTTCGTGGGAAAGTGACTGTTTCTCAGGACAGGGTGTGTTTAGGATGTTAAAGTGTTAAGTGTTATTTAAGAGTATTGGGAAATAATGAAGTTATGAAAGTTAATTCAGGGTAAAAAAAATTAGTTTTTTAGGAGTTTAAATTAGGATATGTCATATCCCCCCCAGCAAGGCTGCGCGGACGGGGACGAGGGGAAAAGGGGTAGAGAGAAAAGAAAAAAAAGAAAACTTGATTCACAAAGTCGAGAGTGGCCATTCCTCGACCAAGGAAAACAAGGTCAAAGATATGAGACGAGTTAGTGAAAATTGGTCAATCAAAACGAGCTACGAAAGGTAACAGTAACATGAAATGAGCAACGTTGCGAAATAATGATGAAAATGACAATTCAGGTAAATAGAAAAATTAAACATTTGATGTAAGTAAAACAATTAACATTTCCGGAAAGGGAAATGCAAAAAATTATAAACATTAAGAAAAATTTAAAATCACGATATCATGAAATGCAATATATCAAAAACTGAAAGCAAGCACTCATGAAAAATATCAAATATGTACTAAAAATACAATGTTAACAGTTAATTGCCATACAATTTAAAATTGTACAACAAAAATGAAATTATTGTTTACTACATTTATAAAATTTACACTAAATATTCAAAAGTGAAAAGAAAAAAAAATCATTTTGCACATAGCAATGCAGTTAAAAAAAATTCTGAAATAATAAAAATGCGAAAACTGGCAGGTTTTCTGTTGCAAAGTTGTAAAAGTTTTAACTTGTTTGCCAGACAAGTGAAAAACTCGCTTAGCAAGTCGCAAATGGAGAGCTAAGTGAAATGTGGACAAGAGTGTTCCGGACCACTAATGTCAACGTTTCAAAAAATCTCGAGGCTACACCCGTTTGCAGTGAAACACAAGTAATTTTATTTGAATTCTGAATTAGAAAAAAGGACACGAAGTCACAAATCTCCAAGTCAGAAATCGCAGCTTGGTTTTCTCAAAAAGAGAAAAACGGGGAAAGATGTGGAGTTATGGTGTAGCCTCAAAAAACTAGGGAACAGCTGATTCTTCAGACTGTTATTGAAGTTGTGTTACAAAAAGCCTGGTAAAAAAATATAGTAAACTGTAAAAAACTGGGGTACGGGGAATGGTGGAAATTGGGAGGTAAAAAAAAAGTGGGGCAGACGTTTGAAAGTCATTTATGTAAGAGTATCCACGTTGTATGGAGTTTATAGGGCCCTATTTGGTATGATATGACGTCATTTCAAAGTTAAATGCTGGTAATCTAGATTTAAGTATATTGTACAGTTGTGTGAAAAATATAAAGAAAACTTTTCCTTCCGAATGATGAATTAATTAAAAATTGCATTAAGAGAATGATTGTTAATTTTGAACGCTCAATGTATGAAGTAATATCCTATCTAGTGCTATTCGATAAAAAAAGGTAAACCAGTTAAGAACTCATTCGAGATCTCAAGTGGTTTGGTAGAATATCGAAGACACAAATAGGCGAGTTGTACAATGATGATATAACATGTAAAGGAAGGAATGTAATTATAGTTCTTGTTGAATGTCGTTGAATGCAGTATGTCCATGTTCAGTAACAATTAGAAGTTGCAAAGTCACTTGAATGAGTGGTAGGGATGAAGATCACGTGATGATTGAGAGGAAGGTTTTTTCTTCAAACTGAATCTTGAAACAGTCTTCATCACAACCACAAGAAAGTTGCATTATGATAATAGTTCAATAAAATGTGATAATAAGAAAAATATCAATAAAATATAAAATTAAGTATAAACATAAAATTTAATTATTTATTTATAGGTTAATACAGGATTTAAATATTTATTCAAATGTTAATTTTAATTGTTCAGGGTCATAATAAGGTCGCAATTTCGAAACATGAACAATTTCGTTTTGTTTTGAATTTTGTTTACATCTATCAAGTTCATAATTTACTGGACTAGTTTGTCTTAAAATAGTATATGGACCGGAAAATGGAGGAGTTAATTTGCGAGTATTTGGATAATGGAATTCTTCATAAATTACTAAATCTCCAATGTTAAAAGTTTTATGGACATGGCGAGCATCATAAGTTAATTTATTTCTTTCGTGACATTCCATTGTTCTATTTTTAGCAATAATCCTAGCTTCATCTACTGGAGGGTAAATTTCTTGATTTAGAGGGGATGGGAAAGGTACAATGCCAAACATTAAATAATTAGGAGGGAATCTAGTAACGGTGTGAGGGCTGTTATTGTATTCGTGGACAACCTGTTCTAATAACCGTGTCCAAGGAATTTTAGGAGAAGAAGAATTTATTTTAGTGCGAAGCATTGATACAATTGTAGCTTGGTTTCTTTCAGAAGAACCGTTACATTCTGGGTGATGAGAAGAAGTTAATAGATGTTTAACATTAAAGTTTCTAAGAAATTTAGCAAGGCGAGAAGAAGTAAAAGCAGGATTTCTATCAGTTAACATTTTAGAAGGCACTTGAATTTGGAATACTTGTTTTAAACAATTAGCATAAGTTTCAGCAGTTTCATTCTTAGAAGTAAAAGCCCAAATGTAGCGGGTAGCATGGTCAAGAACAACATGCAAAAATTTCTTTGTGGAATTATAGTAATTAAAACCACCTACAGTATCAACTGAAATTAATTCAAAAGGAACATCAGGTTGAGGAACTGTTTGTAAAAGGCCAAATTTTTTCTGATGAGGTTTTTTATTTAGTTGACAAGTTTGACAATATTTAGTAAATAAAGCAATATCTTCATTAATTTTAGGCCAATAATAATGAGGAGTTATTAAGTGTATCATTTTGTTGACTCCTGGATGTCCGAATTTTAAGTGGGTTTCTTCTAATAACTTCTTTCTTAGTGAAAAGGGGACAACAATTTTATATAGATTTCTCTTTTTAATTACAATTGTATCATTTACATTTAAATACTTTGGGTTAGATAAATTGTCTTCAAATTGTTTACTTTTAATTAATTCTAAATCTAGCAAGTAAGTATGTTGCAACAAGTGGACTGTGGGATGCCTGGATAAGAAATCTGCTTCAATATTTTGAGAACCCGAAATATATTTTACGTTAAAATTATACATACTTAATTTTAAAGACCATCTAAATAATCTTCCTCTTAAGTTCTTAATAGATTTAATGTATTGTAAAGCAGAATGGTCAGTGTGAATGGTAAAATTAATTCCATGTAAATAATAGTGAAATTTATCTATAGTGTCAACTATGGCTAAACATTCTAATTCAGTTATTGCATAATTCTTTTCATAATCTCTAAGTGTTCTAGAGTGGTATGCAACAGGGTGCAAAATACCATTTTCATCTTCTTGTTTAAGTATTCCTGCTACAGCTGTAGAAGATGCATCAACAAAGATATGTGTAGGGAGTTTGGATTAAATAATCTTAAAACAGGTTTAGAAATTAAAGCATTCTTTAAAGTTTCAAAACTCTTTTGACATTCGGGAGTCCAACTCCAAGTAACATCTTTTTTAAGTAATTGATTTAAAGGGTATCTGATTTTAGCATAATCATTAATAAATTTAGCATACACATTCACACTACCGAGATATCTTTGAAGTGAGCGTTTATCTATGGGAGGAGTTAATTTTTTAATTGTTTCTATATTTACATCGTTAGGGGTGATGATTCCATACTTAATCTCATAACCAAGAAAGTTAATTTGATTTTGAGCAGACACACATTTAGAGAATTTTAATTTAATATTTTCTTGATGCATAATTTCAAAGATTTTATTTAAATGTTCTAAGTGTTCGGCTTTTGAGTTACTATGTATTATGATATCATCAAAATAATTATATGCAAAATCAACTTTATATTTAGTGAGGATTCTACGAATTATTCTATTAAATATAGCAGGAGCATTTTTAAAACCAAATGGGAGTCTTTTAAAAGTGTATAATCCTCTATGAGTTACAAAAGCCAATTTTTCTTGGTCAGATTGAGCGATAGGAACTTGAAGATAGCCAGATGCTAAATCAATGGTGGAAAAGATTTTTGAATTATACAATTTATCTAATATGGAATCTATTCTAGGTAAGGGTTCACTGTCTAATGTAGTAATCTGATTAAGTTTTCTGTAATCAATACAAAAACGGGTTTTATTAGGTTCGCCATGTTTTGCCACCAATGTAACAGGTGCAGCATAAGGAGAATTACTTTCTTCAATTAAATTTGCTTCCAAAAGTTTTTGTACATGAGAATCAATTTCGCTTTCATTAGTTAATGAGGTTCTGTAAGGACGTTGGTTAATGGGGAGGTCACTATTTAAAATAATTTTTTGAGGTTCTACCCTAATACATCCTACATCATATTGAGAAGTAGCAAAGACACTTCTATGTGTGAGCAAAAGTTTTTCAATTTCAGAATCATCATGAGCTATCTGTAAATAATTTGTGTTTACAGAGGCTCTGGGAATCTGTTTGTTGTTCTGCTCAAACATAGAGTACTCTTGGTTTATGTGACTATTAGAACATGGATTATCAAAGGCATAATTATCATTTTCACAAAACATCATTAAAGATAAATGGTTTAACATAGGTAATGGTAAATCATAGTGAGGAAGGATTACATTATTTTGTGTAATTTCTTTTTGTTATGCAATTAATGATTAAATTAAATTTAGCACAAGTAGATAAACCTAGTATTATATAATTTAAAGGACTCGGGTTAACAAATAATGTAATTGTTTTGGTAATCCTTCCTAAGTTAAGTGACACTTCGACACATTTTGTTATTGAAAAGTTGCTATTTGCTTGTTTAACAAGAAAAGGGTTAATCTGTTTACATTTTAAATTATATTTTAAAACAAAGTTATTAGAAATGATATTCAGAGTACTCGCTGTATCTATGATACAGGGTATATGTTTTGATTTATACAACCCCTCAATAACAAATGTTCTCTTTGTCATATGTTAGTTTCGCTATTGGATGGGTTCTCGGTATGCAAATTACTTTGTTGTGTTTCAGTATTACTAGCAGAAGTTTTAAAAGGACATAAATTCATCCAATGGTATGAGTGCATTATTCCTCTCTCGGTACAGTGACGACAAGGAGAGGTTGGTAAAGAATACTGAGTTTGGAAATGAGTCGTATGGTTGTGGTAAGCTGGTCCAGGACCTTGTTGTCGAGGAGTGTATGACCTATTGTTTTGTGGTCGAAAATTGAAATTAAATCTGTTTGGACTAAAATTTTGGTCATATCGGTTAGGTCTTGTGTTTCCATATGGTCGAGGAGCAAAATGGTGGTTAAAGTTTGTTTGATTTTGCTGCGGCCTAGGAAATGGTGCATTCGACTGAGGTCTGAACGGTCTATCATTATATCGATAGGGCGTTTGATTACTTTCGTTTCCAGAGGAAGGTCGGTTTATTTGTTGGAGGCGAATCGCCATATCTAACCACTGAGCCAAGGAGGCTGGTGAGCCAATAGTTAACCCTTGTTTTATAGGAAGAGGGACACAATCAGTTAAACCCTGTAATATTAAATCAGTGGGAAGACCTAATCTCCTTCCAATTTCGGTTTTCTTGCGAAAATATTCTAATATATCATCTTGCATTTTAAGAACACAATTGTTAAACTCATGAAAAGACGTGACATTGGGTACAAGAAAGTGTTCAAGAAGTTTATTTTCAAGTTCCGGCCAAGATTTAATTCCTACACAATCATTAATGTACCATTTTAAAGCGGATCCTTTTAAATGTCGAGGTAAGTTATTTAGTTTCCAAGTAGGATCGGTATTTAAGTTATTAAAATATTGTAAATAAGCTTTTACATTAATCCCCATGTCAGGTTCAAAACTAATTATGGATTCTGATGTCATTTCGTTTGATTTAAGATCAGAGTTACTAGTTGTATCAAGGTCTTTTAAGTTGACTTGGGGGGAGTCTGTGAATGTTCAACTAAGCTTAAATTAGAATTTTCTGCAGTGGTTTTGGTATTTAATGTGTCGTCATTATCATTAGTTACCTCTACAATTTCAGTTTGTTTGTTAGAAGCTGGTTGTTGCGCCATGCTCTCGATTGATTTACCTGAACGTAAGAGCATAAATTGTGTTTATTTAGTATGAAAAATTAAATTGCTTTTATAATGAATAATGAGGTTAGAGAGCATGAGAGAGGCACTAACTGGCAAACAAACTTCATTATTATGAAATTAAAATTAGAAGAAATTTAAATTTATAATATTAGAACACATTAACAACATTAACAACATGAACAACATTAACTCAGATGCAATCATGATAAATACACTAATAAATCACACGATAAATTTCGGAGCTTCACTTTCACTTTTTTGTAAACACCCCCTTAGTAATATTATGAGCACGTAAAAAACACTGCACTTTTTTCATCGTCGGATAAACAGTGGAGATAGTTGCACGTACGGAGGCTAAATTGACGACGGAGCGGTTGATTCGCTTCTTCATTCTTCACAACACAACATGGCTAGTTGACATCGATGTCCGACGAGATGAGGATGCGAAGATCGGGATTCGGCTGGGTTTGGAAGCTCAGAAGTCGGGTTGGTCAGTGTTGATAGCTGATGTCGCGAAGGTCGGGTACTTTATCCACAAGATGTCTTCAGGGAAATCGCGGAGATAATGAGAAGGGGACAGCGAAGAGGGGAGGGTCTCAGGAACTTCGTAGTTCATAGTCTTGGGCGGATTCGACGCTCGTCTACGATGATCGCGTACGAAGCGGGCTGGTCTTCTGGGAGCCGTCATTATAGCTGAGTGGGAAGTTACGAAAGTGCTGTTCATAATGTTGGAGATGTAAAGAGAGTGAGCCCATAAATGATTAGGCGCACACTATGCAAGTCCACGGCTTCTTACTGTCATCCGGGTTATTGGAGGGATGAAGCGACGTAATTATGAAGGTAGGAAGGTAGAATAGTGTCTCTCGCACGGCTCGGCATGGGAAATGGATAAAGGACGTTCTGAGATGCGTAGTCTGGAATGCGCGGTCTTTTTCGTGCAAAAAAGTACTTTAGTTCGTGGTCGAAGTGGTTAAGTACACGCAGGATAACTGTATCCTGCCGACTTATGTAAAATAAGCCGACAGGGAAACGAAGATTAGAATAAAGTTCTTTATTACATCAGTAAGAATTCAAAAAGGACATCTTAATACGTCGAGAGGTGAGAGTGGAATGCGTCAAACATGGTGAAACATCTACTAGTTCGGATAGATTGACCAATGAGAGGCGAGAGTTAGTTTTGAGAAAGTTGGTAGGAATGTTAATGCGTGGGTTGATGAATCAGAAGTTCGTGGGAAAGTGACTGTTTCTCAGGACAGGGTGTGTTTAGGATGTTAAAGTGTTAAGTGTTATTTAAGAGTATTGGGAAATAATGAAGTTATGAAAGTTAATTCAGGGTAAAAAAAATTAGTTTTTTTAGGAGTTTAAATTAGGATATGTCATATATATATATATATATATATATATATAATATATATATAATATATATAGGTAAAAAACAAATAAAGATTAAAATAAAACGAAAAATGGTGGTTTGAAACTTGAAATAAATGACGGATTGAATATGTTATCAAGGGGACAAATTCAATAATCGTCATTAAAAGGAGAACGCTGTTTTTCTATATTGGGATATGGACAGAGTCCGAAATAGAATCCCAATTTGCCCCCGAAACAGCGTTAACGAAACCAATACGAAGGAAAACATAGAAAACATACAAAACAGACAAAAAAATCATAAAAAAATCAATGAAAAATAATGATAAATGAAGAGAAACAAACCCTATGAAGAAGCGCCAACCGACTTGAAAAAAATAAATACTGAGTGATGCCACAAACAAATTGCGAAGTATGAGAAACTATTGGCGGTTAAAGATAAGAAGGGTAGTGACATGGGGTTTATGGAGGTGACGTAATAGGTAGTGGTAAATATTTTCTAATGAAATACAAGTGGTAATTATTGTTAAGTAAGGAAGCGTAAAAATCCTTTAAATGAGTGAGTTCATGATTTTTATTGTTGCAGATGGATTTTATTCTGTGAAATTGATTAAGAATGGTGTTACGATATACTCTAATTGAGAGATTCGAGGACCAGGGAATGAATTTAATAACTTTAAAATTGAAGTCATTACGTTTATCATAAATGGAGGTAGTGAGAGTAGAGTTATTACAAGTGATTTCTATGTCGAGGAAATGAATAATAGAATTAGAGCAATTGGTTTCCTTTAAGATGAGTTCGCTAGGGTAGATTTCATGCCAAATGTTGTTAAAATCTGGGTAATTAAAAACAATTAAATCATCAATGAATCGAAAAGCCTTGAAGTTGAGAAAGGTATAATTTTTCTCAAACCAGTGAAGAAAGAGGTTTGTAAGAAGGCTGCTAAAATTGCTGCCTTGTGGTATGCCAATAGTTTGTAGATAAATGTGCTCACCATTGAAAATAAAATTATTGAAAATACAGTAGTTGATAAGTTTATTCCAATATTCTGGACTGATATTGAGGATATTGTTGTAGTCATTGTAATATGAGGTGAGGACATCCTTTAAATGATTAAGTGGTATACTAGGAAAGAGGTCTTTAAAGTCATAGGTATCGATGGAGTTGATGTTATTGTTGTTTAAATAGTTAAGCACAGATGAATTATTATTGATGATCCATGTAAATCCCTCTTTAGAGATAAAATTATAAAGTTTTTGTAAAATATTGAAGAAAATAAATCCTGGTTTGTTGATGTAGGCATTGGAACCACAAGTAATAAAGCGAAAAGCTAGGGGGGTCTTATGAAATTTTGGTGTAATAGTAATATAGGGAAATTTAATGCATGAGTTATTGATATTAAAAAATTTATTGAAAGCAATAATTTTTTTGCAGATACTGGAGTAATTAAGTTTGGTGAGTGTGTAAGTAGAAGAGTTAATGAGTTCATTGTCAAGTAACGACAAGTAAAATTGCTTGCAAATGAATGCATAGTTATTGGAGGCCTTATCAACAGGAGTGATGATGAAATTGTTTTGAAGTGTCTTAATAGCAGACTTTAATTGTATGGGATTGTAATCACTGAATTGAAAGAATTGAAAATTGTGATCGATGAAAAGAGCAAAATGCTTATATAAACACCATTTCCATGAAGTGAAAGACTCTAGAGGAACATTATAGTTGTAGGAAATTTTAAGAATAAAGTTGTCAATATTGTTGAGAAAAGAAAATTTATATTTATGGATTTTGTTGAAGAAGGAAGGTCTATATTTCGTGCCTTTAGAGAGGATGTCTTTAAGTTGAGGGTCTTGGATAAGATTGAGGTCACCTGTGATAATATGTCCAAAGTTTTCATCGATAAAAGTATTGTAGTTGGGATCATTGCAGATACAAGGGACATTATTTCTGAAGGAGTTAGTATTCGAGCAAAATTTATTGTAGTTAAAAATGGACCTGCCAAAGGGAGTGGTGTATTTGAAAGCCTTAATAATATTTAAGTTATCAATGGGAAAGAGATTATGGAGTTTATTGATAATATCATTGAAATTGAATTGATCATAGAAGGGATGGAGGAAGTCGAAAGTGAAAAATTTTT
>CM043121.1:1234812-1434812 GCA_023701765.1 Hylyphantes graminicola | reverse complement strand
TGGAAATAAAGAGTTGAAAAGGGTGCTTGCTAAAGAAGTTGTATGTTATTGATTAAGAAATTTTAATTTCGATTTTTCTTTTGCAGGTTGCATATTCCTTTTAAATATTCCTTTATGTAAGTTAACTACGCTAATAGAAACTGGTTAATTTTAAAAAATAACTTTGGTAACTTACGTATTTAAATTTTTTGGTTCATAATATTTATTCAAAAACCTATTTTATTTAAGTTAAGCTTATCCAAAATTAATCATGGCAAAAAAAGTTAACAATTAAATTCGAAGTAATTAAAAGAAATAAGTTAACACACATTAAAAATATTTATCTATTTGCACGCAATTAAAAAGGTGTGTGCAAGTAAATGAAAAACAACGATTACCAGTTGGAATATGATATTTTTCGGATATAATATTTTCGAAATAATTTAACGCAATTTGTATGTAATAAAATAAAAAAAGTCACACTTTTCGGATTCTTATCATTGCGATAACGATTCGAAATAATTTTCCGATGAAACGTGCGTTGATTGAATTTTCACCTTTGACCGATATCGAATTGATGACTTTAGTCGATAGGATTTTGTTTACCGATTGCCGATGTTGTCTCGTGCACTTTCGAATAACGGATGAGATCACCGGTGAGTTTTCACTAAATCGATGATCGATCGATGACCGATCGAGCAAATTTCGAGAAGCAATGCTACTAGGGTTAGTATTGTTATCTTAAGTAAAGTAATTTTTAAACGGAAAAAGCAACTTGCAAAAGATAAATCAAAATTATAATGTCGTAATCTAAAACCTAAAACTTCTTTTTCGATCAACCTTTTAAGCACTTTATTAACAAGCAAACAAACAAGCTTCCATAGCGGCGAAGATAAATGCTCAGTTCGTTGTTGCAAGACAAGAGCGCGGATAACGAGATTCGTGGTTCTGTTCTCCTCCTGAAATTCGAAATATTACCTGACTAACAGAAAAAAAAATTAGTGGCGCCATCTTAAAAACCTCTGTACTAACATGTTGCAAACTAATTGGAATTTTATCTTAAATTGTTCGAATTTCTATCGCTCCATGAGATTTCAATTACTACTCATCAAATTCTTATTGATTCCTTCTTAACATTTGATCGGAACCTCATCGGAAAAACACATCGCAGACTGGATGATCGAGCTGACATAACCATAACCAAAGAGTTATCGAAGTAAAAGGCAATTTTCGATTAAAATTCGATATTCGAATTCTTATCGGCTCACCGGCGAACGATAAAAATTCGATCATCGGTCGATGAAAATTTTCTACCACGGAATATTATTCTAGTACTTAAATAACACGACGCAAATATGTGTTATGTAAATTTTCCCTTCCAAACACAGGTTGCATGCTTACCTTTCTATTGAGAGGTCCGCGTCCCCCGTTCTCTCTCCACAGCTTTAGGTAGTCAGTGCAGTTGGTCCAATAGGGGGCGGGCTGTCGCTTTGTCACGGTCTGCAAAAGTCAGTCATTTAAGGTATCCGATCACCTTTTTTCAGCAAAAATCGACTAAGTAATTTTTTTTTTTGCATTTAATATAAAATAAACGTTTAGCTTTCAAAGTCTAATTCATTCTGGTTTCTAGCTTTTAATAGAACCGAACTTATAGCACTTTAAAGCCTTTTTTTTTGCTTTTTCTTCAAAACGCATTAAGCATTACGCAAAACTTAAAAACTGAAGTTCTTTAATATCAAAACCTTCAAATTCTTACAGAAAAAGGTTTTGAAATAGAATCATCGGCTCACCTATTTTCAGCAAAAATTGACTTAGTATCAAACATTTTTTTTTTTTGTATTTTAATAAAAAATAAACGTTTTGCTTTCTAATTCTAATTCATTTTAGTTTAATCGAACCGAAGTTATAGCACTTAAAAGCTTTTTTTTATTTGCTTTTTTTGCATTTTTTTTCAAAACACATTAAGCATTACTCAAAACTTAAAAACTGAAGTTCTTTAATATCAATTGCCTCCAAATTTTTACAGAAAAAGTTTTTGAACCAGAATCGTGTAAAATTATTAAGAATTTGATATTTTAAAACTATTTATATGCTTCTTACTATCTGGTTTCTATGTGTTTTTCATATAAAAAAATTTGGCTCTGATATCTTAATGGTTTTAGTTCATGACATAGATTAAAGTTTGTTAAGCATATTTAAATTTAAACGATGGAAAAAAATAAAATTTTTTAAAGATATCATGTTTTGCGTAAGCGTAATTTTTAAATCATATTTTACTATAATTTTCCACAAATACTGAAAAAAAGTAGTTTTTTTATGATTTACTTTCTTAAAACTAATTTTATATTCATAACTAATAATAAAATCATTCAAAGTCATGGTTGAAATACAATTTTCAGAAACTTGCTGTCAAAGGTGATCGGCCACCTGAACTGTTTATCCTTTACTAGAACATTCTATCTAAAATACTTATACTTCCTCATTAACATAAAGCAACTCTCAATAGACCATGGAACGAAAAGGTTACCGCTTTCTATTGCTCGAATAGCATTTTACACATTTCAAGTCAAAATACTTGGTACTTTTAGCTTTTAATGGATATCTGGATCATCCAAGCCTTTACGACGTCTTTTTGTAAGCTAAAGTACTTTTCTAAAAGTTCTCGTATAACTAGCATATTTCGTATACACACACGTGGCATCTTATTCGTCTGGTTTAGAAAGGCAACGCCTATGGTAAAACATCACAGATAAGTAAAACATTTCCTTTAAACCATGCTCTTCCCTGTTTGAAACTGAGATGCTCATTATCCCAAAATTTTCACATTTATTTCACAATTGTTGAAATACTTTGACGATATATTTTTCGAGATCGTTTTATACATAGGTAAAATGGGAAGACACAGTAATGAGGCTTTCAACACATGACAACACGCAATATAAATCTCACACACCTACGCAGATTTATTTGCTGTGTTGTACAAGAGAAATTTTAATCATCTCGAAAAATGCAAGATATTTACATTATTATTGGTATACAAATAATTGCTGCAAGAGAAATGCGACTGAGAAAATAATTATTTTTCCTATGGGATTAGCAATGGGGCCTTTAAGTTTGAAAGACCCGTAATCCAGAGCGCCCATTCCCCCTTAACACTGAAAAAAGTCGCACTTGAGGAGTGGCTTACCTGCGTCACGTATATGATGTAGGTCTTGCCGGCCCCCAAAAGGAACCCTTCTCGCATCGGGTTGTAGAGTGCCCGCGGG
This sequence comes from Hylyphantes graminicola, assembly GCA_023701765.1. Taxonomy (NCBI): domain Eukaryota; kingdom Metazoa; phylum Arthropoda; class Arachnida; order Araneae; family Linyphiidae; genus Hylyphantes; species Hylyphantes graminicola. The sequence goes on along the minus strand of CM043121.1, from coordinate 1,431,567 downwards.
TCGTGCACCAGCACGTGTGCCCTGACCGGCTCGTAATAGTCCATGTACTCCTCGGGGTGCATGTCTAGTCGGACCAACAAGTCTGCGGGAGAAATGGATACGAATTTGGGCACACTCTCAGCTGTACACACACAGCCTAATGACAGAAAAGCTCCCACAAAAGAGAGCGTTGACGTTCCGCGTGCCGAAGGAGAAGAAACCCTACTAAAAATGATCCATAGAGATCAATACAAAAATCTATTGACATAAGTACATCTTTATTGATGTGTACTTATTTCTATGGATGTCCCTTTTGTTATCAGTAGAAGCTATTGATATCAGTAACCTACGGATAATATTTCTTATTGATAACAATAGAGCTGTACCGACACCAGTAAAAAAATTATCAGTAAGCTACTGATCTCAATTGACATCATTAGGCCTGTACGTATACCTATAGAGATCAATAGATATTTGTATGGATATCAATAGAGATCAGTAGAGATTTGCATAGATATCAATAGAGATTTCTATTGGTACCAGTAGGCCATTTCCACATACAAATTTTCTATTGATCTCTACTGACCATTTTTAGTAGGGCATCTCGGTAACACTCGGAATTCTAAATGTATGGGCAATAATATCATATTTCTGCCCTGGGGCATAACTCATGAAAAAATATTTTGTTTTCATTTTTGCTTATTATTTTAATAACAAACCGTTTAAAATTTGATTAGATAAATTGAATTTCAAAACAATGAAATAAAAAAAAAGACGGACACAAAACATTTCCTAACATTCCTTACCGTGTCTGGTCCCGAATGTAAAATGTTTAGTTTAGGTCGCAAACTAACACATTTTTAAGTAAAAAATCATATTCATTTGAATTTTAAGTTGAACTAACCATGTCTTAACAAATTTCTTCTATAAGGTTTTCGCTTTTGATATTTATAATTTGCATTTCTCTTTTCTTAATTTGCATTTCTCTTTTCTTAATTTGCATTTCTCTTTTCTTAATTTTGCCCCTCGGTTTTGGTACAGCTGTGGAACAAAATTTGACACTCCTGATTATTGCAGAAGGTGTTGATTCCATTGACCCAACAAAAAAATATCAACAAACTTTTTTTTAAAAATCACAAAGATGCTGATGAATTTAGTGTTTTTGCGGACGAGATGTTCAATGACGGTTTTGGATGTTCACGGAAGGAATGATTTGATAGCTTGCAGTTTTTGTGAAAAAATTCAAATATCAAAAAGCACATCATTTGATTCCTCCAACTTTTTTCCAATACAAAATATTTTTTTATTAATTTCAATCGATGTCAGTCCTATTTTTTCCTAAAATATGATTAGAAACATGATGATACCAAATCGCATCACGGGGACTGAAAGGGTTAAATTCCAGAATCTTTTGCTTTGATTGTAGCCCAACATGTGCTTATAAGTTTCTGCTATTATTTGGGGCAATGTAAAAAAATGGCACTTTAAATTATAGTTCATCTGAAATGTTTACTTTTGTGTTTATTGCCGGATCGCATGTAAATGATGAAATGATGAGAAGTTCTTATTGTTGAGCATCAAGAACTAAACGTGTATCTATTTAAAACACATCTTTAATCTAAACATCACCACGTGATTCATTCTCCCCAAATTATTAAAAAGTTTGGTCCATTAGTAGATTTATGGAGTTTGCGATATGAATCAAAACATCTAGCATCTAAAGTATATGCTAATTGCAACTGTTGTACAAAAATAACTAAAACACTTGCCGTGAAATACCAGCAGCAAATGAATCGGTGAGTGCAGAAACAACGTCAGTCACAAATTTCAAATTTTTCAGGAGGGAGAAAAAACGTAATAACTCCTCCAAATTTTAAAATATTTGCGAACTCTTTTTTTCTTTGTCATAACATGCTTTTATGCTGCTGTTATAAAAAAAATTACCTAATTTCCACATAAATTAGGCTCAGGAGAATTAAAACTATGATTTGGACTAATGCTGTTTCTGCACTCAACTGTTTTTACAGACAGTAGGAAACTTGGAAAAACATAACCATTCGTTAAAAGTTTGTATTTGTTATTAATTTTGTTTCGATTTTTGTTAATAATATTTATTTTAATTAATTTCACACAAAAATTACAAATGTATTTCCATATTACATGAGAAATGAAGTTACAGTATTGCAAAGTCATAAGGCAGGAATATAACAAACTGAAACGCTCTTAAAATAGATCATTCTCGACGATAGTATCATTGTCATGTTCAGTGGTTGACCAGGTAAATAGTTCATCATAAAAACTTTGAAGTTTTCAGGAATATGAACAATCATTTTCTGGATGTCTTCCATTTTCTTTATGTTGATTGGAACTTTCCCTGATGGGTAGGCTGCAATACTTGAAGGAAAATAAATATCGACGTTACGGAAAGCAGGTCCCAGCAACTGATAGCTGTGCTTTTGTAATCCTTCAATGAAAATGTATGCTTTCTTCAGAGTTAGAGCGGAACTCTTTATATCGGGTGGGAGCAAACTTGAATTTTGCTTCTTTTGGCACACTGTGTTTAATGGCGTGTTTTTCGATCAGTTGTAAGAAAATATCTTGCTCACCTTTTGATTTGAACTGATTCAAATTAGCAACAAATTCAGATTTTTCATCATCGCTAAAGTTAGTAAAGCATTGTAGTTTACACTTACAAGCAGCAACCCTGTTGATCGAGATGGAATGAGATGCCCTTTCCAGTTGATGTGTTCAACCCCACGTACTTTAGATGTTCTAATCGCGTTTCTTCGAAACTCTCTTCATTCCTCCTCCTCCTCTTCTTGGGTGCAGGGTGCTGTTTCATTATCACTCTCACCCCATCCAAAAAATTCTGCAGAATTGCTTCAAAAAAATTTCGATCTTGCAGTTATCTTTAAGAAATCTGCAGTTTTTTTGAAGCAAAAGAAAATTGAAGTATATCGAATGGGGATTATGCAGTTTTTCTGTAGCAATTGTGCAGCAAATCTAAAGTCATTTTTAATGCTTCAGAAAAACTGCAGTTATTTTGAAGCAATAGAAAAGTGAAGCCTGACTATGGATATATCTGCGGTTTCTATGCAGCAATTCTACAGCCATTCTGAAGTCATTTAGTCACTAATTGCTTCACAAAAAAACTTTAAAAAAACTTCAAAAAAACTTTAAAAAAACATCACAAAAAAACTTTAAAAAAACTTCACAAACTCTGAAGGGATTTGAAACACTTAGTCTGCATAATTGCTTCAAGAAAACTGCAGCTATTTTGAAGCAATATAAATGTAAAAATTGACCACATGTGTATCTGAAGTTTTTTGCAGCAATTCTACAGTCATTCTAAAGTCATTTTGGCACTTAAAAAAAACTAGTTATTTTGAAGCAACAGACGAGCGAGAATATTTTCTAACTAAAATATAGTTTGCTCATATATTAACAGAACCAACTTCATAACAACCTTCTGTAGCACAGTCGTTAGAGCATTCGACTGTTGCCCATTTCCCATCGGATCAAATCCCGCGCTCCTACTTCCGAAAAGGTCAGAAAAACAGCCCACTCGTTCGATAATTTATTTCTTTATAATTTTTATTTTAATAACATTTCGCTAGATGGCGCCACGTTTTCTTAAACAAAAGGCCAAAATATTCTGAAAAATTGCTTTACGAAAACTTCAAAAAAAACTGCAGTTTTCTTAAAGCAATTCTGCAGACTAAGTGTTTCAAATCCCTTCAGAATTTGTGAAGTTTTTTTGAAGTTTTTATAAAGTTTTTTTGTGAAGCAATTCTGCAGAATTTTTTGGCTGGGACTGCTTGTGAGACTCACTGACATATTGCAAAAGACTGACAGTAGACGTTGAAAACTAACTTAGAACACGTTGAAACACTTAACTGAACTGACTTCAATACAAGCCTCACCTTAGGGTGTTAATCACACGCGCATGCTCGGCAAGGAACCTGGCAAGATTGGTCACGCGATCAGGCGGTGGGTGCAGAAACAACGTCAGTCACTGGACTCATGTTGTTTCTGCACTCAACACTCGAAACAAACGTCCTGTATTTACGGAACTACTCAACAGACTAACGTAGTTTTTTCACCAAACACGCATCTTGCCTTTCTACGCTTATTTTCATTGAAAACGAGTTTTCGGATTTTTTGGACTGAAGTGGTTTCTGCACTCACCGATTCAAATGTGTGAGCATTTATTTTCATGATATCTTTTGATGAAACATTGTATATAGGAAATGGGAAGAATATCAACATCCAATATTAGTGTCTTTTTATGAGCATTCAAATTTAGATTTAAAAAATGTGGATGTATAAGTTGTTAAACAAATACATTGAATGGTATAGATTACAAACTCGTGTATAGTGTTATTTCTCGTCGAAATGATGATCTACCACTTTTTATCAGTTATCGTTGGTAATGAACATGTTTTTGTGCATCTGTAAAATACAATTAAACATAATGATCATGTAGGAGGATGCCAAATTTCTGATGCAGCAGTTGCTTGTCAATATAACTGGCTTGCTTTCAGTTTGGATACCTTGTCCAGTAAAGTTACCTTTAAATGTTGGGAAATCAGCCGAATTAATTCTTCATATTTTGTCAAAATTATTCTCGTAGCCAAGACTTATACACTGCCTATAGTGTATAAAATGAGGTGTATCAGTTTGACAATAATTTACGTCTCTTATCAAAAAAGCAAGGCTTCCGCCCTCTTTACTCTGTCCATCAGAACGCAGAATGTGATATTCCTTGATTTTAAGCGTAACATGTTCGTTTAATTTAGTTTCTTGAAGCGCAATGACTTGAACCTCCAGAGTTTCTGCAAGATCCAGTATGGTATCAAGTTTAATCCTTGTTGCATGTGTTGAAAAACCGTTTATTTTACATTGCAAAATTTTTGAAGATCGGAGTTTGGTTGGACACTGTCGCTTACTTTTCGAAGAGAGTCCTCTGACTAAACCTCCAGCGCACCCCTTATTATTCTGCGCAACGGGCGTTGCAGTATGATCAAGTGAAGAAGAAGAGCTCATGAAAAAATGAAAAGGGGCACAGCTTCTGCAGGGGTCCGGAGCACCGTATGGCAGAAGTCCGATTTTGTCAAAATCTAAGTTTACGATATCAGCTGCTCGTGAAACAAAGATTGCCGTCATAAATAATCTTCTTTTTACTTGACTTCTAAATACCATAATAACAAGTGCTTTAAACTTATTATTTTTTCACTGAATAAGAGCATCGAAGTTTTTGCCGCAAAAATGTTCCACAGTGGAAAGAACATGAAAATAGAAATATTATTTCAATAAAGAGGAGTTGAGCAGTGAAATAACATTCTTCGAAAGTTTTTTCAAACAATTTATATGTGTTTTAAGTTGCTTTAGAAAAAACTATATTTTATTATTTAATGTGTTCTAATCCCATTTTGAGCAACAACTGTTTGTTTTACATACCGTTTTTTTGCATTTTTATTTTATATTTTTTATCAAATCGTTTCATAGAAGTTGACTACAACGAAGCGTTTCTTAACTGCGTTAAAGTTCAGTTGAAGAGTGTAGTGTCTAGCAGTAACAATAGTAAACAAATATATAAAAGTTCGTTTATCTTTATTACAATTACATATTCTAATAAAGGTACTCAGCTTTGCTCTTAGAAATAAGCAATATGTTGTTCGGAAATGCATAATTTAATAATCGAGCAGCTTGCACTACAGACGAGCACTACAGACTTTTTATGCTAAGCTTAACAGTTGCGAAGTTCCGTTAAGAGGTCATAGGAGTCTTAAAAATGTGCAAAGAAGGTACTACAAACCATAGTTTGATCTTTCATGTAATTTTTGAACTACTCAATATATAAGTATATTTTTTATATGTAATTCTGCTAGATTTATTTATCATAAAACAAATTTTAAAATTTATTAAATTCAGCCTAAACTAAAATAAATGATATTAAACATAAAGCTATTTGAAGCTTTGGATTAGGCTTGCACGGTAAATTTTTAGGTCAAAATTGAAAAAATGACCAAAAAATGACTTTATATTGTACAAATATGTACAAACAAAGACTTATACCTAAATTCTCAACTCAATTTTAATTAGAAATTATTAAAAAAAAATTAAAATCAAAATTTTAAAACATTTATTAATTTTTTAGAAAAAAGTTCTTAAAATAATTTCTAATTAAAATGAGCTAAGAATTTCGGTATAAGTCTTTGTTAGTACATATTTGTACAATATAAAGTCATTTTCTTGGTCATTTTTTTCAATTTTGACCTCAAAATTTGCAGCGTAAGCCTAATCCTAATGTGTTCAAATACCTTTATGTTTAATATCATTTATATTAGTTTTGGCTAAAGTTTAATAAATTTTAAAATTTGTTTTATAATAAATAAATCTAGCAGAATTACATGTAAAAAATTATACTTATATATTGAGTAGTTAAAAAGTTACATGAAAGATCAAATTATGCTTTGTAGTACCTTCTTTGCACATTTTTAAGACTCCTATGATCCCTTAAGACACCTTTTTCATGTCTTAAAAGTAAAGTAGGATTCGCGACAGAAATGACTTCGTGTCTGAATCTTAAACTGGTCGTGTTCTGTCCATTTCAGTCATAAAAGGTGTCGTATATGACGTCCCAGGATTTTTAAGACATGTTATTATGTTTGAAGCAAGAAGATAGTTAGCATTTAAGACTCTTAACGGGTCTGAAATCACGTTTTAGGCACTTTTTTTTATGACAGAATGATTTGCTGTGTTCTCAATACAAATGCAGTAACGTTATACATTTTACATACTTAACTGAGAACTGCAGGTAAAACCCTAAAAGTACTGTTTCCGCTTAATTTGCATGAAAAAGATATAAATGAAATAAAATTATGTGATCATTCGGCATCGTAAGTAAGGGAACTTTATCAAAGCCTTTGCATATGGATTGAGCCCTAAAACTAAATGAAGAGTACGCGAGAAGTACCGATTGAATTCGTAGAAGGCTTAATAGCCTCTTTGGGGATGATAGCGAAAAATTGCCTTAACTGGTGTAAATAAACCGGTTACTCGCTTTGTTTATCTTTCGCTGCAACTCTGATTCACGCCAGGGATAAGTACACACAAGTAACACGTTTGTACCGTAAATGAAGAACCATAGAGAAACCGGTTTTCGGTTGCCAATGTCCGCCAAAAGACAGATTTTTGACTCGGCAGCAATTTTAACTTATTCCAATATCCACGACGAGATCAACTTTATTTGCGCCACCATGTAGATGTCAACAACCAGTTTTTTTTCTTTTTTATTTTTTTTTTTTGGAAATCGTCAAAGTGCCAACTGCTGCCATATCATTTGATGACTGTACTTCCGCAAGTGAAAATTAAAGTAACCCGAAATAACATGCAACATGTTATGTGAATAAACTTACTTGCCGTGCCAGGTATGCTCCTGGGCTGAGCGTCAGGCTGACCCCACAGCGACTCCACGGTGAAGCACTTGTTAGGGAACTGTCTTGGGAATTTCATGGCGGTGTAAGACACAACATTGCTGCACGAAGGAGAGAGTGTTATGTAATGTATTTAATAACTAAGTTATTGTTGCATTTGGCTGAATATTTGAAGAGATGTTCAATCGAATCACTTGGTGACCTATGAAGGCCCATCTCCAAAATGATGGGTGCAGTCTGAAGGTATACAGGGTGGTCCCGAATCCATGGTACAAACTTCAATGGTAGGTACACGACATTGTAACAATGATTTATTGTATAGGAATGTATGGTCGCAGGTGACGCGGAAAGGCGTAAACAGGGGAAATAACGACCGAAAGAAAAAACCAAGATTTTATTGAAAGCGTTGTTGACGAGTGTCATGTTTACAGTTGCTGTTCAAAATTGCGTCCACCAGTAGCGATACATGCTCGACAGCGTCGGTGGAGCGATTGGCGTACACGTTCGAAGATGCCTGGTATGTCACGCACACCTGCAGCAGCCTCAGATACGATGGACGAGATCCTCATCTGCGTCAACTGGAGTCGCTCCAATAAATCGCTCCACTGACGCTGTCGAGCATGTATCGCTACTGGTGGACGCAATTTTGAACAGCAAGTGCGTACGCGAGTGGAGTTGGTAGGAAAATGAATAAATTGACTAGAGTCTTACTTAATAACGGTTCGGAGCGAAACTGGTGCATAGAAACTCTTGCTAGCTGTTTAAAATTAAAACCTATTAGGCAGGAAATGTGTTATCTGTTTTTTCGTTTGGATCAGAAAAGAACCATGAGAAAACGTATGAGGTATCTGAGCAAAACTTAACTCATAGGTATAATCCTAATCAATTTGTCCAAATTGAAGTGTTAGTGTCTGAAATAATAACTGCATCACCTATGAAGTCTCGAGGTTTACCCTTAGCTGATTGCTGTGAGACTGATATGGACATTGAGATATTAATCGGTGCAGATTCATTTTGGCAGATTATTGAAGGTTCTTCCTTTGTGAAAATCGACAAAACTATTACTTATGTGCCAACACTATTTGGTTATGCGTTACAAGGTAATCAAGGTAAGTCCATGGTTAGAAATTCAGTGTCAACCCATTTTTGTGTAGCAGCTACAGACATTGAAATTTTGTGGGAAATTGAGTCCTAAGGAATTACTGATGGAATTTTTTTTAATTCTGGGGATAAAAGTTTAAAAGATCAGTTTGAGGAAAATTTAAAATTCATTTACGGGCGATATGTGACTGACTTTCTGTGTAAAAGTGATTGCAGGGGATTGTGGAATAATTATACCTTAGCCAAAAAAGGTTTGAAGATTTAAAAAAAGGTTTTTCTAAAAATGATTGGGTTGCTGATGAGTATATGAAAATAATATGCGAGCAAAAATGGAATGAGATCATTGAAGAACGTGGGAGAAGCGAAGAGGGATATTTTATGCCACATAGAGCAGTCGTTCTGGAAGATAAAGATACGACTAAAGTACCAATGGTGTATAATAGCAGTTCAAAAACCAAAAATAGCTTTTCTCTTAATGATTGCTTGGAAATCGGCCCAAACTTAAACCTAAATCTTCTTGATGTTATTTTGCATTTTCGCAAAAATAAAATCGAATTTAATGGAGATTTGATAAATACTTCTTAGATAAAAACTACTGGAATAAAAATAACGCAGGATTAAAATCAACACATCTCTTTAATCAACACAACAACACACTCCTACAGTCAGGCATCACAGATTTGTGCTCCATGGTGCGTAGGCCCAGCTCCAACGACAGCTACAGTTACAACCCTGTCCATCAAGGGCCCTTGCACCCTGCAAAGGTTACTGTATGGTGCGATTTAGCTGTTACACTTATCATTGAGCCTTATTTTTTTTTAGGAGATGACTCCACGAGGGTCCAAAAAAAACTGATTTTGTCAGAGGAAGACGGCGTCAAGACGTTTTGACAAGATTTGACCTCCCTCAACTGCAACAAAGTGGCCTATTCCAGAACACAATACTCTTGCAAGATGGTGAACCTTCCCATACCCTTCCTGGCAGGCCCTGATCATTGCCTAGGCCTACAAGGCCCGGGCCTTGGGCCCCTGATTTTGGGGGGCCCCAAAACTGGCTGAAAACCTATGCATTTTGTTTTACAAAAGTTAACAAAAATACATTTTTTACATAAAATTTAATTTTAAATCATAGTTTTGAATTGCTAGTAGCCCAGAGTGTAATTGTTCAAATAAACCCTTAACCTTTCGTTGGCCATGCATTCGGTAAGGGTCCCCTGAAAGTATCTGGGCCTTGGGCCCCAACTGGTCAGGGTCGGGCCCTTGGTGTCCACAAGGTGTTGGAAGCAACTTTCACCGACGAACGTGCGATCAGCCACTTTTTTCCAGACTGCCTGGCCTCCTCGCTCACCTGATCTCACTCCATGTGATTTCTGGTTGTGGGGATACTCTTAAAGGGTAAGGTTTACCGAGTACGTCTTGCAACCTTGGCGGATCGGAAAACCTCAACTGTTTGGCAGGTTCAAGGAATTTCTGCAGATTTACTGCGTTCTGATTTGGAACACACACCAATAATAAAGTGAAGTGTGATGGAGAACCCCGAATCGCATATAAATGAACAGTTAAGTGCTATTTTGATCTGCAATACCACCTAGCGGCAATTTTTTTAACTATTTTTTGCAATAAATTGAGAGCTCATTATCTGAAATGCTTGTCGTATCTCACATTTTATCACATTCTGAAAAATACAGCTAGGGTCATATGGGGTAATTATGGGTGAAAAAATCACAACATCCATTTTTTTTCAAAAGTATGAAAGATAAAAAGATTTAATTTTGCATGGAATAAGATAAAATAAAAAAGAATTTCTTTAAATGATCACTTTACCTTAAACTTAATTATTATTACTTTTATTTTAACTGTTGAGTGACCAGGAATTACCCCGGGTTTGGGCAATTATATTTCACACATGGGGTAAATATGGGTGTCGTATACCTCTGACACCGCTTGCCAATTTCCCCCCCTTTCGGCCAAGTTTATGTAATTCTTAACTGGCGATTATAACCGTGAAATGATTTGCTGCGGAACTGCTCAACTCTACTCGACGGGAGAGGGGGCGTGGTTTTGGTTTTGGACTGAAGGAGAGCCGAGCGTTGGCGAAGTAGGTTTGAAATGAAGTATTGGGTTTTTAACTTTAGAATGGTTTTTAGAAGTGCTTTTAATGTCTTTTTAATGGTATTTTAAAAGCTGTCGGAATACGTGTCTCAATGGTATGCAAGTTTTTGTTTACGGTGTATCAGCTCTCCACTTTCGATGTTGTGCTCTCCTAGTTTCATGCTGTGCTTGTCCGTTGTGATGTCCGTTCCAATATCACTGATCTGTAGAGATGGTATGAGTATGCAGATCCGGGAAATAAAAGTGTGCTTTTGTTGTAAATGAAAGAATTTTGTGACCTTGCCTTTTACTTATACTACTAACTCCACACCTAAGCAGTGCTACACTAAGTACGATCAAGTAAGAGTTTACTACGCCACATGGTGCCGAGACCTGGATCATCTGAGGTGTTGCTTTTATTTGAAGAAAGTACTGCTGTTTCATTATAATATTCTTTTTTGTGATTTATAGCATTGTTAATGATTTATAGCATTATTAATGATTTATAGTAATTTTTAATGATTTATAGTGATTTTTAATTATCTATATAGTGATTTTTAATGATTTATAATAATAATTTTAATGAGTGTTTCAAATGCACATTTTTTTATAAAGAAAGTGATTACTGATAGATGGTAGTTTTTGATCAGCAGAATAATACTGTGTAATATTGTATAAATTTAATGGTTGTCACCAGAAGCGGGACCGATACTATGGCTACGGATAGCACTAAAAATCTTAATATTTCAATTGAAAATTTTGATGGTGACCCCCTTAAAGTAACTTGGTTCCTTGATCAGATTAGGGATCTGAAAAATATTAACGGTTGGACTGATGGGGCAGCATTGGTATACCTTAAATCCAAATTAACGGGTGCAGCCCGGGATTGGTATTCAAGTTCGCCTTCTTCCGTTGACATAAAATTTGAGGTTGCATGCGCCAAGTTAGAGTATTTTTTTAAAAATGAGTCATTGCCCTCCTCGAGTATCATTCAATTGCATAGCATATCTTTACTGCCTGGTGAGACGATGAAGAACCTTGCTCATCGCATAGAGACTCTGACTGTTAAGACCTATCCTTCTGTAAAGGATAAGGTTGCACTGGGTCAGATTCAATCTTTGCATTTTTTGAATGCTTTACCCCTTAGTCTTCGTGAAAAACTAGTTCTGCAAGATATTACTGACTTTCAAAGATTAGTGGAGGAGGCGCATAAATATTCAATGGCTCAACAAAATCTTCAACAATTAGAGGCTCATGCTGTGATTCAGTCCAGCCGTTCTAGTGAGGGCAATAATAAAGATGCTGCTGCAGGGTTTTGTGCAAATGGGGACTCCAGGGGAGTTTCTCAGCATAGGGTGTGTCCTTTTTGCTCCGGTGATCACTTCATGATCAATTGTGCTGACTTTCAGCAGTCTTTGCAAGCACACAACACTGATGTTGTGGCTCAGGTTTCTGCTCGTCAGAGTACCCTTTCAACTCCTGCCCCAGAGGTACAGATTCCCAATGCGGCTTCATTGCCCTGTCTGTATTGTCATAGGACTGGGCATCCGATGAGTAGGTGTTATGAGTTTCTATCGTTCGGTAACTCGGTCCAGGCTTACAGTGGAGACCAAAGTTCTGGGTACTACCAGAACAGACGGCAGTACAGGGAACCAAATCAAACGTATAGCCGAGGTACCCATTCTAACTTGAGAGGCGGTAACGGCCGATTTAGACCCCCTGCATCTTCTAATGGCTACAGAAGTTCATACCCTAGGGGGAACAATGGGGAGTATGGTGCTGGGCCTTCTAACTATTCTTTAAACTCTTACAGAGGACGCTGAGTGGTGGCAGTCGTTCCTCTGAGAACCTTCTGGAGTCACCACCGGTCTCGCACGCTTATAAAATCTCAAGGGAATACTTTGAATCGCCTATGCATATGGCAGGAGGGGAGACGATTTCTGTTGGTAGTTTTCTTGGTCAGTTCTCACATCCTGTGCCTAAAGAAGTGCATATTTTTAACTTTTTTGATAATGCTCAGCTGCCTCTCATCAACATATCCTTTGGTGATTGTGGCATTCCGGTTCTTCTTGATTCTGGAAGCACTGTTTCACTTCTTTCAAAGCAAACTTACGAAAACATAAAGCAATTCGTTAAGGTGAGGCTTCTTTCACGAAATGTTTCTATAAAGACTGTGAATTCAAATTTAAATTTTATATGCTGTGCAGAAATCTCTTTCAAAATAGATAAACATTTTTTTAAACATCAATTTTACATTGCAGATTTTTCTCATGACCATTTTACTGGTATACTAGGATTTGATTTTATTACAAAACATGATATAGTACTCCTTTCGAGAAAACATGTTGCCAAATTTGATAATTTTGAAGTGCCATTCATTAATTATATTGGAGAATCTACTGATTCTTTGGTGTCGTCAAATAACACTAACGCAACTCTTGCCCACAAGGTTATCTTGCACCCTAATGAATCTGCCCAAATAAAGGTGAACGTAGTTGGTTTACCTGCTGACATTGTTTTTTTGTTTGAACCTGATAACGTCAATAGGGATGTTGAAATACATCCTTCGATTCATGTTTCTGATGGAGAAAGTTTTGTTAGTGTAATTCGAAATTTGGGCTCTGGGGTTGTCCATTTGAATAAAGGTCAAGTAGTTGGTCAAAGCATCACTAACATTGAATTGGAAAGTGGTGACAATAAGTGTCTTGATGAACTCGTTTCTTCCTCTGACTCTCTTGCACAGAAGTTCTGTGGCTTTGTTTCTGCTACTTCTGAGACGCTTAGCTTGAGAAAACTCGAGCTGAGTGCTAGCGATTTTGACTTAACTCACCTTGATAAAAGTCAGAAACAGGAAATGCTAGACATTCTGTTATCAGGGTATGCGGCATTCTCCAAATGCTTAAAGACACTCGGCTGTACAGACAGAGTGGTACCTCGGGTTTCTTTTCAATCTACGAACCCGATTAAAACGCTTCCTTTTGAAATTCTCCATGCACTTCAGGAAAGTGTGAAACAGGAGTTACTTGAACTCCAGGAGGCTGGTCTCATTCATCGAAATATTGCCGAATGGGCCTGTCCTATGCTTTTGGTCAAAAAGAAACCGGATCCTAGGCAACCCAATGCCCCTCCTAAATTTCGAATGGCTCTTGATCTTCGCCTTTTAAATTCAATTATTGAACATTCAACTTATCCTTTACCGAAGATCGTGAATTTAATCAATGAGGTTTCTGTTTATAAATATTATTCAGTTCTGGACCTCAGAAATGCATATTGGCAAGTTTTACTGCCTGAAGAATTGCAAGACGTCCTAACTTTCACGACTCCTTTTGGTACGTTTGCTAATAGACGCATGGTTTTTGGGCTTAAAACTGCTGCCAGTACGTTCCAGGCGCTAGTCGACCTCTTGATTGATGAGCTTAAGCTTGGCGGAATTGTTGGTGTTTATGCTTACCAGGATGACATTTTGATTGGTGCTTCTGATTTTCAGGAGATGGTTCGTAAGGTAAGGGGCGTACTTGAAATACTCATTAAGTATAACATCACCTTGTCACCAACTAAGTGTGCATTTTTTAAATCTTCGATTGATTATCTGGGCTTTAATATTTCTCATCAATCGATCAAGCCAATATCATCTAATATTGCTAAGGTTACAAGTTTTCAAGTTCCACGAACGGTAAGGCAGGTTAAAAAGTTCTTGGGTCTGTGTGGTTTTTACAGGCACCTTATTCCTGAATATGCCAGGTTGACTGATTGTCTGACGCAGTTAACAGCTAAAGGAGTTAAATTTAAATGGAACTCTGACCATCAAACTGCCTTTGAGCAACTCCAACAGATTTTCTTTTCCATTCCTTTTGTTAACCTACCACAGTGGGATAAACCTTTTGTACTTAATACCGATGCTAGTGGTACTGCGATTTCTGGGGTTCTTATGCAGGAACATAATGATAATCTTCATCCTGTTTCGTATTATAGTAGATCCCTGTCAAAGTCTGAACGTAACTATCCAGCCATCACTCTTGAGTTATTTGCGATATACAAGGCTGTGACCTCGTTTAAATCTTATTTATACAATCGCAGATTTACTATTCTAACTGACAGCAAACCTTTATTACACTACAAGAGGACTATGTCTCCTGCGGACATTGTCACTCGTTGGCTGCTAGAGCTGTCTGAGTATTCTTTTGAGTTTAAGCATATCCCTGGTAAAATTAATATTTTAGCTGACTATTTATCTCGAATGCAGGATCCCAGTTACAGAGTCCAAATTCCCCTTGATCAGTGCATTGATGAGGATCTTCTTCTTCCTTTTGTTGATTCTCCGTCACCGCACGCCTCTGTAAACGTTAATACTGCCAGTATTGAGGATCCGGTCAAGGAAATTTCAACTAGTACCTTTCTCACTGAGCAAAGTGGGGATGCACAGATTGTTGAAATTGTTAACATGCTTAAGTCTTCTTCCCTTATTGGTTCGCAAAAAATTCAAGATTATTTTTTAAGTGAGCAAACTGGTCTTTTAATGCTTCGCAAAAATAAGCCACCACACAACGAGGTGGTAGTCGTTCCTAGAAATCTCCGTGCAAAGGTCTTACACATTTGCCATTCCCTTCATTTTGGTTTGCATAAAACCTATGAAATTGTAACAAACAGATATTTTTGGAAGGGAGCTTTTGCCTATACTAAGAATTTTGTTCTGTCATGTGATCAGTGCATTAAAAACAAACCGTTTTCGCCTGTCCAAGCTCCATTTGGGTCCTTGAGAATTCCAGAGAGTCCGGGGGATTTTGTATCAATGGATATTGTTGGCCCGGTCAGAAACTGTGGTTATGTACTCACAATCTTGGACCATTTTTCGAAACACATGGCTCTTTATCTTCTGCGAAATATTACATCCGAGTCGGTCACTTCCCATTTGATTAATTATATTTCAATTCACGGGAGACCAGCCGTTATTCTTTCGGATTTGGGTGTTCAATTTACGGCCGAGGTGTTTGAATCAGTAAATAGGGCGCTTGGTATTAAGCTTGTCCATAGCACGTCAAATCATCCTCAGAGCAATGGCCAGAGTGAAAGAATTAATTCATCAATAAAATCTTCACTTCTTATTTTGCATGAGCAGGGTGTCTCCGTTGCGAATGCTCTTTTATTGCCCCAGAATTTGTACAATGGAACTGTTCACGGATCCACGGGTTTTACACCAAATTTACTACATTTCGGGAGGAATCATTCCTTATTCTTTGACACCTACAATCCGGATTCCCAGCCTGTTCAACTGGACAAATCGCACTTTGCTAATGATTTACTGTCTCAACTACATAGAACATATAAAGCTGCTTATGATAATATTGAGCGGGCCCAGGTTAGGCAGAACTCTCGTCAATTTCAGCGTTCAAGGCTGAGAAGGTTAAATGTTAATGATATTGTCTACCTTCAATCAAAAAATAAATTTAAACCTAGGTTTTCAGGTCCGTTTTCTGTTGTTGAAAAAAATAGTGACGTTAACTATACAATTCAGATTCTTGATAACCCTCAAGCTGATCCTTTCAAAATTCATATAAATAGGTTGAAACTGGCTCCTTCAAGAGCTGCTCATTTAATGCAACCATTGCCGCCCCGTGCTCAATCTGCACACAGATATAACCTTAGAAATAGAAATGTTTAATGATTTCATGAATAAGATTATTTTTATTGATGTATTTGCCATGATGCAAGTTCCATTTATTGGTGTGTATAATAGAATAGAATTGTTTATTGTGTATTCTCATCTAGTGCTTTTTGCTTTAAAATATTTCTGTGTAAGTGGGGAGCTGATATCAACCGCTTTGAGTTTTGAAAAATAATAATGGTGATAAAAAAAATATTAAATTTTTTTTTTCTGTCGAGGGGGTGATTGTGTCGTATGCCTCTGACACCGCTTGCCAATTTTCCCCCCTTTCGGCCAAGTTTATGTAATTCTTAACTGGCGATTATAACCGTGAAATGATTTGCTGCGGAACTGCTCAACTCTACTCGACGGGAGAGGGGGCGTGGTTTTGGTTTTGGACTGAAGGAGAGCCGAGCGTTGGCGAAGTAGGTTTGAAAGGAAGTTTTGGGTTTTTAACTTTAGAATGGTTTTTAGAAGTGATTTTAATGTCTTTTTAATGGCATTTTAAAAGCTGTCGGAATACGTGTCTCAATGGTATGCAAGTTTTTGTTTACGGTGTATCAGCTCTCCACTTTCGATGTTGTGCTCTCCTAGTTTCATGCTGTGCTTGTCCGTTGTGATGTCCGTTCCAATATCACTGATCTGTAGAGATGGTATGAGTATGCAGATCCGGGAAATAAAAGTGTGCTTTTGTTGTAAATGAAAGAATTTTGTGACCTTGCCTTTTACTTATACTACTAACTCCACACCTAAGCAGTGCTACACTAAGTACGATCAAGTAAGAGTTTACTACGCCACAATGGGTGACCCATTTTTTTATAGTAATACATGTCAAAAGTAAATTAATATTCCACATTATATCATTTTTAGCACATAAAACGATTTTTTTAGCACATAAAAGTAATGAAAGCGAGACTTGGCATATTTTTTTACGCCATGTTAGAATTCTCTCTATGCATCTTTCTTCATGCATGTATAATGAACCATCAAAAGAACTATATTTTGGCAAAAAAAAAAAAACCCAACAACAATATATTTTATTACAGCAATCAAAACTGAATTATATCGCACAAATAAATATTCTTTCAAAAGTTTTTATTTTAAATAAAGTTTCTCGTAAGTTTAAAGGAATGGCAACAGTGAAAATATTGAATAAAATTAGAATGTTCATGTTATTTCAATGTAGATGTAATTTTTTGTTATTTAAATTTTAAATAATCTTCTAATTTGAATGTTTAATGAAATTTTAAATGCAGCCAAATTTGATTTTTTTCCCTCAAAATGACGTATACCACTTAGCTAAAAAAACCTAAAAAATCAAAAAATATCACTGACCCAGAATTACCCCAGTGACCAAGAATTTCCCTAGTAAACTGGGAGATAAATCAATATTCCTTTAAAACTATTTAAAAAATAATAATGAAAAAATTTATAAAGGAATGAAAAGCTTAGACCGTTTCCTATTGAAAAATAGCACCAACAAAATAGTTAGTTCAAATATGTTTCTCCAGTATGGATTTAAAAAAAAATCATGTTTTTCCAAGACAATCTTTTTTGAAGATGTTTTTATAGAAGTGTGAAAAGTATTTTTTTTCTATTATTTGCTGCAGAGTTACATTGTTTTTGAACTTGATACAATAAAATATAATGTATAAGGATGACATGGCATAATTTATTTGTTTTGTAAAAAATCACTTTAATTCTTAAAACTTAGTGACCATTATTTTCCCCGGAAAGAGAGTGACCCATAATTCCCCCATGTGACCCTACCAGCAGTGGCCTCTGAGTTGGACAACTTATTTCTGGACAACCCTGTATACGTGTAAAGACAATATCAAAAGGATAATATGTCTTTAAAAAAGTTGTGACACGCTATCAATACGACTTTTGAACAATTTAAAACCTTCCCCAGTAACAAATAAAAACAAAATGTGACGAATTAGTCATTATTTACAGTAAAAAAAAGTTTCTAAGCAAGAAATATACATTAAAAGACTATTTACAAAAAAAAATGGTAATGACACAAATTGCCAGGTTTCCGAAAAAAAAAATGAAACCTATACTGACGTGCATGGCGAATCTGTGTCGGCCTCGATAGTGCAGTTGTTCAGCAGGTCCTCTTGCCTCTGGCCGACCGTGTTGAGGTACTCCAGGGAATCACTAGTAATATATCTCAATTGCGGCACCTAAAAGGACACAAAAAAGTAAGTACAAGAAACAAAATAACACAAATGAGCTATAAGACTGCATTTTCAGTCAATGTAAGGACAATTTTAAAATTGTACCAGATACGATAGGTAATAGCGTATCTCTGAACTGCACTCAGAAAATGAATTGTGTTGACTTTCCGTACCAAAATAAATTGTTTTTCATGGCTATTACATGTGTGCTGAAAATATACAAAAGCAGAATGACTTCCCACGCATCATAATTAGCGTCACAAATTTGAAAATAATCAGTGCCAAAGCTTCCCCCTTTGGAGACATTTATAAGTACTGAAGCTCTTGTGCGGGTGACAATGTTACATTTTCATCAACCACTGATAAAAACTAGCCCCTGAAACTAAACCAGCCAAACTAATCACCTGGGAAAGTTGGCAATTTAAGGGGAGCGGATACCCCCATTCCCTTTCCTACCTCGATCGGGCTGGCTAATGCTAAGTCTATGGGGAAAAAATGGTTTTTCTTCCAAAAAAAAGCAAAGAAATTATAGGAATATTTTGATGCGTTTTTTTTAAAATTGTTAAAACTCCAATAATGGTGTGCTTTTAGATGTTATTTTTTTAAAAACGCTATTTACTTTTTTTTAATCGAAAAAAAATTTTATTAAAAAAAAGTTAATAACGTTTTTAAAAAAATAACATCTAAAAGCACACCATTATTGGAGTTTTATGAATTTAAAAAAAACCGCATCAAAATATTCCTATAATTTCTTTGCTTTTTTTTGGAAGAAAAACCATTTTTTCCCCATAGACTTAGCATTAGCCAGCCCGATCGAGGTAGGAAAGGGAATGGGGGTGACTGGGCGGTAATTAAGGGTTGCTCACTCCTCCCGCAGTCGTGACGTACTTTATGCTCCGCCCTCAATCTCCCAGCTCTTTGCCTCAGGCGCTTGCTATTTGGAAAAATTTAGTGGTGCGTTGCCAAGTAGCAGATCAAGTGGTTTTCTTAGGCTTCGCGACATTTGGTTGAAAGGCAACCCCCAAATGCAGTATCGTTTGTATCGTTTGCTTTTGAGGATTCGAGGTTTATTCTTATTTTTTACTTGTTAAGTTGTCGCTTGATTTGATGGTTTGACCACGGGATTTTATTTGAACTTGCACGTTTAATTGTAAGAAATTCCGATAAGATATGGAATATACGTGTACTGAAGTTGAGTCGAGGAAAATATATGAAACAGTCCGAAATAGAAACATAGATTTCTTCTCAAAATTAACACTTTATTTTTAACATGATTAAGTAGTGATTTTAGTCAATTCCTGGTTTTGTAATGTTATTCATAATCAGCATATATTTTAACTTTGATATTACAAGATAAGTAAAGAGTGTTCAGTATTATTTATAATGGTTTTATGATCAATTGAATGACCAGAGTCATATGGTAGAAGGGATTAGAATGAAAGAATTAATAATAAATAATTTTTTAACAATATTCTTAGACACTTTAATTTTAACCTTTTTTTTCCAATTGGAAACATTTGTAAAGGTAAATTTAAATTGTGAGTGCTGAGTAGTGATTTATATTCCGAAATTTTGTGCCTCCTCTTCCTGTTATCTAGAGAACAGAGGAAAATCCCCCCCTCTTCTTTCATATGGCTTACACTCTCTTATCAAAAGGAGCAGCTTGCGGCAATGTCAAGTAAGGTTGTCGCCGTGTCGTCCCACTTGCGACAGTCCCAGATGCGACGAAAAAAAATCCCTATAGCTGACTAATTAGTTAGGGACTTTGGGTGGAAAACTTAACAACCCTAAACATCGTTTTCCCTATGTTGCAATTCGATTTAGCTACATCTTGGCTTCTTTATACCACTAATTTAGTTGGGGAGAAAAAGAGGTAAAAGGAAAATTATTTTGTACACCAACCCCTCGTTGCAATACGATAAGAAATTCCAGATGACAGACGGGGCGGGACACGGGATGTCTAGTGGTGGTTTGGCCAAGTCTATCCCGAGGCTACATGTGCAAGTGTCATACCATATGTGCTCTATAAAGTTTTTCACTTTACCATTTAATAAAGATAATTATATCATGCAAATAAAAAAATATATATGTAAACATTTAATTTTTAAGTACATTTTATTCAAGTAGGACAAAATGCAGAACATAGATATCATTAAAATTCCTTCTGTTTAAGTAACAACTAAATGTTAATAAATTGCTTTTGTTTGAAAATTTAGTGAAATCTAAAAAAAATATATTTATGCAACAAGTGCTCTAAATTATTACCAAATTAATTAAGATCTTCACCATTTGGATTATGCGAGGAGCACTTTTCCTGCTCTAACCAAATAATTTTCTCCTAATTTAAGCTTATTTTATTTTGCTCAACTCATCAGAATCTATAAGTAAAAGTATTTCTTTTATAATTGCGTGAAAAAAATCAACATTTTACACTATAATTTTATTATCACACTCGTGCGTCAAGTTATACTTTTTAGAAACAGTGATAAAATAGAATTTTCATATTCCAACTAGCGTATTATTTTAAGAACAGAAAGGCCCTCGCCAGATAAGACGGTGAAAAATGCCCCCATTCCAATCGGGCTAATTTTTTTTCTGAAAATACCTCATAGTATGGACAACTTCTCAGCCAAGTTTCAGCTCAAAAATATGACGCATTTTTGAGTAAAAAATTAAAGTTTTTTTTCTTTTTAAATTGATTATTCCCTGAATATATTTGATAAATCCAAAAAACTACTCATGAGTTTTTAGATATCATTGAGTAGTATTCTCAGAAAAATCCGCTCATAAATCTGATCGAGCGATCATTCTTAAAAATGCAATTTTATTTTTCAAAAAAAAATTTCATGCCAAAATCGTTTGGTCACAACTTAGGATTTTGTCTCTACATATTCCTCTATTATCAATCTATAATATTTTTTTTTCAGATTTTTAAAATTATTGGACGATAGTTTAAAAAAATAATTCTTAAAGCCTGATTTTTTTGCTCTAAAATCCATAGATTTAGAAATAGCATGCCCACCGATTGCGCAATCCCGTACAACGCAATGATGCGTGATGAATCCACATTTCGTCGTTTTCGCAATGCATCACGGGATACTGATTCACAAAAATGGTTTTTCCGAAGAGTTACATACAATAAAAACTGCATTTTTAACTTGCTTCTTTTGTGAATATATACCTCATGCCTTACAGAAATTATCAATACGCATGCAGCTATAAAATTGTGCTAGCGAAACTTGTAAAAAGTTTTAATTAGTTAATATTGAATATATATCTTTTATTAGTCGAATTATCTCATGGTGCCATCTGGTGGCGTATGGCATGCCATGTGCAAGAGCTTGCGAACTGCCTTATGGGATAATGGTTAACAAATGGCTTCACCTTTCCCCCTAGAGGCAGATCTGCTACTTTCTAAATCTATGCTAAATTCTTTAATCCGAAAGAAATTCTCCCAGATTGAATTTCCCCGCCTTTGTTAGGAGTGCCATCTGCCGAGTAAGTAGTGCGAAAAGTCAGGTTTTAAGAATATTTTATTTTTTTTAAACTATCGTCCAATAATTTTAAAAATCTGAAAAAAATATATATTATAGATTGATAATAGAGGAATATGTAGAGACAAAATCCTAAGTTGTGACCAAACGATTTTGGCATGAAATTTTTTTTTTGAAAAATAAAAATGCATTTTTAAGAATGATCGCTCAATCAGATTTTTGAGCGGATTTTTCTGAGAATACTACTCAATGATATCTAAAAACTCATGAGTAGTTTTTTGGATTTATCAAATATATTCAGGGAATAATCAATTTAAAAAGAAAAAAAACTTTAATTTTTTACTCAAAAATGCGTCAAATTTTTGAGCTGAAACTTGGCTGAGAAGTTGTCCATACTATGAGGTATTTTCAGAAAAAAAATTAGCCCGATTGGAATGGGGGCATTTTTCACCGTCTTATCTGGCGAGGGCCTTTCTACATTTATTGGGACGTTTTCAATGAAAATATATGTTGAGTAAAAAAATGTTTGCAAGTGAACAATAAAACTTTGTTAGCAGCTTAACAATAATTTTGCACGCGTCTGATATTGAAATTATAATGTAGAAGTCGGATTTTTTTCACGCAATTATAAAAAACTACTTTTTTCACCCAAATGCAGTGAAAAAAAAAGTACTTTTTTTTCACTCATTTTATAAGATGCAAACATTTCAAGTAAAACTTACATGAAAAAAATTAAATTTCAATTGGATTGCCGGATATATTAATACTTATATATCCGGCACTTGCTTAAACTACTCTTTTTTTAAACTCGAGTAATTTCACTCTGAGTTCGCCGTAGTGAAATGATGTATTCAACTTGTTTAAAAGAAGACTAACATTACGCACTAGTTACAGAAGAATAATAGAAATATTTATAATAAAAAACGAGATAAATAACTCTTTTAAAATTGGAAAAGTACTTCAAAATCTTGCATGCAATGCTAAAAATATTTTTCGCAAGTGATAATAAAGATGTATCCAAACCTCGTGTATAATTAAAACTTTAGAAAATTATTTACCTAGCTCGTCATGTATATATAATTTTATTCTTTTTTTTTAAGTTTCGCTTCATTTACTTGTTGAATAAACCTATTTTTCTCCCATTTGTTTATGAAACACATGTTTATTTAAACTTTTTTTAGGTTAGTTTAGTTAGAATTATCGTCGAACTAGAGATACACAAGGGCTATTTGCAATTTTGGGCATCGCAATTTATAACCACAGACAATTGATGAGCCGTCACCTGAGTTGACACAAAACGCAACAGTTAAGGACGATATAGCACGCAGCTTGATCTTTTAAGCATATTTAACGTGCACTTCCTCTACACATAGTATTATTCGTTGGACAGTTTTTGGCTGCACGAGTCGTTTACAGGTCAGTTCAGATTTTTCAGTCCTGGTCCCCTTGTCTTTTGACTAACAGTACCAATTAGTTTGAAAGATTACTATAATTTATAGTACGGTACACTTCCTATTAGATGCTTCCAAGTTTCCAAGAATATGCAGGATCTCTTAATACAGCATATATATAAAAGTGCTTTTTACTTAAATCATGACTGGTATGTAAGCCAGTATGTTCTGAACAGTATAATGTTTGAAGACTATTATAAAAGCAGTTTTCCTCTGAGTACTATGTTAATTATTTTCCTACTAAAGCCAAGGACACCTTTCTTTGACAAAAATCAATTCTTTTTGCTCAGATTTATTCTACTTTCTTTTAGTTAAAAATCTGGATAGCTAAAAATGTAAATATTTATCAATAGAAATTTTCTGAAAACTTTGGGGAAATAGAGTAAAAGTTCCTACGCAATTAAGTTTTCGTTTCAAAAGTGTTTTCATTATATTTATGTATCACATTAAACATATACTACTTTATTGTAAACTTGTGTACCTAAGTACATTGCGAAACACAAGACATCCTATAAATTCTTAAAAATTTTTGCTATTGTGTTAAAGGTAAAAAAAAAAAATAATAGAGTTTTCAATAAATGTGCAATAAAATTGCTTTTTTTTCACTGTCTTTCGTTAAAAACAGTGTATTGGTGGAAATTATTATTATTTTTTTTAAAAAAAGAAATTACTACTTACTACTAGTAGTTCAAATAAAAAATATAGAACTTCTCTCATGTAAGATGAGTCACATAAGATAACTTGAAAGTAATTTCGCAAAAAATTGAATTTATTATAAAAAGTGCAAGTACACTCTTAAAACAAACGAGTGAATATAACTCAGCCTGAGTTATTTTTCACTCTTTTCAGTGTTGGAAATTCACTTATCCTACTGGAGTTGGTGTCACTCTTGTTTAGTTAAAACTCCGTCAGGATCACTCCAAACAAGTGATTTTAACTCAGTCTGAGTTAATTTTCACTCATTTCCAGTGTTGAAAATGCACTTATCCTATATGAGTGGATTTCACCCTTTTGTTTTAAGAGTGTATGTGCACGATATTTTTAAAAATCATTTATATACGTTCAAAACTTCGTTATAGAACATATGCAAGGGTAATATGAGAGGATTTAATAATTAGCTCATAGTATCTTTAAAAAAAATGATACATACTAATAATGTATTTAAAAAATATAATTCGATATTCCATTTAATTCTCGATTTTTTTTTAAAGATTTTACACCGGTAATATTCCTTGTTACCGAAATATATATTTTCGTATTGCAAATGATTATCGTCAGTCCCCAACAAAGCGTCGTAATATTAAAAACATTATTCTATCGGAAAAAAAAGTATATTACGCTTTTTAATGTGTTAAATTATTGTTTGAATGTGGACTAAATATAAAATGGAAATTCAAATTTCCGTTTTTTACTTTTGGAAACGACTGAGAACTTTTCCCCACTGTGCATCGTAAGTCGTAAGGTAATAAAGTTTATGTTTTTAACAATATTCATTCATGAATATAGTGAAGTAATATATTTGTTTTGCATTTGTCTTCAGTAACATAAAAGTGTTACAGCGATACCAACCTGACCTGACCGTTCCGTCAGGTCAGAAGCAGGATGTCTGACCACTCAATTAACACCTGTCGCCCATCCAGGCGCCACTCGCACTTTTTAACGAAAAAGGCACTCGCATACCATATGGGGGGCAACTGCAAATTTTTATCACTAACACCCAAGCATTGGCGCTACTGCAATGCTTCATCACGCCAAGTTTCGTCACCTTTATGAGACCCTCATGAGTCTCCCCTTTTACGGTGAGAAAAGGATAAATTTGAGGACTTTTCCCTTCGTCGCAAATGGGACTGTCGCAAGTGGCACTACTCCGTCGCAAGTGGCACTACTCCCTCCATAACTGGAGACAGCGACAACCGGAGTAGTGCCACTTGCGACAGTCCCATTTGCGACGAAGGGAAAAGTCCTCAAATTTATCCTTTTCTCACCGTAAAAGGGGAGACTCATGAGGGTCTCATAAAGGTGACGAAACTTGGCGTGATGAAGCATTGCAGTAGCGCCAATGCTTGGGTGTTAGTGATAAAAATTTGCAGTTGCCCCCCATATGGTATGCGAGTGCCTTTTTCGTTAAAAAGTGCGAGTGGCGCCTGGATGGGCGACAGGTGTTAATTGAGTGGTCAGACATCCTGCTTCTGACCTGACGGGACGGTCAGGTCAGGTTGGTATCGCTGTAACACTTTTATGTTACTGAAGACAAATGCAAAACAAATATATTACTTCACTATATTCATGAATGAATATTGTTAAAAACATAAACTTTATTACCTTACGACTTACGATGCACAGTGGGGAAAAGTTCTCAGTCGTTTCCAAAAGTAAAAAACGGAAATTTGAATTTCCATTTTATATTTAGTCCACATTCAAACAATAATTTAACACATTAAAAAGCGTAATATACTTTTTTTCCGATAGAATAATGTTTTTAATATTACGACGCTTTGTTGGGGACTGACGATAATCATTTGCAATACGAAAATATATATTTCGGTAACAAGGAATATTACCGGTGTAAAATCTTTAAAAAAAATCGAGAATTAAATGGAATATCGAATTATATTTTTTAAATACATTATTAGTATGTATCATTTTTTTTAAAGATACTATGAGCTAATTATTAAATCCTCTCATATTACCCTTGCATATGTTCTATAACGAAGTTTTGAACGTATATAAATGATTTTTAAAAATATCGTGCACATACACTCTTAAAACAAAAGGGTGAAATCCACTCATATAGGATAAGTGCATTTTCAACACTGGAAATGAGTGAAAATTAACTCAGACTGAGTTAAAATCACTTGTTTGGAGTGATCCTGACGGAGTTTTAACTAAACAAGAGTGACACCAACTCCAGTAGGATAAGTGAATTTCCAACACTGAAAAGAGTGAAAAATAACTCAGGCTGAGTTATATTCACTCGTTTGTTTTAAGAGTGTACTTGCACTTTTTATAATAAATTCAATTTTTTGCGAAATTACTTTCAAGTTATCTTATGTGACTCATCTTACATGAGAGAAGTTCTATATTTTTTATTTGAACTACTAGTAGTAAGTAGTAATTTCTTTTTTTAAAAAAAATAATAATAATTTCCACCAATACACTGTTTTTAACGA
Source organism: Hylyphantes graminicola (assembly GCA_023701765.1). Lineage (NCBI taxonomy): Eukaryota > Metazoa > Arthropoda > Arachnida > Araneae > Linyphiidae > Hylyphantes > Hylyphantes graminicola. The sequence goes on along the minus strand of CM043121.1, from coordinate 1,405,022 downwards.
AAGACAGCGAAAAAAAAGCAATTTTATTGCACATTTATTGAAAACTCTATTATTTTTTTTTTTACCTTTAACACAATAGCAAAAATTTTTAAGAATTTATAGGATGTCTTGTGTTTCGCAATGTACTTAGGTACACAAGTTTACAATAAAGTAGTATATGTTTAATGTGATACATAAATATAATGAAAACACTTTTGAAACGAAAACTTAATTGCGTAGGAACTTTTACTCTATTTCCCCAAAGTTTTCAGAAAATTTCTATTGATAAATATTTACATTTTTAGCTATCCAGATTTTTAACTAAAAGAAAGTAGAATAAATCTGAGCAAAAAGAATTGATTTTTGTCAAAGAAAGGTGTCCTTGGCTTTAGTAGGAAAATAATTAACATAGTACTCAGAGAAAACTGCTTTTATAATAGTCTTCAAACATTATACTGTTCAGAACATACTGGCTTACATACCAGTCATGATTTAAGTAAAAAGCACTTTTATATATATGCTGTATTAAGAGATCCTGCATATTCTTGGAAACTTGGAAGCATCTAATAGGAAGTGTACCGTACTATAAATTATAGTAATCTTTCAAACTAATTGGTACTGTTAGTCAAAAGACAAGGGGACCAGGACTGAAAAATCTGAACTGACCTGTAAACGACTCGTGCAGCCAAAAACTGTCCAACGAATAATACTATGTGTAGAGGAAGTGCACGTTAAATATGCTTAAAAGATCAAGCTGCGTGCTATATCGTCCTTAACTGTTGCGTTTTGTGTCAACTCAGGTGACGGCTCATCAATTGTCTGTGGTTATAAATTGCGATGCCCAAAATTGCAAATAGCCCTTGTGTATCTCTAGTTCGACGATAATTCTAACTAAACTAACCTAAAAAAAGTTTAAATAAACATGTGTTTCATAAACAAATGGGAGAAAAATAGGTTTGTTCAACAAGTAAATGAAGCGAAACTTAAAAAAAAAGAATAAAATTATATATACATGACGAGCTAGGTAAATAATTTTCTAAAGTTTTAATTATACACGAGGTTTGGATACATCTTTATTATCACTTGCGAAAAATATTTTTAGCATTGCATGCAAGATTTTGAAGTACTTTTCCAATTTTAAAAGAGTTATTTATCTCGTTTTTTATTATAAATATTTCTATTATTCTTCTGTAACTAGTGCGTAATGTTAGTCTTCTTTTAAACAAGTTGAATACATCATTTCACTACGGCGAACTCAGAGTGAAATTACTCGAGTTTAAAAAAAGAGTAGTTTAAGCAAGTGCCGGATATATAAGTATTAATATATCCGGCAATCCAATTGAAATTTAATTTTTTTCATGTAAGTTTTACTTGAAATGTTTGCATCTTATAAAATGAGTGAAAAAAAGTACTTTTTTTTTCACTGCATTTGGGTGAAAAAAGTAGTTTTTTATAATTGCGTGAAAAAAATCCGACTTCTACATTATAATTTCAATATCAGACGCGTGCAAAATTATTGTTAAGCTGCTAACAAAGTTTTATTGTTCACTTGCAAACATTTTTTTACTCAACATATATTTTCATTGAAAACGTCCCCAATAAATGTAGAAAGGCCCTCGCCAGATAAGACGGTGAAAAATGCCCCCATTCCAATCGGGCTAATTTTTTTTCTGAAAATACCTCATAGTATGGACAACTTCTCAGCCAAGTTTCAGCTCAAAAATTTGACGCATTTTTGAGTAAAAAATTAAAGTTTTTTTTCTTTTTAAATTGATTATTCCCTGAATATATTTGATAAATCCAAAAAACTACTCATGAGTTTTTAGATATCATTGAGTAGTATTCTCAGAAAAATCCGCTCAAAAATCTGATTGAGCGATCATTCTTAAAAATGCATTTTTATTTTTCAAAAAAAAATTTCATGCCAAAATCGTTTGGTCACAACTTAGGATTTTGTCTCTACATATTCCTCTATTATCAATCTATAATATATATTTTTTTCAGATTTTTAAAATTATTGGACGATAGTTTAAAAAAAATAAAATATTCTTAAAACCTGACTTTTCGCACTACTTACTCGGCAGATGGCACTCCTAACAAAGGCGGGGAAATTCAATCTGGGAGAATTTCTTTCGGATTAAAGAATTTAGCATAGATTTAGAAAGTAGCAGATCTGCCTCTAGGGGGAAAGGTGAAGCCATTTGTTAACCATTATCCCATAAGGCAGTTCGCAAGCTCTTGCACATGGCATGCCATACGCCACCAGATGGCACCATGAGATAATTCGACTAATAAAAGATATATATTCAATATTAACTAATTAAAACTTTTTACAAGTTTCGCTAGCACAATTTTATAGCTGCATGCGTATTGATAATTTCTGTAAGGCATGAGGTATATATTCACAAAAGAAGCAAGTTAAAAATGCAGTTTTTATTGTATGTAACTCTTCGGAAAAACCATTTTTGTGAATCAGTATCCCGTGATGCATTGCGAAAACGACGAAATGTGGATTCATCACGCATCATTGCGTTGTACGGGATTGCGCAATCGGTGGGCATGCTATTTCTAAATCTATGGATTTTAGAGCAAAAAAATCAGGCTTTAAGAATTATTTTTTTAAACTATCGTCCAATAATTTTAAAAATCTGAAAAAAAAAAATATTATAGATTGATAATAGAGGAATATGTAGAGACAAAATCCTAAGTTGTGACCAAACGATTTTGGCATGAAATTTTTTTTTGAAAAATAAAATTGCATTTTTAAGAATGATCGCTCGATCAGATTTATGAGCGGATTTTTCTGAGAATACTACTCAATGATATCTAAAAACTCATGAGTAGTTTTTTGGATTTATCAAATATATTCAGGGAATAATCAATTTAAAAAGAAAAAAAACTTTAATTTTTTACTCAAAAATGCGTCATATTTTTGAGCTGAAATTTGGCTGAGAAGTTGTCCATACTATGAGGTATTTTCAGAAAAAAAAATTAGCCCGATTGGAATGGGGGCATTTTTCACCGTCTTATCTGGCGAGGGCCTTTCTGTTCTTAAAATAATACGCTAGTTGGAATATGAAAATTCTATTTTATCACTGTTTCTAAAAAGTATAACTTGACGCACGAGTGCGATAATAAAATTATAGTGTAAAATGTTGATTTTTTTCACGCAATTATAAAAGAAATACTTTTACTTATAGATTCTGATGAGTTGAGCAAAATAAAATAAGCTTAAATTAGGAGAAAATTATTTGGTTAGAGCAGGAAAAGTGCTCCTCGCATAATCCAAATGGTGAAGATCTTAATTAATTTGGTAATAATTTAGAGCACTTGTTGCATAAATATATTTTTTTTAGATTTCACTAAATTTTCAAACAAAAGCAATTTATTAACATTTAGTTGTTACTTAAACAGAAGGAATTTTAATGATATCTATGTTCTGCATTTTGTCCTACTTGAATAAAATGTACTTAAAAATTAAATGTTTACATATATATTTTTTTATTTGCATGATATAATTATCTTTATTAAATGGTAAAGTGAAAAACTTTATAGAGCACATATGGTATGACACTTGCACATGTAGCCTCGGGATAGACTTGGCCAAACCACCACTAGACATCCCGTGTCCCGCCCCGTCTGTCATCTGGAATTTCTTATCGTATTGCAACGAGGGGTTGGTGTACAAAATAATTTTCCTTTTACCTCTTTTTCTCCCCAACTAAATTAGTGGTATAAAGAAGCCAAGATGTAGCTAAATCGAATTGCAACATAGGGAAAACGATGTTTAGGGTTGTTAAGTTTTCCACCCAAAGTCCCTAACTAATTAGTCAGCTATAGGGATTTTTTTTCGTCGCATCTGGGACTGTCGCAAGTGGGACGACACGGTTATGGAGTGGGGACGGGGAACTAGTGCCTTAGGTCTTTCAGGTGTTTAACCTTAAAGCCTTATTGAAGTGATTAGTATTTGTCTAGGTCCTTATGATCTTATGTCCTTCGGAGCTTATGCAGTTTTTCCTAAAGGTATCAAAGTAAAATAATGCATGTTTATGTGAATGTATAAGAGAAGGACATTCTGACTGCTGGAAAATATATAATTTCCTTCTTTTATATTATGTAAAAGAAAAACATTTATTGCACGTAATTATAAAAAGTTAATGTATCCGAACCTCAACTTTTTGAAAATTCTGTAAATTTTCTCCTTGTTTGGAAAAAGTTTATTATACCCACAGCGGCTTGAATAACTATTTTCCCTGGTATATATTGCTGATGGAAAATTATAGTTTCTTACAAAATTAGAAATTTAGTGTTAGTTAAATCACTTAAACAAGCGGTTATTTCAATGATAGACAAATAAAAGACCACGGAAGGAAATTATGAATCATAATTTGAAAAACATTTCTTTTGAGCCTTTTTTTGCAATATAGACATTTCGATTTCAAACAGCTTGTGTAAATGCATTTTTGTTTAAAATTTTAAAAAAAAACACCTAATATTTCATGATTCTAAATATTTGGAATTAAAATTAATTATTCTCAATAAGTATTCTAAACCTCTTCACCAGGTCTCTAAGAGATCAATCTCAAAATGTGCCAGGTCTCTACAACAATTTTATAATATGTTCAATTAGATTTTGTAAATAAAGTAAAGAAACGGATTTAAATTATAGGAAAAGTTTATTCTGTAATTTGAAAATTTTAGTCAGCTTGAGGTTCCCCTTTGTTGCAATTTGTGACTTTAGCTTTCATATAGCTATATTAGAATAAAGTATTATGTATTACATCTTGCTAAAGGTGTCATGTTCTGTCACAAGTAATAAAAATTATGTAAGTCAGGACTATTCCTCAAGTTTTTAACATTAGTATTTTCCATCACCATTATATAATTCATTTAATCAGTTTCGTTTAATTGGATTTGTCCCTGACCACTAATGGTAGGGTTTACAAGAATTAAATCGATTAAAAAAGTAATGGAAAATAGAAGAGAGCAAACTAAAAAATATATTTAATTCTAGAAAAAAGTAATAACAAAAACGAAAAAAAAAAGGATTTTGAATGTGTTACTGGGGTAAACGTATTATAATCAAGGTTTCGAAATTGTCACATGGAATTTGCACCCTTGGATGAGAATCTTCGCATGCAATATGCACAAATTTAATGAACATTGAAGAGTTTTTTTTTTTCTTTTATTTCTTCTACTTTACTCTGCCCGTTATTGGTGACTAGTTCTTAATGGGCTAGAACATACAATATTTTGTTTACTTTACTATTTCATTCAGAAATAGAAATACAGACACCATTTATCATATACACGTAGGGTAGTGATAGTGCAGTTTTTAAATTTTTGATGAAAATCCTGTAGTACATTTAAGCGGAAAAAGGGTTTCTATGCTCAAAATTAAAATTTTACAGCTTATTTATGTTTTGTTATCTTTGAAAGTTAAATGTATTTATTGAACCTAGTTAAAATTTTGCATGGGTTAATGTAGCAAAATCATATTCGAAATAAAACATATTTCTAAATTATATTTTTAATAGAATATTTTAAAATAAAATTATAAGGAAACACTAGCTTAGATCCGGAGGGAGCACACACAAGCTGTAAAGAATGAATGAAGCAAGAATGTAAATGCAGCCAAGTTCATTCTTCTGGGACTGGGTTTTAGATTATTAAATTACCTGTGATAAAAATACATAAAAATAAAAATGTCTAACAGTTGAGGCCAATTCGTCACGTATCAATTACCAGGCACAGTTGATATTTCTAACTTAACTGATGATCGAAATGTTTAAAAATCGATTATGTAATAGGAAAGCTTCTGAAGGATGTTTATTTTACTATCAAAATTACTAAAATTAAAAAACAAAAATATTTTTTCTTTATCTTGCGCAAATAATAGATGTAGGTAAATGAAGAACTGCACTTCCCTAACTAAAAACTGTTTATCAAAATGATGTTGCGGTAATTTACGAAAACAAAGATTGTGTCAAATATTATTGTGATTCTGGATAGTTTTTTAATGCATGGTAATTCGTTAAAAGTTTTAATTATTACTAGTAAATAAACTACTTTTTGATCTAAATAATATATTCATATTTATGTAATCGAGTGTTATCTTCTGCAGAATGATCCTAGGTTTAACGTTGGAATTTTTTTTTTATCTAAAGCCATTTCAATATTTTAAATTATTTACTGTTAAAGCTGCAGATTTAACCCTCGAATGCATACTGTTGCCATATGGCAACAGGCAACATGATCCACTTTATTCTATTAAAGTAGAGCTCCCTCTCGACAAATCTGTGTTTTTTCATCTATTTCATTCCATTTTGAAGCTATATTTACTAATAAAATCCTCATAGATGACAGTAGTAAAAGTGTATTCAAAATGAAAGAGTGAAGCTATTAACTGCTGTAAAATTGAGTCTTTGGCAGTATTCAAAGTGTAATAATATTAGTACTAAATAGAAATAAATTGTTTTGAAAAAAAAAAAACAATTATAGTTCAAGAGGGTTATTTTAAAATTTATCTAGTAGTTTTCAAACCATTCTTATCAAAATTGGAATTTTGTAGTTGGTTTTTGCCACATGGCAATATTTTTTTAAATTGAAATTATTTAAATTCCAAAGCAGTTAATTTTTTTCAGTATTTTTCCCATAATGTATGAGTATTAAAGATACAAATATATTTTTTCGGGATGAAAAAAAATTCATGCATTACAGAGTTAATGGTCATTAAGTAATCATCAGTAAGATGATGTCTTACTAAAATGTTGTAATTTTAATAAGCTCAGCAACAGTTTCTTCAGTAGGCATTAGGAATAAGTCTGGAATTTTTAACACGTGTTCATGTAATTATTAGTGAACAAATAAAATAGATATTATATATGCTTTTCAAAAAAATTGAAAAATGTCGAAACTTTTATTAAAATAAATATGCATATATATAAATGTTTTAAAAAAACTCCTTACATTTTATGTTTTTATGAGGTAGAAATTAAATATCTTGTGTCTGCGATTGGTTAAAAAAGGGGAAATATATTTAAACTGGATAGCGGAGTGTATATAATTACAAATTATTTGTTACTTAAAAAACACATCCGTCAGAACAACGTGCATTTAAATTTTCAAAAAGAAGATTTCCTAAGCTTTTCTGGTTTAGTTGTGTTGCAATGCAATGCATACACGAATTACGAAGTGCAGGAAGTGCGTTCTGGCCTGCAGTAAAGCTGAAATGACCATTCCAAGGCAGCTCCCTAGGCTCCAAGACATCCGGCGACCGATAACAGACAGGTTATATTACTGTTATCTATTGTAACTATTAAAAAACTATCACGAAGCTGAAAATATCCAGTCCAGCAAAGATGGTATCCACAAATGAAAAATATGAGTCTGATCTCTCCGAGTTCCGAGTGCTCATTAAGTTTTTTGTATTTTATGGGTTTTTTTTTAATCTTTACACTGACTTACACCTTACACCTTCTGACACTCTTTACACTTCTCTTAATTTTAAATTACTATGTCTAGTTTTTTAATGTGTGGTTTGAATTTTTTGTTATAGTTTTTTCATTAAATATAAGCATTGCTTTTATAAATATTTTTGGCCAAAGGAAAATTAAAAATTTTAATGCGTACGTATTTCTGATGTCAAAAAGGCACTTTTATTGGATCAATTTGTTATTGATAAAATAGAAAGTCATTAGATTTACACCATATTAATATTATTTTAAGAACTGGGTAAATAATAATAATATTTTTGTAACAACGTGCAAAAAAGTTCACTTTTTTGTATCATATTTATTCATAAATCGTTGCGAAGGTGACACTTTACGTGCTTACGTCACAGACAGTGGCGAAAATGCTATTTTCGGCACTAGTGCGGTAGAGTAAATAAGAGTATCTGATTGGTAGAAAAGCAAAATGTCATGAATATCTCCATGGAAACTAAATGATGTCATGAAGCTCACTTATTTCAATTGGTTCATTACTTTTGCATTGTCTAATATCTCCATGGAAACTACAAGTACTACAGAAATTATTAAAGGAAATTAAATGAGACAAAAGTAAGAACACAAATTTCACGCTTTTTGCACGTTATTATTAAAATATTGTGAGCAAGCACGTGCCAAATAATACCTTATTAAGTTCTTGTCATTATTTCACTCGCTCGTGAAATAAAAGCCACTATTCTTTTCGTCACTAGTTGCTTAAATAACTATTTTATAATCACGTGTGTGAAAAAAATCCAACTTTTACATTATAATTTCAATATCAAACAAGTGCAAAATGTTAGACTTTTTGAAAAAAGTACTTTTTTTCACCCTTTTTTTATAAGATTCCAACATTTAAACTAAATTTATATTTCATAATATTCAGAGATTTATAGATCTGCTTTATTTAAAAATATTATGCGCCTAAATTATTTTTGAAACAATGATATTTTTTTCACGTAATGAGAATATTTTTTATGATGTCACGCTCTCCGAACTGCGAGTTCATTGGTTGTTTGTTTTCTTTGACATCTCTTCTGGAAGCTCAAAATTCGTATCAGTATCCATGTTCATATATTTGACTTCAAACTAAAAGAAGTTGGTTTGTTACAGAATCTGTCACTTACACCGCTTCCACACAACATTTTACGCTCAACAGGAAACACACTAACACCTCAAAAAGAAATTCGCCAAACAGGGCCTTTGGCTAGTTCTAATTCAAACTTTTATAAGCAAAAACTAATAATTTTCTTTAATCTTCTTTTGCAGATTTGATAAGTATTCTTTATCGTTTGCTAATTTTATTTGAACTTAGAAGAATAGTGATGAATTTTTTTAATAAATATCTTTTTGCAGTCACAAGTTTACATTTCGAAAAATAAATTGGTAAAATTGTTGCTTTAAAAATAAAAGCGAAAATTTGCATATTTTTTATGCAAATTTAGAATTTTTTTATGCATCTTTATTCATTCATATATAATGAACCTTCAAAATAACTTTATTGTGCTATATTATAACAATCCAAATTGAATTATTACACAAAAATAAATATTTTTTTTCAAGAATTTTATTTTTATTTTAAATAAAGTTTATCGTACGTTTGAAGTCATGGCAGCAGTGAAAATGTTGAATAAAAATGGAATTCGCATGCTATTTCAATGTAGATTAAATTTTAAATAAACTTCTAATTTAAATTTTTTAATAAAATTTGGAATGTAGCCTAAACTGATTTTTTTGCTTCAAAATGACATATTCCACTTGCTTGTGAGACTTGCGGTTCGTTCTGTGAAAATGGGGGACGGACAGGCAGACAGACGGACAGAACGATTATAAAACCTTCCACTTTTTACGTTATAAACGTGGTGTGGAAGCTAAAATAAGTTGGCCTTTTGTAGTTTCGGATATTTATCGTTTGCCGATCTACTTTTACGTAAAAAAAATTAGCACGCTTATTATTTTTGAATCGATTAGATTTTATTTTTTACACGTAATTATAAAAAAATAATGTATGAAACACGTGTAAAAAGTAAACTTTTTAAAATACGTGTCATTAGTTTAGTTAAGTTCGTATTATCGTCGCACTAGATCTACACGAGGGCTATTGGCGACGGGTGTCGTATTTTAGAACCACAGTAAAGTGACGAGCCGACGCCTGAAACACGTATCATTATTTCAGTCGTTCGGAAATAAAATCCACTAGTTAAGTGTTACTTTTCATACTTGTTGCATAAATAACTACTTTGTCTTTTCAAAACTCTCTTATTCTATTAGAATACCAAAAACACTTCCGAAAAATGAAATTCAAAACGTTATTGCAGCAAGCAACAAGTCTTTTTTTTTACCCAAGTTTACAGAACAGTAAAATATCTAAACATGCAGCCAGAAGGGCTTTTTCTCGCCAAAATCTCATAGCGCCAAATAAGAAGCCAAACCCCAGCTCTTTGCCTCTAGCAACTCCCAGCTCTTTGCCTCTGGCAAAGAGTTGGGAGATTGAGGCGGAGCATGAACACGTCAGGGTGGAGTGAGCAACCCTTAATTACCGCCCAGTATGGGGGTGTACGCTCCCCTTAATCCTTAGGAAGAGTAATATGACCATTTATTTTCATGGGGCAGGAATGGGCAAACCCGTCGTGCGACTCTCGGGCTACTGCTCTCCGGCTACCTGCTCGCCCCCCCTCCCCCCTCGCCCAGGGGCTTTTTCCCCCCACCTGGTGAAGTGAACGCATTCTAAACACTTGTTTTTCGGCTTCTGCTCATTTTCCTCACCAACGGATCGCAAACCTGTTACCATTTTTCCCCCTGCCATACTAGGCAGTTTTATAAAGAGGTATTTTTGTTTTGTGGTAGAAAAAAATAATAACCAAATAAATATACAATCGCTTATTTAATGTGTATCTGCTTGAAAGGAAGGCTGTTTACAGAAGCTTGCACCGAATTTCTTTTAAAAAATGAAGCGAAATTTTTGGATTTTGCCATCGCCTCTGTTTTTATGAGTTCTTCTTTTAAATTAGCTATGGGCAATTTACGTAACTTAAAATTTTATACATCCACCCATAATTAAACAAAAAAGAACGAGTGCGCAAGAGCGCACGTCGCACTCCAAATTTTTACACTTGTGTGTTTTTTGATTAAAAATTCGAAAAGTAAAAAGTTAGCAAGAGAGAGTTTGAGATTGAGTTCAAGAGACGAGTTTGCTTTTATGATTCCATTCTTTTCACCAATTTTTGATTAGTAATTGCCTTAATTGTTGATGCATTTGGATTATTCATTCAAACTACATGCCACTCCGAATAGCGAGCGTTATTTTAAAACCACCCTGTACTTCGAAATGTCCAATTCATAAGTTTCTTGACTAGCCTCTTCACAAGTAGTCAAAATATCCTCAAAAAGCCTTTCTCAACTCAAGCGTTAACTGTTCTTTGTACACAATGAATGAATCCAACCCGCAGTCTGGTTCACAGTCGGAGTTAGCAAGTATTAATTGGACAACCGAGTCAACTTTGATTTTAAGACTGTTTTGCTCTTAAGTAATTATTCTATCGTTCAATTGTGACAAAATGATTAGAAACACATAAAAATAAAATGCAAATCCTGTATTCCGATTGAATTTACTATTATAAACTGGCTCGACGGACCATTATATGTGTACCAGAAAATACGAATCGAAATTATTATAAATTGCTATATTTCTCGTTATTATTTAACCCCGTGGGTACGATGTCTTTAGGTACATCCACTGTCCACAGGTACCACTTCAGCAATGATGTACCTAAGGACAGCTTTCCAAATAGGCTAGAACACAATTTTGTCATACAAAGAAGATGTCTATTAGTACATTTTTATACTTCTTATAGAGTTCTTTACATTTTTATAAAAAAAATCGAAATTTTCATTTTCTTAATTTAAAAAAGTATTTCCAAACACGTTTTATACAATTAACGAAAACATTTTCCAACTGTTTTTTTATTTATTAAAAAAACTAATAAATGAAATCACCTATACTTGGAAATAGAGTAAGTTTGAAGTAATTTTAAATTGTAGCTTTATCTTTCAGTAACATAGTTTGCAAATTTGCAAAGAAACTTAAGCGAAAATACACATACTTAAATCTGTGACTATGGTGCCCAGTTGGTTACGCATTCACCTAGCATGCGAAAGGTCCTTTTTCTGGGTCCGAGCATCGCAAAAATAGCTGCCGTCCTATAAGCTGCCCTTGCAGCCAAAAATGAAACAAATTAAAATAAACTAAATAATTAAATCGATCCAAGATTACAACCACCAAAAGATATAGGAAAAGAACAGCTGTCCTCTTCTTGTGGCTAGGATAACAACATTTGGTGCTGGAAGTTTTCAAATTATCACCTCTGTCGAGTTCACATTCATTAGCAGCTTTTTCAGTTTTAGTAAATTTATTCGAATTTTCAATAATTTTGAAGTATTCTATATTAAATTCTTTACCTTTTACTTCAATAATATTGGCCACTTGAAGTTCATCTAAAAAGATATTTAATTCCATAAAACAGAACATAATGAACTTAAGCCAATGATTCAATTAGCCATTGATCCAAAATGTGGCACTTGCTGCATTATCAAGTTGATATATTTCGCAAGTTTTTATTAGCATTCCCGTTTTCGCCCTTCCGCGGTTATGTCCTTTATCGGTTTTGTCCGGATAGCCTGTTATGTTTTATTGTTCTCGTTTGGAGATTTATCTGTTCCTAGACAGTTGCTAAATGCAAACTCCGTTAGTGATAATTTTAATTGCTGAAATGAAGTTAATTGTTCTGCTGAACTGTATCGTATATTAAAGAAACCAGAATTTTAGCAACAATATGGCACCAGCACAGATCTTGCATTGAAACAACGCAATATCGTACTATTGTAGTAATTACACAACACTTTGTGAACATTTTGTGTTGCTTGATCACATGTTTTTACGGATTGTAATAAAATGCAGCATATACCAATCTTGAGACAATATATCTGCTTTCTAAAGACCAGAGTTGTACTCACCGCATTCAGTGGGACCTGGTTTCTAATTATGTATCTCGGGTATTTTTTGCTGAAGTTGGCCAGGTTCCATACGCATTTTTTGGTTCTAAGGTGCACACTGCCGTGCGACGCAGGCTTAACAAAAAAGAGAGAGATTAATAAAAATATACTGAGATATAGCGAACATTGTTTATAAAATGTATTTGTTAGAAAAGTTAAAGACATTAAAAGACTTATTTCTCATTAGGATTGGAACTGATAATATAATTGTTGAATTAACCCGTCTTCAGAGTGTTAAACATTTGCGAAGTTTAACATGCAGGAGCTTATGCATATATTACTCCGAATATTGAAGCTTTGAAAAAAAGGGGTGGGGTGGGGTTACCCCAGCTAAAAATAAACCGCAGATTTTCTGCAGAAGTGAAGGGATTTTGAAGTATTTCTGCAGTTAACTACTGATTTTCTGCAGAAGAATATCGACTGTAAAAAAACTACTGTTATTGTGCAATGAATCTTAAGTTAATTTAAAGTGATTTATTTCAAATTTTATTGTGCTTTGTTAACTGCAAAAATACTGTAGATTCTTTTGAAGTGCTATCTATCTTGATTTTGAAAACTTTAACTTGTCTAAAGGTGATTTGAAGTGATTTATTAAAAAAATTATGAGCTGTTTAACTTCAAAAATACTGTAGATTTTTCGTAGTTTCATTTTGGCTTAAAGTATGTCAGTTATTTTTTTAAAACTAATCTGAAGTTTATTTTAAGTTCTTTTTTAAAAAATACTGTGGGTGTTAACTTTAAAAATACTGCAAATTTTTTGCAGTGAATCTTTACTAGTTTCAAAATAACGAGCAATTTGATAACAGTATTGATTGGTATGGATATCAATATAGATCAGTATAGAGATCTATATTACTATCAATATATGATAGCAGTAAGTGGAAATGACCCGCTGGCATCAATAGAGGTCAGTAAAGATTTGTATTGATATCAGTATTGATTTATATGAATATCAATAAAAATCAGTAGATATTTATATTGATACAATAGAGGATAGCTGTACGTGGAAATGACCCACTGGTATCATTAGAGCAAACATAAATAGATACTCTACATTAATCATGTTACTATATTTTACAAATATGCTACCTGTTCTCGTTGCAGAACCCTATGGCTGGTAATTGGATCGACTCTGGGTTCTCAACGAGCATGTTCAGCGTAGTGGGGTACTCAAGATATAGACCCAGGAATTCGGATGTCTGGTAGAGGAACCCGCACAAGCCCAATACAAGCACCAGCGCCTTCAACAGCCGCCTGCCGTGGCCAATGCGGGTTGACGCCAGCGCGGGGAAACCTGCACAGGCAAATAAAATGACCTGCAAAGCTCGTTTCAGCTCGTTAAAATCTCGGAATTTAAATTATACTATTTATAATGTCTAATGAGCTTTAAACAAGATATTGACATTCTTGTACATCACAGTTTTTTTAGCAGCAATTTTTATAATGACTTGTTTCTTTCATAAAATATATATTTTTTTAGATTAGTCATGTTTCTTTTAAAAAGTTGGTTTTCATAGAGGTAAAATTATTATACCATAAGTAGCTTATATAACATTGACTGCGTCGCATGTGAAACTGCCTAAGGATAACATGCCAATGTCATATAAAAGAGATTGACAACATCCACAAAACAAACAAAAACATTTTCATGTGAAGAGTACACGGGAGGAACCACTTGATTTCATAGAAGGCTTTCCTTAAAAGCCTCTTTGAGGATGATAGCGCAAAATCGCCTAAACTGGTGTAAGGAAACAGGTTACTCGCTTTGTTTTTCTTTAGCGGCAACCCTGATTCATGCCGGAGATCAGAATGGACGATACACACGTTTGTACCGCAAATGAAGAACCGAAAGAGAAACAGGTTTCCGGCCGCCGATGTCCGCCAATTACGGGAAGATTCTAGAGAAATCAAGCGGTTCTTCCCGTGTACTCTTTAAGTGTATCCATAAATTCGGTCGAGAAAGTAATCTAAGAAAGGACGAAAGAGAGGAATAAATTCAAAATGCAATAATAATTGCCACTTGCAAAAGAGTATGCGCCATAGTACATTTTACTAATTGTTAAGAAATGATTTAACTATATTTTTTTTACTTGTGCGCATTACAAGCATTAATTTACCTGTAATGAGAGATTCCTTGCATAGCTCGATACAATACTTTTGGAACGAGTTTGACTTGGTGTTATTGCATCTAAAAGTGTTAAAAAGAAATCATATGTCAAATATTAAAGTAATAGTTTGAAATACCATTATGTCGAATTTGTGATGTTGCATGAATCGTAAATTATTTTGTTAAAGCCAACCCGTAAGAATCCCTTCTTTAAAAATAATCTTGTATACATTCATTATGATTTGAATCATAGTATTTTTCTTATAATCGGATTAAGTTCGTGTAGTAATTTTAAAAAATAAAAATGATACAACTACACGCACTATACTTCATTTTCTGCACTTGTTATTTAATTAATTTTCTTTACAGCTTCGAAAAATACAAAAAGTGATTTAAGCGTCTTTTTTCTAAACTTTTCGACTATCAACAAATTTGCAGAAATTAGATTGTATTTTCATTGTTTTTGTTTTGACAAAATGATAAACAATTAAACTTAGACTAATTGCATATTTTTTCTATGTATCCAAAAAAAAAACCTGAACAGATTAAACTGTTTTGCGAATTTCAGAACGTCTGGTTTGGTCATATTTTTTACCTTTTGAGAAGGCGATACACAGGAAGGAACAGATGCTGTTGCTTGAACATAGAAAAATATGGTTCTCAATGTATTGAAGCTACTCTGAGGATTTACAATGACAATTCGACGATGTTTATGTATTAGTAATTCATCTCAGTTTTTTTAAAAAGGAAAGTTATTTACAAGTAAAATATTTTTTCACCTTTTAGGAGGATGCTGCTGCGGGATTGCAAATTCTGGATACACCATTGAAGGATCCATAATTCTCAAACTGATAAGCAAGTTATAGATAGACCTTCAATTTGGTCAAGCACATTGTAGTAATCAATCATGTGACGTCATTTTTTGCATTTAATATTTAAAGCATTGATTATGGAGATTTTAAACGAATGATCGTTTAGTATTATTGAGCTCAAAAGAAAAATATGTCACATTTAATATCCATTGGTCAGTATGTGTTGCCAAATTTTTAGTATCTACTCTTTCATATTCGCTAATATGGTTCTTGTGAACTTGGGAGGTCGACCAATTTTTTTTTATATTTTATTTGTTTATTTTCCCCCGTTATTGTCTGTACTATATATTTGTGCGAATTATTATATCAATTATACAAAAATTAATTCGTGTTGGAGCATGCGCACATAAAAAAGCAAACACTAATAGAGGATGAAGCAGCCTTAGGGTGAGCGCATATCTCGACCAAACTCAATCAATCAAACTAATAGAGGATGGCGCCAAGCCCCCGTTTCGGCCCGGTCCATATATTTTCAAGCCCTGTTATGCTCCCGCAATTCCACTTGGATGACGTTTATTTAAAACTAATTATATTAATTACAAATCACAATCAAATATGAAAAAGCTAAGCCTCAGGTGCACACGTAGGTATTAAAAGGAATCTATATTAAAAATTTCGAATTTTTTAAAGCAGCTTAAGTAGGTCTTTTGCGGCGATCTACAGACATACACACAGACAGACTCTTCCCTTTAATATATAATATATATATATATATATATATAATATATATATATATATATATATATATATATATATATATATAATATATATATATATATATATATATATATATTATATATATATATATATATATATATATATATATAATATATATATATATATTAAAGGGAAGAGTCTGTCTGTGTGTATGTCTGTAGATCGCCGCAAAAGACCTACTTAGGCTGATTTTTAAAAAATATATTCCATCCATCCTTTTGTATGGCACTTAAGCCGAAATTCAACTGACACTCAACGCAAACGATTCGCCTGCGAAAGAGAGAGTTTCGTGGATTGTGAGCATTTTATTGGTCTCAGTTTCGCAACTGTACCCTGTTCCCCTGCAATAAACACCAAAGGGAACTTTTTTTGCACAGTTCTACAAACATATAGTTTTTATCTCATTTTAACTAACTTATGAAACCATAGCATAGTTGCCAGCAAAAAATTCGCCAAGCTAACGTTTGGGCTTAATATTAAAATCATCAATCGCTTCAGTTAGCAAACCTGCTTTTGTATTAGTTTTTAACTTTTCAACATTTCTGTCGTATTCTTGTCCAAACGTTGGGGCTACTTTTATTTGCACCACCCTGTATTAAACAGAGCAAATTCATTATTTTCTTCATTATCATTTCAAATTATAAAATCAGTTTCACATGTAATCTAAGAATATTTAACATAAACTGTTTTTGCTTATCTTGTCACTAACAATACCTGTACTGTCAAAAAAATCTTTATACCCTTTACAAAACATTCCGTGTTAACTATAATACTATTTTTTTCTTTAATTAACTGATTGTTTGGACTGAAAAGCAAAATCGATTCTATACTATTATGTACAATTTTTGTGTATCCCATTGACTGGTGCCGTTTTATTAGCGAGACGTTTGAATAACAAATGTAATAGCTTATTTTATTATTATAACTACCTTTATTAACGTGTCGATATGGAATTTTTATTTTTGCATGAATGTTTTGAACTACAAATATAGTGTCCTAAAACATAGACTCGTTCTTTGTGATTACGTTTATCAAAAACTATCGGTTTTAAAAATCCCGTTTTAAATATTTGTCAATGTAAAGTTAATGCACGCGGATCTGCATTCAATAAAATGCTAATTTCGAATTTTCAAATTACCAGATATTTCTTGTTCCTTTGAAGAAACTTTTAATCCAATTTGAAGTCTAATGTATTTATTTTTTAATTTTGTTGCTGTTATTTTTTCGATTGACAGTAATTTTGAAGGTCAGAAAAGACCAAGCGGGGTCCACACAACCTCGAGCTTGGTTGAATCTGGGGTCAAAAACAAAAAATCAATAATAACACTGGTCAACAGTGAAAATGCGAATGAGATGAAAGTACCCAATTCTGAATGATTTCGACGTGCTAAACACGAATATCACCTTAAAAAATGAAAGTTAGCATTTGTTTTTGAGTTACGGTAGTTTTTTCATTGCATAAGATACAGCGAAATGCATGGGCGCACCTAACGCCAAATTCATTAAAGTCAATTTTGTTTACAGAAAACCTCATAATTTGAGGCTCACACAGATTTTATTTCATATTATCAACCTGGGGGTGGGAGGAAGAAGAAGCAGAATATCAAAAATTAGAGTTAGTAATAAATCTATAACTGTAATGCCTTGTAAATGCATTAATAGAGCTAGTAACTTCTGTTATATTTTATATTTGGGGCAAAATGCATTTTTTTTTTTGCAAAAAAAAAAGAGCATCACTGCAGAAGTAAAGTAAGCTTATCATTTGTATTTTGGTTACAAGATAAGAGACCAGGATTAATTTCTAGGCTCCTCACGTATGTAGTTGAACTTGTGTAGCAAATTTGTCACAGGGCAAATTTCATCTGTGACAACAGATAGTGCCGTATGCTGGAAAGAAAAACGAATGCCATTTAATGGAACAAAACTAAATGTCAATTTAAGATTAAGAGGGAACCAACAAATCAGATTAATGACTTATTTCTGCATCATCTCATCAGTTAAATCAGGTGTTTTTTTTTAGAAAAATATAAAAGTTAAATAGCCTAACACTCCTTCAACTCGGCGTCCAGTCCAACACGACACTATTTACTAAAAAGCCTCTACTATTTTTTTTTAGTTTTAATGAGGATAATAGCCATGCGTCTGATAAATAAATATGCTACAGCTTCTAAGAACAACCATGGTGAAATGTGAGGATTTTATTGATCTTTTTTTCCTGCACCTCTTAAAATGAGAACAATTATGTTGAGCAGTGGGGTATTAAGCTGCGAATGTGGGCGAAAAATCTTGTAAATTATCATTTCTTTTCACCCCCCATGTTGATAATATAAAATTAAACCTGTACAAGCAAAAATTAGGAGAGTTTCTGTAAACAAAATTGACTTTAATTAATTTTGTGTTTGGTGCACCCATGCATTTCGCTGTAATGCAATGGAAAAAAAACCGACCGTAACTCAAAAACAAGAGCTAACTTTCATTTTTTAAGGTGATATTCGAATTTAGCACGTTGAAATCATTCAGAATTAAGAACTTTCATCTGATTCGCAGAAAATTTTTCAAATTTTGTTGTTTAGTGTAATAATAATCCCTAGTAGCAATTTTTCTTCGACCGATAATCGAATTTTCATCGTTCGCTGGTGATCCGATGAGAATTCGATTATCGGATTTTCATTGAAAATTGCACTTTACGTCGATAACTCATCGGTTATGTCCTCACGGTCGAACATCGATGGATGAGTTTTACCGATGAAATTCCGATCAAATGACAGGAAGAAATCGATAAGAGTCTGATGAGTAGTAATCGAAGTCCCATCGTCCGATAGAATTTCGATCACTTTCAGATGAAATTTCGATCAGTTTACGACAAGTTAGTACAAAAGTTTTAAACCAGATGGTGACATTAACTATTTTTCTGTTGGTATTTTTCCGATTTCAGGAGGAGGACAGAACTACCAATCTCGGGATCCGCGTTCTTACCTTTCTACTGGGACTGCGCTTAGTCGACTCAGCTATCGGAGCTTGCAATATGTTTGTGTGTAAATAAAGAGGTCAAAAGGATGTTCGTTTAAGAACTTTTTTTTTCTTTTGTAAGTTGCAAATTTCCTTTAAATGTTACTTTTATTTAATTCAACAACACAAAAAGAAGTATGTTAAATTAAAAAAAATAACTCTTGGTTACTTACGTATATAAGTTTTTTGGTTCATAATATTTATTTAATTATTACTATTTTTTTACGTTAAGTTTTTTGAAAATTAATCATAGCCAAAAATGTCACAAATTATTTTTTTAAAAAAATAATTACAGTAAAAAAGTTTTTACCCAGTAAAAATATTTATTTTTTGCACACAATTAAAAATACTGAGTGTAAGTAAATGAAAAAGAACTATCACCAGTTGGAACATGATACTTTTCGGATATGAAGTTGAAGAAAGCAAACGAACGCCAAGGGGAACATAAAAATCTCGCATAGGCGAAATAGAAATATTATTACATAATTTACCCATACACACACACAAACTTCACTTAAGAGGGACTCAGTCCTATAGACGTAGTGCTTTATTTTTCTAATCACAGTTTCTGGAAAAGTATTTTTCAACTCATGATTTTTTTTGCACCAGATATGTAAATAGTGATGAAAGACAGTTTAAAAAAGATTTGAAGGAACAATATTAACTAGTTTCTTAATTAATAATTTTTTTAAAGAACCTCATTTTAAGAATCTTGAAGACATCTGTAGGACAACTTGGCTAATTGACACAAATGTTTTTTAATAAATTTAAACAATGAACTCATGCACTATATTTACAGAAATTGAATGATGCTTTTACATTTCAAGTAATTTTTATGACAAAAACCTTCATTACAAACGAGAAACTATGATTTTAAAATGTGATGACACACAAAAACAAAGGTCGCCAAATCGTAGAAAAAAACAGCCAAATTGTAAATAGTTCGAAGTATAACCCTAAAATTACAAAAGCGGCCGGAGCTCATTATAAATCCAGTCGACGAATTTCGTGCGACTTTTAAACTTGATTACTTTAGTTGAGTAGTGTAGGTTTGTTACTAAATACAGCGATTTTGATGGGCACAGCTGTGGGGAAAAAAAAGTATCCACTAGGGATTATTTCGGCTATTAGTCATCCTATAGAATCGGACCTTTTTGACTTTGTGGAAAAAAAACATTCTGAGTTGATTGCATGACACAAAATTTGCATAAGGGGCCGTCTTCATATTAAAAATGTTACGAATTGGGAAATTTCCAATAGCAACACCCAATTTTAATAACTTAGAAATGCTAAGCAATCTCGGAAATCCTTAAATCTAAGTTTTGATTTCATTTGGATGAATATTTAAAGAGTTATTCAATCGAATCACTTGTGGGCCTTTAGGGGACCATCTCTAAAATGACAAACAAGCATGCATACAAGGCCGTTTTTATTTATTAATTACACTTGTAACCTTATACACAGTTCCCTAAAGGGTAATTACAAAGTATTTTGTGATTTACTCAGCAAATCATGAATAAAAAATTTTAAAAATTGGGATTTCGCTTACAATTCCTGTTATAAATTCATTTCTTTAAAAATATTAAGGGGTTTCTATTTATATTTTTAAAAAAAATTAATATAATAATTATTTAAAAATATAAAAATTGTTTTAAATACCCCGATAGTGTTTGCATTTTGTTTGGGTTATTATAACAACTATTAAGTTAAAATTTCGTTTCCTTATCTTAATTATTTATAGAGTGGGAGAGTTTTTTAGGTGCAACTCATTTAACATTACGACCCCTAAACTTTGCACGTCTCTAACTCCATTATTAATGCTTGAGCAAATTTTGAGTCTTGCAATTAATTTAGAATGTTATTTGTTTAAAAAAGTCAAAAAGGTTCGATTCAAAAGGATGACTAACGGCCGAAATAATCACTAGTGGGTACTTTTTTATTTCCACGGCTCTACGTTGACTGCTAACATAATGGGCTGCAATCAAATCCACTTGGCCAACCAGGCCCCAATTCATAGTAGAACACATTTATTCTTAAAGTTATCAGTTAACCATATTTAACCATAACAAGAACCATATTTGCGACCATGAAAAAGTAGATACTAACAATTTGACAACATTTACTGACCAATGGATAGTTAAAGTGACACCTTTTTCTTTTGAGTTCAATAATATTAAACGGCCCCATTCGTTTAAAATCTCCATAATCAATACTTTAAAATATTAAAGGCAAAAAAATGACGTCACATGATTGATTACTCCATTTGCTTGACCAAACTGAACGTATTTCTTTCATTAGTCTGTCTGTTAGGGAATCATGGAATCCCCGAATGTGTATCCAGAATTTGCAATCCGACAGAAGCATTCTCTTAAAAGGTGAACGATTATTTTACTTTTAAATAACTTTCCTTTTTTGAAACTGAGAGGAATAACTGATTATTAAAATACATAAAAAAACGTTGAATTGTCGTTGTAAATATTCAGAATAATAATATTTTTGCAAAGCTCAGCCTCAGAATCTGTTCTTTTCTCAGTGTCGTCTTCTCAAAAGGTAAAAAAAAAATGCCCAAACTTAGCGTGATCAGTTGTAATGCATTTCGTAAAACCAAAAACACGCCAAATGGGGAAAATGTATTTTGTTTTAATAAGTACTCTGGTTGGTTGCTCCAAGGTCATCGCGATTGAGCTGTATAATGTCAGGGTTTGTAGTAACATCGATATTTTCTAGTCAAATTGTTACCAAAAATGTGCCTATAACCTAAATGTTTTTTTTTTTTTTTTTTTTTTTTGCTTTTTTCTGGATGATACCAAGTCATCGTGTTCTAGAGCTGTATCAAAGACAGTTGAATTGCACCAAATATGTTGTCAGAATGCTCGAAATATATTTTTCTACCACATTATTGAGATTTTGACGTGGAATCACATTTTTATTAAATTATACTTCATTTTTTATTTACATTAAAATTACGAGGGCAGTTAGTTCATAGTAACGACGATTTTTGTGGTATGAGAATGTGCATTTTAAAGTGATTCATTTTCATTTTGAAAATTTAAGGCAATATATGTAACATGATTTTATTTAGAGATATTTTGTTATTAATTATGTGTTGATTTTGATAGTATTTGTCTCAGAAAGAACGGGTATTTATTTGTTAGTATACAGATAAATAAGATACAAAATATAATTAATTAGATAGTGCAAATATTTAATGACATGTCGTTAAAATGTAAACAAACTTCTAAAATCACTGACATTAATCATTAAATTGAAGTGTCATGAGGGGTTATACATTAAATGAATGAAATACTTTAGTTAAACACCTAATTTTTCATCAACATCACATTATAATTCACTGGTGTGATAAACAATGCAAACAAAAAAAATCGATGAACATAATACAAAAATCAAAATTACTGTGACGATTATTTTTTTAGTAACATAGAATGATCATTAACATAGTAAAATATTAATATAAGCAAATGAATTAATTATAAACAAATAATTGCTATTTGATATCGATGAATAAACCAGAAGGTTGATATTTAGATGATTGTTATTTGTTAATAGTGATTGCTTTATGCCAGTGGCGGTTCGTGGCATACTAACGGGATATGTTCGTATCTTACAGCTGAGCTCTGTACTTAAATATTAAAAAAAATTCGTAAATCCGTTCATTTTTTTAAAACTGTATTTCGCCAAAGAAGAAATTTTTTATTTCAACGCTTTCAGTTTCACACTAGACATGAAAATCCCCCTCGAATAGTGGGATTGGTGCTGGATACCACTGCATTATGAGTTATTTATAATTAAAAAGGAAATTTAAATGTGTTATATTTAAAATAATCACTAAATGTGGAACTAAAAGCTGTTAAGTTGCTGCTAGATGAATTGGTTGCACACAAAGACTGTAAAGAAATAATTTATGATTCATGCTCTTTCAAATCGAAATTCTGCTATTTCAAAATATAACGTTGATATTTGACGTATGATTTTTTTTTTACTTTCAGGTGCAATGAAACCAGGAAAAACACGTTTCGAAAGTATTGTATCAGGTTATGCAATGAATCTCATTACAGGTAAAGAAATACTTGTAACACGCTGTTCAAAACGTATATTACGAGATTTTTGGAAACTGATAATGTGCTTTCAGATAATCATTATGGCTTTAGAAAAGGTAGTTCTTGTACAACAAATCTTTTAAAATTTTATGACACTGTTACAGAAGAGATTGATAAAGGCAATATGGTTGATGTTATTTAAGAATCATGAAGTCATCTGCACGAACTCTTTTTCCAACTTTTTCCAAAACCAGGTGTCGCTGTGTTTTTAAAGTAAAAAAAACTTTTTATCGCCTATTAGGCGCGATTGCAATCCATCAGCGAGCTTTTTTATCGCCAATGAAATTTGAGGCCCCTTCTACGAATAATTGCTTTTCCCTTGGGCCGTTTCAAATGGTTACCCGCCTTCGACTAAGGGGTTGGATTTACAGCCCCCCTCCCCCTAGAGATAAGGAAAACTTTGAACGGGAGGTTTTCTCGGATTCTGGATGTTTTAGTTACATGCCATTTTAGCTGGTTTCCTTCTGAAACTCAAGCTGCTTTTGGCATTGTGTTTTGTAGAAGAAAAAAATTCTAAAAAGGGATATTAGTTTTTGAAACCATATTACGTGATTAATAGTTAATCTTTTGTAATGATTGCACTAAAGAAGACATTTTTTTATGGCACAAAAAATCTTTTCTGAAAATTAATTTTTGAATGTTTTAAAACAAAATTGCAAAAATTAAAACTACTTGGCTACTCAATGAAGTTGAAGAATTGGTTTATTTTAAAGTTTTGCAGTATGAGTTCATTTGCGACTTATTCGGCGCGCCGAATATTTTTTAAAACCGCCGCGGCGGTTTAAAAAAATGTTTTCGAAAAAAAAACACGTTTTTGGCTTAATTTATAATTTAAATTAACGAAAATGAAAGATAGTGTAATGAAATTGTTGAAGTGGGGTCGAAAATAAGAATTTTGCTTTTATTGAGTGCTGAATCCCCCCCCCCCCCAAAAATGTTTTTTTTCTTTGAAATAAAAAAGTTTCGTCTGTTAAGGTTATGTATAAAGTTAAAGTTCTTTAAAATACTTTACAGTTCTTTCAACCACAATACAGTTCTTTTGTTGTACAAAACAAACACATGTGGAAAGTCTATATGGGTGACAGACGCTTCCTGCAATCACAATATGATGCATAGAATGTATGCTTTCTTCAAGAATATGTGTTCGAGAAAGCTTTAAAATTTAATATTGGGGTATATTCCAAAAGGAGATATTATTGCTTGACATGCAAATTTAATACCAAGTAGTTTGGAAATTAAATTATGACACTCGCTTCTCATTTCGATAGGAGTAATAAACTTGGTTTTCTAATTCTTCGGCTATCAAGCAATGTAGATTATTCAGAGATAAAAGAATTGAAGAATTTTTTTCACTCATCTGAACTTTCAGTTGAAGAAATCTAACGTCGAAAAATATGGCGATGTAAAATAGTTAAAAGTATCATGGTTTTAATTTGCTTCAAATAGATAACACCTAGAAAAAATAGATAACTATCATAAGGAAATATTTTATGTTATGATTTTCAATAAAAATATGACGATTTTATTTTATTTCTGTTGTATGATTCTTGAAAGGATTTCTTTCGGAGAGTTTTGGGCATCAGATAATATTTATTGAGGCGTGATACGACGGCGACAGTATTTCTTGACAATTTTTTTATTATCATAAAGTATAATAAAATTGTTAAAAATCTGCTTAAAATCCGATATTTACTTTTGGCCATCTAATGCGACTTTTGCCCAATTGTGCACCGTGGCGAAAATAGGGGTCACCGTATTTTCACACAAAAAAAAGTATAAACAATGGCACTTTTGTAATGTACACTGGGAAAAAAAATCTGTAGAAAATCCTAGAAAATGTCTAGTAAATAATTACTAAAAATAGTGCTGCAAAACACAATATATATATATTTGTTAGCATTACATGTATATATCATGTAGAATTACAGGAGTAGATTTACAGGAGTTACAGTTAATGGACACCGTTTTTTAATGTGCAAATTATATTAAAATAGTTTAAATACATTCAAATTAATAATAGATGTTTTGGAAAATACTAGCAGAGAAATTTTATTTATTTTTTAGATACTTTTCAATTGCTAGGCAGTAAAATAAGTGAATCAGGAATTATTGTTGGATTGCACTGGCAGTTGAGTTAGCTGATATTAGAAGAAGTCTTATTGTAATTTGTAATCGAATCTTAAATTAATCTTCAAATTGTAATGAAAATTTGATATTTATTATTAAACTTAAAAATTTGAAAGTTTCTTTTTGTTGAAATTTAAGTATAGTTTTTATTGATATAGACCGAGGGTTGGTGACAAATTTGTGTTGTGCAAAATTCGGCCCTCCTTAATTAACTATATTTTCTAAAATTACTTGACCATTCTACAGGAGTACATGCGGCATTTAGACTATGTACAGATATAAAACTCAAATCTAGTTCCGGAAAATTTTGGGTCATTTAAATCTTACAATATTTTGTTACTTTAAAGTTTGAAAAGTGAAGGTCGGTCAGGCTAAATCGTATGTTTTTGGTTGCTTTAGTATGAGAAAATAAATAAATAAAAAATATAGAAAGAGAGGTTTCTTTAAAAAATTGGTCAATATTTTCACTTGTCCGTACAATCTTACAACTAAAAATCCTTACATTGTACGGTCAAACCGTATTGCCGTAACCCGTTGGCAAGTATGTAATATTCATTGAGGCTTGATACGACGGCGACAGAATGTATTTCTTGACAAAACTTCATTTATCATCAGAAAGTACAATGAAATTGTTTTAAGACTTGCTTAGAATCCAATATCTACTTTTGGCCATCTTATGCGACTTTTGTCCTATTGTGCATCGTGGCGAAAATAGTTCATGTTGCTTGTTCATGTATCCATTTATAACTTTACTGTTCGAAAATGGCTTTACACGAACTCAAGACAGGACTCGATTTTATCCTCACACTAGAAATATTTTCCAGTGCCCTAAACAAAGTAGGTGACTTCTCCAATCGTCAAATATTGGACATGCCTCTATTTTGTTCAAAACATAACAGAAGCATTATAGCGCGGCAGAGCGTGTCACTGGTCAATCGGGGAGAGGCAGAGAGCAACAAAGACACTTCTTCGAAATGCCCGCAGGTTCTTTCTTCCCCTTTCACAGATCCCCTTTCCAAATCCAAACCCCTTCCAGATGTTAGCAGATCTGACACTAATTGACTTGGCAAACACATTGGCCGTTGATCGCCAAATGTGGGGTTGCCATAATTCGCTTTAACGAATTAGTAACTATTTTTCTCAATTTTTTTAAAAATACAAACGTTGAAATAAATTTTTTTATTTCGTTATGAATTAAAAAATAAAATTTTCGATTGTGTTTAAAAGTTGTAATTATTGCGGTATCTTTATTTTTGACTTAGTTGCATCGTCACACACTAGGACATCAGTATTCTTCAACGATTTCCAAACTTTAAAAAATTATTAAAAATACTCAATATGTGATTTTCACAATTTTTTTTCTTAAAAAGCATTTGACTTCTTTTGTTCTTTAAAATGGTGCCAGAAACTAGTGGCCTTTATTAAAATTGTGGCGGCAATTAGTCGGAGAAGATTCTCCATAGGAATAACATTACGATTTTCAAGGGGTGAAATTCGGCGTCATGACTCTTAAGTCAATTTCCAAAAGGCTTCTGATAAAGTTCCTCATGAAGCTTTGCTTATTAAGATGAAAAGATTTGAGTTACAGACAGTCGTGATCCGTTGGATTAAAAATTGGTTGACAAATAGAAAACAAAGCGTTCACATTAATTGTAAATACTCTGATTGGAATGAAGTAATAAGTGCAGGGCCTCAGGGCTCTTTACTAGGGCCGATTTCATTCATTATGTTTATTGATGATATCATCTGGGGGTTGAATTACAAGCTAAGTAGTTTTGCAAATGACTTAAAAGTGATGAGTACAGTAAATTCTGTTGAGCAAATTGAGAAATTACAAAATAATCTTACGAAAAATTCTGAATGAGCTACATGGTGGATCATGTCTTTTAGACCTAATAAATTCCAAATCTTGCATCTGGGTAAGAACAATGTTAATTATTCTGATGTTTTACAGGGAGAAAGTATCCTATATTTGAGTTTGTTAGAGATTTAGGAGTTTTTGTGAGCAATGATATTAAAATGAGTTATATATTAGAAAAAGTATTGCTTCTAGATTTAAGGAGATAATTTTGTCATTGAATAGATGAATGGTAAAACCACACCATGCTGTTCAGTTTTGGTCCCCCTTCCTCAGAAAATGTATAGAGTTTCTTGAAAAAAATTGGCGGTTACAAAAATGATTAAGGGTTTACGTGGTATTTATTATTATAATAGATTAAGATCTTGAAACATGTACTTCCTGGAAAATAGGATAACACGTTGTGATTTAGTTCAGTTATTCAAGTTTGTAAAACAGGGAGCCATGGAAGGTTTATTTTTTACCTCAAATAGCCGGCCCAGAGGAAATGGCCAGAGAGATGGCCACGTGGAATAGCTTCGTGCAGTATTAAATGTGCTGAAACCAAAAATGTCAAGTAAAAAACACACAGTAGCTAATTCAGCAAGAACCTATTTAGTGGGATTTGTAATCATTTGTTGATAAAGTAATATAAAACTTGTATAAAGATAGCTTCGCTTATGCTGTAAAATTAACCAAAATATACTGAAAAATGTACTGTTATGTATACTGTAAAACTAACAAAACATTTCCAAAACGAATTAGCAAAACGATCCAAAAGCAATGATCTGCATAATATGTGATATTCTAAGTGGAAATCATTATTTTTTATATTTTTATCATTTTGTATTTATTTTTTTCATTCGTACCATATTAGATAACTTTCTCATCCGAATTTGCGAATACACATGCAAACGTCTTTGTTATTTTAGTGGATGCTGTCAATCTACTGTACATGCTGTTGTAATGTTATACTTAGACATTTCCTCGTTTAACAATTTCTGTTACATGAGCTACTCATGGCATAATTACTTGAAACGCTGCAAAGGCATTGTTAAGTAAATAGTATCTTTCACATGCGGCGGACGTGAAAAAAATGCTTGCGGTTTTATCTGTCTTGAAACGAGCTTCACAGGTCCTTGCCCATGCCTGTGCAGGTTTCCCAGCACTGGCGTCCACCCGCATTGGCCACGGCAGGCGGCTGTTGAAAGCGCTGGTGCTGGTGGTGTGCGTGTGCGGGTTCCTCTTCCAGACATCCGAGTTCCTGGAACTGTACCTCGAGTACCCCACTACGCTGACCATGCTGGTCGAGAACCTGGCATCCCGGGAGGGGAGGATATCAGTGCCTGCCATAGGGGTCTGCAACAGGAACAGGTAGCCCATTTGTAAAATATAGTAACAGTATAAATGTAGAATTTGGTCACGTTTCTTAAATACGTTGCACGTTGCTGTTTCTGTGTATAATCCTTTGTAACTAATGAGTGGCTATTGATTATGAAATATTATCAATAATTGAGAGAATTAAAATTGACAATACCAGACAACGACATGCACTGTGATATGAAACCGCGACCGCGCCAGGACAATACTGGACCGCCACGTTTTCTCCCCAGCTTCAAGAGGGTTGCCAGTCTGATGGCAAGTCGCCAACTGATAATAAAAGCATTTTTTGGTATAAATACAAAAGTAAAAAAATAATGTTATATAGAAGATGGGTTGGGGCAAAGTTACAACGGAGTCTTTCTTTTTTGAAGCATGAGAGTGATGCTGAGATGAAATAGCGTCACATGACTGTTTGTACAGCTGTGGAAATAAAAAAGTACCCACTAGTGATTATTTTGGCCGTTAGTCATCCTATAGAATCGGACCTTTTTGACATTGTGAACAATTAACATTCTGAGTTAATTGCATGACACAAAATTTGCATAAGGGGCCATCTTCATATTAAAAATGTTACTAACTTTTAAATTTCCAATAGCAACACCCCTTTTTGAATCCATATTTCAAATCTCTGACCTATGTTAATACGAAATTCCAAATTTTGTTAGTTTTTAAGCATTATTAGAGGAGTTAGAGACGTGCAAAGTTTAGGTCCTATAATGTTAAATGAGTTGCACATAAAAAACTATTCCGATACATAAATAATTAAGATATTGATACGAATTTTTTACTGAAAAGAAATTATAATAACCCAAACAAAATGCATTCAATATTAGGGTATTTAAAACAATTTTTATATTTTAAATAATTATTATATTAATTTTTTTTTTAAAATATGAATAGAAACCCCTTAATATTTTTAAAGAAATAAATTTTCGACAAGAAGTTTAAGCGAAATCCCAATTTTTAAAATTTTTGTATTCATAATTTGCTGAGTAAATCACAAAATACCTTTTAATTACCCTTTAAGGGACTGTGTATAAGATTACGTGCGTAATTGATAAATAAAGACGGCTCTGCATGCATGCTTGCTTGTCATTTTAGAGATGGTCCCCAAAAGGTCCACAAGTGATTCGATTGAATAACTCGTCAAATATTCATCCAAATGTAACAAAAACTTAGATTTAAGGGTTTTCAAGAGTGCTTAACATTTCTAAGTTATTAAAATTGGGTGTTGACATTGGAAATTTCAAAGATCGTAATATTTTTAATATGAAGACGGCCCCTTATGCAAATTTTGTATCATGCAATTAACTCAGAATGTTAATTGTACACAATCTCAAAAAGGTCCGATTCCTTAGGGTGACTAACGGATGAAATAACCTCAAGTGGGTACTTTTTTATTTCCACAGCTGTACCTAAGTTTTAGTAGTTCTTAAAGAGCAGCTATTCCACTTTCCATTATTCAATTTAGGGAAAACGAGCATAAATAAAAAATTTTAATTGAAATTCTCCGTTTTAGATCATTAAACACTAAAAAGGTAAAATAAATTCACAAAATGTCCTTGTTAATCAATTTAATTTAGTAATTATAAGTAGGCAAATAGAAAAAGTAAATGAATATATAAAGTGCATTTTATGCCCCAATTATAAGTTACAATTTTGTATTAAATTATTTACAATAGACTTCATTAAAATATTTAAAGACTACTATTAATTTAAATTAAAACATAAGATGAGGCATAAATTTTTAAATGTTTTGCAATGTTTGACTGTTCACGGGTAAATGGTCAAAATCTCTTTTGAACCAGCTCCAGTATACGAAGTAAGACCTGCATTAGTTCTTTAATGCTAAATATTTCATTTTTGAACTCCTTTAACCGACCGAGTGGCCAGGCCGCTTCTAGACGTCAAAGTATTCTGTACTGAAAGTGGCCGATGTCGCATTTAAACGTTCAACTGTTCCATGCTTTATTAGCTCTGCGACGATAAAAGGCTTTTGGCTATTCTTAACAATTTTTACAATAGATGAATGGCCGGGGGAAGCATTCACTGAGAGAGGGTAATTACCCCCTATACTTAGCCGTTGTGTGAAAAAGAGTTAACTTTGGCATGGAAATAATGTTAAGAATGTTGCCAAAAGAGGATGGTTTTAATTTCAAATCGACGACATTTAAAGGCTTAAACTGTTGATAAAGTAATAAATGAATATAAATTGACAAGATGCATAGATATCTGGCCTGTTGTTGGTCGACAATTTTTGCATATTGTATTTATATAAAAAGGTCATTTTTTTACTTTTGAATGCAGAGTTCTTGGTAAAAACTAAAAGGTTAACTAAAAGGTAAAAACTAAAACTTTATTATTTTTAGCACTTTAAATACCACGCCCCATTAATAAAAATTAAAAATACAATTAATTCTAGTTTTCATTAAAAGCTTATTTTGCTACTTTTCCTGAAAGAAAATATAAACACATCTACATTTAGTTTATTGGCAAACGGACAAAAAGCAACCTCTTCACGATGTGTGGTCCATTTCAAGTTTGTGACACCTCGACACTGCCCTTGAGGGGAGGGATGAAAAACCAACTAGCACTTTTGTATATTTCTCCCTCAAAGGGGTGAATCTTTTTTGAACGGAGGGGGAATTTTGGGAAAATCAAAATCTTTAGGATGCTTGTATGGACTCCGCCACTATTGTCTTTATCTTTTCTAGCACATATATATTTAATAAAAAAATGTCCGTTGTATTTCAGTCCTTTTATTAATCTGTGGCGTCACTGCTGCATATCTTGAATCATTCAAAAAACCAGTCAGATCAAAATTTGTATAATCTACTTTTTTTTGCGTTCTCTGGCAATTTCAGAAATAAATAAGAAAATAGAGAAAAAACAGCATGATCCGCGTGTCTCGATTTCTTTTCTTGTCTCAATATTAAATAATGATTTCTATTTAAAGCAATTCCAAGCTCCAGATACCACATACATCAGGAAGAGGTAATCATTGGTGAGAACTCTCTTATTGTTATTTTATGGAAGTAATGCACTAATTCTCCATAAATCTTTCTCTGTTTTGTTAAGCTTGCGTCGCACCGCTATGTGTAAATTAGAGCCCAATAAATGCATATGGAACCAGTCCGACTTCTGCAACAAATACCCGAAGTACTGTGTTAAGTACCCAAAAGAACTGAAACCAATAAATGCGGTGAGTACAGCTCTGGTCTTTAGATATCCGATATATTGTCTCGATAGATATATATGCTGCAATATATTACAATCCGTGCAAACATGTGTTCAAGTATTACACATTTTTTTTTTCAAGTGTTGTGTAAATATAACAACAATACAATATTGCGGTTTTTATAATGCAAGACTTGTGTAGGTGCCATATTGTTAAACAATTTCCGGGTTTTTTAAAATACAACACAGTTCACAAGAACAATTTTAGTTCAGCTATAAAAATTCTCACTGACGAAGTTTACTCTTATCAAATATATGAAAGCGGAGAAATCTGCAAACGAAAACAATAACAACTGGACATTTTTTGTTTTTAATAAATTCTGCTACTACGTAAGATGTCTGCTACTATCACATCACTGAGCGTTTTGTATTCCTTTGACGAAGTCAAGGACAAATGATAGTTGAAACTGGCTTAAGATCTAGATGCGAAGTATGAGTTTCCCAAGGTGATTAGTGGGAATTTAGTTAAAGTATTTAAGAGCTAATTTTTTTAAACTGGGACAAATTGAATAGGGGCGTGATTGTTGATGCCTTCGATTTTCTTGAAACTTTCAGGATATGTTAGTAGTACTATGATAAGAAGAAGTGAATTTCAGTTTTTCTTAAATCCGACTTGTTTGACCTAGAGAAAAGGTCAAAGTTCGAGGAAATGAACCAATAGTGTACATTAAATCATCCTTCTACATCTAAAGCCATGAGTGCTCCATGATTTTTTTTGATATATGGATACTACTTGATAAGGTTCATTTCGGCATAATTAGTTCGGTGGGTCACTCATGGCTTTGATGGTCAGGGTCCTTTAAAAACGGTCATTTTCGTCGATTTTTGTCGTTTTTCTGCCTAATTATCTGTTTAAGTAATAAGTGACAATTAAAAATAATTATTGGAGTAGTTGCACACACTAGGGTCGTACATAGAAAAAATATAAAACACCATGGACAGCCCTTTACCTTGGTAGTTGCAGAGCCTCAAAGGCGACCATTTTCGATAAAAGGCCATATTCAAAGGTTAATTACTCAATAAGGCAAGGGTCAATAACTTGGAGACACAGTTTTAAATACAATTCAAATTTCAGTTTTAGATCCAGGTGAAAAACCCATGGCAACTCACTCGCGGTTTTGTACTTCATGGTTTTGCCCTTGAATTACACAATGGGGCTTATCTCGGTGATCTTCACTTCCAAAATAGGAACGAGCCAGCTGAAAAATCGAACCACATAATTAACCTTGTTTAATCTTGTAGACGTAGGATCTCGACCGATCCTTAGGTCTCTACCGATTCGTCGAAAATAGTCCAAAATAGGAACGAGCAATCTCTTTTGTCTCTACGACAAAGGGTGGCAACCGAGCAGCTTTTATAGGCACAGGTTATCTTTCTAAAAGCTTCCAGAGTGACATCACATACACCCAGTTACAGTAATAGTTGAAATGCCTCGAAAGTTCGAGGACGGGATATGACGTTTGTCGCTAAGTAGGCCAATGACGTAACTATGTTTTCTAGCCCGCTCTCGTTAAAACTGATTGAACTAGATAAAAACAATATATTGTATTGATGTACAATTTTCAAATTTCGTAACAATACGAACACCAATTTGTGCTGTTAAAACAAAATTGACGATAGAATAAGACGATTACCGTATCCATGAGTGATGGAATTATTTTTTTAGTTTACTGTTTTCTAAAATATGCATAAAACAACTGTAACATTCATCTAGAAGAACATAATACACATTTTTAACCTTAAAAAAGCTATTCATACGAATTTTCGAAGACCAGATTCTTCTATGAATTACATTTTTCTAGAATACCCGCGTGCTGCGGCTTTAGCACAATTTTTAACTTTGATTTAGTTTAGTTTATTTTGAACTATTTCATCGCGCATTGGAGATCCAAGAGCACAATTTTTCAGCTAAACAGGTCATTTTTGGTAGGTAATCTAACTTTGTATATTTTCAGCACAACATTTTATTACTCTGTACAACATATTTTTTTTTGTACTGAAAGTCATTACGAGTTTTTTTTTTCTGAGTGTGCTTTAGAAAGGTGCTATTGCCCAAAGTCTCTGGTATAATTATAGCCCTCGTGTAGCTCTGGTGTGACGATAATTCAAACCAAACCTAACCTCTGGTGTAATTTTAAACGTGTCCTTAGAATGGCTAAAAATAACTAATAATTTGATTGGCTATCCCATCCCCCCTACAGCTCGATTGCGTTCTTTTCTTTCTCCTACTAACTTCTTTGTTTTTTGTTAGGTGCCCACTCATCTTTATCATAAGCAGCACAACATCTCCCTCGAGTACTTTAACGCGGTCAGCCAGAGGCGGAACGACGTGGTGGAAGGTTGCCAACTTATGTCGGGTCTTTCGAAACGGCGCTGCGAGTTAGTATTTGGATTTGGGTCAATATTGTAAAACAGGACAATTTTTGTCAACATCGCTTTTTTAATAGTTTCTTAGGCTACATAACTTCCTTAGTAGATGCTTAATGTGCACTCTCATACTTCTTTAGTGTGTGTGACACACACACATACATTTTGTGTTTATCATTTTGAAAAATGACTGAAAATCTAGTTTGGATCCCAACTCCTGAACCGCTTGTCCAAATATGTTGACATATGTTTTGAAATGATCGCAAATGTTTTCTAAATATTCTAAGTAGTATAGTTTAAGGGTTTTCATCCAGCCCTTTACCCTCTACATGGCTTTTCTTCAGAAAATCATGTAATATTTAACGCGTTTATTTATTTATTTATTTATTTGAACACCAAAAAAAAAACCTTCGCTAATAGCATGCAATTACAAAATTTTAGTCCGTTCTATTATACATTTTTTTGTTTGCTGCAATTCGAAACAGTAGTTATTGAGATACAAAAAATATAATACGATTACGTGCGTACATGGTGCTGGTGAAAAACCGTTTCGGTTTCTATCCGGCGTGGGTTTATGGCGTTGGTTTCGCTTGGTTATGCCTTCTTCTACATACTCTATTTTGGAAAATGGTCTTGGGGATATGCTATTTTAACAATAATAAGTTGTAATTTCAAATTTGCAGGTAACTTTATTGTAAAAAAGTTTTTTTTTAATGCAATTCGGGACAGTACTTCTTTAGATAGAAAATATATAATGCGACGCATCCTCGATAGGTGTCGCGTCTTACGATTGCAAAATACGTCGATACTGTAAAAACACTGTGCCAACAAAATCATTTCTACTATAAATATTCAAGTTGGCTACAGCTTGAGTTAGAAAATGAAATAGTTTAAGCTGCAACAACTGCAACTCTGTGGCGGATACCAAGATCTTTGCCTAGCCGGGTAAGTTCTTTGAGGCTGTCATAAACATATGTATCGAACATCACATCAACACGGCTTGCATGTTGAAGCTGTGAAGTGATGTACGGAAGAAACACACTTTGTGCATGCTCTCCAAATGTTATTTTGCAGAGCCTGAACTCAACAGTTTAACAATGACTGGACCTTCAAAGATCATGGCATCAACTGCAGGTGCTTCAAGTTTGAGCTGTAACGATTTCAAGGCGGAGACAGTTCATTAAATCAATAATCTTAATCATCAATATTAGGTTAGCAAAAATTCTAGGTTTCTTAATATGAAAATTTAGTTGTTGCAGTAGCAGGAGCAAAGTCCTAGGCGTATGCAATTACACCATCCTTTGCAATTTTTGTGCAACTTCATTTAACGAGATGCTCTTGACATTTTTTTGAAACTTCAGGTAGAGTTCTCCATAGTGTTGAACCTGAACTCGCACACATACACATACACACTCACCTGCCTCAGCTGCACAATAAAAGAAGGCGCTTAACACACGAGTGGACTGTATAACTTTATTCAACAACAATATATCTATATATATAAACTACAATCTTATTATTATTGCCACAAACAGAGGTGTACTCCAACAGGTGCAGTGGTTGAATTCTTACATCTCACTACATCTGCCGGCACACGTAGAATACAAAAATTCAACCACATTGCAATGGTTCCGGTATTGCTGGACGAAGATTGGTGCACTCGATTCATACTTTTGCCTGACAGTCTTCCCGATTCACACGTAAATGAAGATCTAATCTTAGAGGAATAGATTTTATAAGACCTGCTTTTGTCGGCAAAAAGTACCCTGCTCGCTGCATGTACAGAGGTATACGC
This sequence comes from Hylyphantes graminicola, assembly GCA_023701765.1. Lineage (NCBI taxonomy): Eukaryota > Metazoa > Arthropoda > Arachnida > Araneae > Linyphiidae > Hylyphantes > Hylyphantes graminicola. The sequence continues at coordinate 1,368,935 of CM043121.1, read as the reverse complement.
TTTATGGTTTTCTCATACATCAGTATCGTGCAACTCTAAGTCTGATTTGAGGTATCTTCTGTCATATGTTCGTTAGGATCTAATGTATAGATAATGTGATGAATGCACTCTCAAAAATAAATGCTCAAAAACGATGAAATTTTCCTTAATTTTGACGATTCGTTTACTGGCAAATGCTCCGAGTTTTCATTTCCTCAAAGTGAGGAAATTTGAATCGTCACTTTTATGAGAATTTGAATGTCGTATAATCTAAAGAAACATTTCGTCATTTTTGAGCATGTGAATACAGCAATGAGATTCATTCTCCTCAAAATCAAGATAGAGAATCGTCAAATCATGATCGTAAAAGTGAGGATTCGCGTTTATTCAAAAGTCACGTGATAGTTTGACGAAACAATCCTCAAAATTAACGAAATGAGGCCTGAGGATTCATGAAAGTTTCATACAAATGAAAGTTTTATTTCTGAGAGTGTGTATGTGTTACATCGTGGTAACTATTCTACACGTTCCAGGGCAGTTTTCTTTCCAACAAGCGTCGAAGTCGTATCACAGCCTGGGAAAACTTTAAATCCTAGAAGTGCATGCAATAAATCTGGGCAAAGAGTAGCGCTTATTGTCCGGGCTGGTATGCATAGGGAATGGTTTCCTTTCCCAAAATCTACATACAATAATTCTATGCCTTTTGCTTAAACCCGCTGAAGCTGAGAAGTTATGTATGGAAGAAACACTTTTTTGTGTACACTCTCCAAATGTTTTACAGAGAGTGGACTTAATACTTTAACAGTGACTGGACCTTCAAAGATCATGGCTTCAACCGCAAACGCTTCTTGTTGAGATGAAGCAGTTTCATGGAGGAGACAGCCCATTAAGTCAAATTAGGTTCCCAGGTATAAGCAATTGAAATTCTTAAATCACACGAGCAATTTCAGAACCAGCCACCATGTATCGTATCCAACAGCGCAAATTGCAACAACCAAATTTGAAAAAAAAAGTATACTAATATGACAAACTTAAAAAAAAACAAAATTTATTAAAATAAGGAAACTAAACAAATATTTCTGAAGCTTTAAAATTGAAATAAAATACTTATATTTTAATTGCAGGTTAATTAATTTCCTATACACTAATGAAATATTACAAATAAATACACAAAAGGGAGCTAATAATTGTACGAAGAGAAACATGGACGAAATACAAAACAAAAGGGTGCAAAAAAAAACTTTCCTAAATAGTAGGAATTTATGTTATCTTGCAGTGTTATTTATTTAACTATGTACTTTTCACAATGAAATGGACTAAAACTTCGTATTTTCGTATTATTAGAAAAGTTTTTATGTGTGTCCATATAAATAAGTAAACGAAATATCGTTAATAAAACGTTAAATATCACAAAAACGATAAATATCATTAAACATTATCGTTAAATGTTAAATATCACATAATTTTCTGAAACAAAGTCACGTAGCGGATTAACGTCTGGATAAAAAACTCTTGTAGTATATTACATGAAAGATTTACAAAACATTTGCGATCATTTTGATTCAAATTTTTAGACAAGAGGCTCAGGAGTTATGATGCAAACTGGATTGCCCTCCATTTTTCAAGATGGCGGCCAAAAGGGTCCCAACTCAGCCGACTTTCTTATCAAAAAAGGATATCCATGTTGTAGTGCACAAATCCTGAAAGTTTCATAAATGTTTCTCAAAACGGTACAATTCTCGAATAGTATATCGCCCTACGGGCCCTACGGCTTGACTATACATAACGTTCTCTCCTTCTTGTAACAGTAAAAGAAGTATGACTGTCGTGAACTGGGATGGTTATCCCAACACGTGCTACACTGTGGGGTCGCTGTGGAATGAGCCTGAAGGAACGCCCAAGATTATACAAGACATAGAACGTAAGTTTATTAACATATTATATTCACACTGTTTCGGGATACTTTAACTTTCACTTGAGGAAGTCCGACTATCAATGGATGCGGAAGCAGGTGACACTTCGGCGATTCCTTAAAAAAACTGAGTAGTGGCATCGATACGGTGGCTCAAATAAAAATGGCACCGTCGGTGAAATATGAATGAGATAAAATTGTTGCAGAGTCAAAAATCAGTTTAAAACCAGGATTTCTAAATGAAGCTATTAACCGTTTTAATTTATGCCCAAATAAACGCTTGGTTAATTATTTTCCGGCAATTACGCTATGCGGTCCGACAAGCTAGCTAGAATGCAATATAAACTGATGGTTTGTACAACTGAGAAAAAAAAGTTCTTACTTGTGATTAATTCAGCCGTTATTTATCCCAGAAAATCGGACCTTTTGTTTTTGTTAATAACAATAACACCTAAATTTATTGCAAGCCGCAAAATTAATAATTTTTTGAAAAATATGCTTTCCTCAATTGCACATTTATCAACTAACACTTACATAGCTGCAATTCCCACTTACATAATATAAAATCGGAACTGCCCAGTAGTCCATGAGTAGCTCGAATGTGATCTAATCTAACCAATTTAAAAAACAGTTTGTTAAGTAAAGCCATTGTAAGCTCGAATAAGCTTTTATTTCGACTTGAAGGCGCTTTCCATAGTTTTTCTAGCCAAGCATCTCGATGCATTACTATCTCTACGCCGGGATTTATTTCGGCCACAATATCTAACAATTATCACGGTTCAGCAATTATCACACCTACGTCTCGACCATAGAGATCTTAATAAAAGTATTAGAGTGGAGGTCACGCGACCTATCTATGCTAACGACGGGACGAGCATGGGGGCCGCCATCTTAGAGTTCGGGACCAACTTTTTAAAGTGGAAAGTGCTTAGAAAAAAATAAATTTAATTCTAAAATATTAAAAAAAAATAATAATAGCTGCAATTTGGAATATTTTTAGTGACTTAAAAAGAACTTGAAACGCTTTTCTAGTATTTTTATAATATTTATTTTGCGATTTTAGAATTAAACTTTCTTTTTTGCCTAGCATTCTTTTTCTTTATGTGATGGCAACACTGGCAACTTACAGCCATCGCCGCCACATTAAGAAGAAGAATACGCGAAACATAAAATTTAATTCTAAAATTACAAAATAAATATTATAAAAATACTAGAAAAACGTTTCAAGTTCTTTTAAAGTCACTAAAAATATTCCAAAATGCAACAAGTATTTTTTATGGTATTTTTTTAATATTTTAGAATTAAATTTATTTTTTCTAAGCACTTTCCACCTAAAAAAGTTGGTCCCGAACTCTAAGATGGCGGCCCCCACGCTCGTCCCGTCGTTAGCATAGATAGGTCACGTGATCCCCACTCTAATACTTTAATTAAGATCTCTATGGTCTCGACCTACTGCAACGTTTCCAACGTAACCAAAGGTATTATAGCAAAAATACTTTCCAATATTAAATTGATTTTAGTGTGAACCCAATAATAACAAACGTAGACATTTTTTTAAAAAAATAATCTTTAAATCTATAATAATAAAAATGAAGTTTTGTGTTTGTGTGTGTATGTCTCTCTGAAACTCACAAACTAGATTTGTTTGCCTCGTAACTTGGCACAAATGCGTAGTTCATACTTGAGTTGCAAAATAGAACTTTCAGAGCTCAAAATGCTCTATTTTCAGAGAAAATTCGAATTTTCTGGAAAAACTACACCACTTTGTCTCAAATCCGATCATTTTTTTTTATTTTCCTGATGCCATCTGCTGAAAAAATTAAATAAAACTTTCAACGAAAATAAAATTGAAAAAGTTTATTTTTGCGTTGCCATTACTTTCAGAAACTAAATTCTTTATTTGAAAATAATTGATATGTTTCAAGTGACGTATTTCCGACCAGTCTTCATTAAAGGATTTAGTGTGGGTTTAGTTGATGATATTTTCATTGATGGTTTTATTGATTGCAAATATGTACATTTAAAAAAAAAATGTATAGTTACAACTGAAGTTAAGCTATTACTGCACTATGATGGTTAATATATGTTTTTATTTTTCGCCAAATTACTAATTAAAACTCGCCAAATGGGACTAATGTTTTTAAGCTATTGCTGAATAATGATGGATAATAAAAGCCATCGCATTAGAGCTGCATATAATGGTTTTATGTCTTTGTTTTTTCGCGAAATACGTTGCCAATCTCGCCAAATTATTTATTAAAACTCGCCAAATGGGCAAAATGTTTATTAAGCTATTGCTAACAATGATGGTTGATAAAGGCCATCGCACTAGAGCTGCATATAAGGGTTTTATGTCTTTGTTTTTTGCCAAATACGTTGCCAATCTTGCCAAATTACTAATTAAAACTCGCCAAATGTGCAAAATGTTTTTTTAAGCTATTGCTGAATGGTTAATAAAAGCCATCGCACTAGAGCTGCATATAAGGGTTTTCCGACTTTGTTTTTTCGCCAAATACGTTGTCAATCTCGCCAAATTATTTATTAAAACTCGCCAAATGGGCAAAATGTTTATAACGCTATTGCTAACCATGATGGTTGATAAAGGTCATCGCACTAGAACTGCACATAAGGGTTTATGTCTTTGTTTTTTCGCCAAATACGTTGCCAATCTCGCCAAGTTATTAATTAAAACTCGCCAAATGGGCAAAATGTTTGTTAAGCTATTACTGAACTATGATGGTTAAACGGCCATCGCACTAGAGCTGCATATAATGGTTTTATTCTTCATTTTTTCGCCAAATATGTTGCCAGCCTCGCCAAATTATTTACTAAAACTCGCCAAATGGGCAAACTGTTTTTTTTTTAATAATTTATAGGCTGGTTGGTTGTGCTAAGGTCATTGTGTTAGAGCTGTATGACGGGTGTGTTTGTAGCTATATCTATTTTCCCGCCAAATTATTTCCAAAAACGTGCCAAAAGAGTTAAAAGGATTTATGTATTTATGAGGGAATTGTGATGGCATTTATGAGTGCATTTTACAGTGTATTTTTGATTTTAGAATGTTAAGGCAATGAATCGGGATTTTATAAATGATAATGAGCGGAAAGAATAATTTAAGTTTATGATATTATAACAGGTTATATGGTGTACATACTAGGATCTATTTGATATTTTTTTTAATCCGTGTGAAGTACGGGTATAAATATGCTAGTAATTAATAAAAATACTTTTCATCGGTAAGTCAAGTGATCGCAAACGCGTCGATTTGGCCGACGTCACTAGTATCTATAAACAAACCAGTGTGATGTTTTTTTTGCTTGCAATTAAACTGGATTTAATCTAACTATTAAAATAAGAATGATAAAGATAGTAGAAAGAGGTTTAGCTGAAGCGGATAGTTCACAACAAGTTGAAGACGAACCCAAATTGGTACGCGCATAAATGAATTATTTTACAAATGAAGACGAAGAAAACGACGTCGTTGAAGAAATCCAAGAAGAGGTGAAGCAGTTTGAACCAAGAAGAAGTTCAACCACCTGGAAGAAAAGTAATTTTGAGCAAGGGGATTTTTCGAATCAAGACTGACGAAAAAGATCAAATTAGGAAGTAATAGTAATAACATACTACAGTGGCAGCGATTGGGCACAAATTAAGAAATCAACTTCTTTAAATTTTACTTTTATAGGAGAAAATCTTATATCCAAGCCAAACAAGCAACAAAGTGTCTCTTTCTCAGCAACAAAAGCTGAAATTATATCTATTAATCAAAGTACTCAAGAATATTGTGGGTTAAATCACTAGTTGAAGACCTGTGATTAAAACAAACTCTACCAATAGATACTTTTGAGGACAATTGATCAATAGTCAAAATAAAATAATGTGAAAAGTACAATGGATGAATAAAACATCTGGACCTCCAAATTTATCATCTCAGAGACTTGGTAAAGAAGTTTGCTAGATAGGGCGGAATGCTATCCTATCCGCAGAGAATGTTCTATGGTTGTAATAAACCAGGCGATCAAGCAGTTAACGAAAACACAACTTTAATATTTTCCAAACATAACATAAAAATAAAAGGGTAGCTACACGTAACAAATTAAATCATATTGAGGTAAAGTTTCAAGAACGCGTTTACAAACATAGTTACAGTATACATACAGTGCAGTTAGTTACAGTTACAGGTGCATTGTCAGTTACAGGTGCAGGTAAACAACAATAATTTGCATAAAACTAGATCCGCCACAGAAGAAAGAAGTAGAAATTCATTACAGCCAAACCAAAAAGATGGTTGATGACACCCTGACCAAACCATTAGCCACGCCAAGATTGGTATACCTGAGAGAGAAGTTGGGGTTGTTGCTGAATCCTCGAGCATGCGATAGTATGTTGGTGGCTACAGTTTTGCTCGATCCTGCAGCAAAAAGGGGCGTCTGCGAGATCGACCAGACCAGATAACCTAAAGGCTTATCGAAAATGCCGACTCCTAACGTATGGATAAAACTTTCTTTGTATACTTAAATAATCGAACTGTTTAAAAACAATATGTTAAATGAATTCAATTTTTGTTCAATTTACTTAAATTTTTTTAAGCTTGATTGATATTTGTTACTTATGGCAAACTAATAAAATCCTACACGTGAACTAATCTTTAAACAGCAGTTGCTGTGCCTTCTATCAGCGTAAAGCGTAATTTATCGTGAACTTAACAACCTCCTATTTAAAAAAATACCTATTTTAACTGCGAAATTTTATTTGAAATATTTCAGCATATGTCTGTCTTCTAATGATGGGTGTGGATATAGTCCTAATTTGTATATTTATAGTGATCTCTTTCGCAGGCGTAGGGATCATGGTGAATTTGCACCCCGAGGAGTACGTGGACCATAACGAGACTGTCGAGGCTTACGTGCTGGTGCACGACCCGCGGGCATTTGGCAACCCGATCCGCGAGGGGATCGGCCTGGAGCCCGGCAAGACATACAACATATACGTGTCCCAGGTAATTAATCTCTCAACCGTCTTCTGAAGATCTGTGTTAATCTAAAGTTGGGAAAATATTTACTTAGTCTGTAACTACTTTCAAAGTCTTAAATAAAAGTTACTGTTTAAACTATTAATTAAGACTTAACAATTAAAAGTATGAAGCTAGATATAAAAACAATAATGTTCATGAATTAAGCAAAGCTAGCATTCCGACCGCCTAGTTATCTTTCTTAAAAACCGCCGCAGATTTCGAAGACTGATTCTGTAGTGAACAATCTTGAATAATATTGTTTTTGAAATGTGTTGATGTTGGCGGTATTAACTATTCTAATCTGGAGTAATTAAATGACTTGTGGTTTATATGTGTGTTATAAGAAGACATTTAAAATAGCTGTCACGTCAACGATGACGTGGATGCACCAGTTGTCCATTAAAGGCTAAAGTAACGAGTGTTCTGACTTCAAATGTAAAAATGCTATTCGCGCAATTGAAGAAAAAAAACATATGTCGGGCAATAGGCTTTTGGGGGTAACGTTGGGCTAGTAAGGCATTTTAAATTTAGTTGATATAATGTCTAGTGAGGAACAAAATGTTAAACGGTTAGGATTTGGCGCCCACTTTGCAGACGGTGACGAAACGACTTCCCGCCCCCTACCAGACCAACTGCACGGACTACCTGAAGCTGTGGAGAAAAAACGATGGACGCGGACCTCTCACGAGAAAGGTAAGCATTCAACCTGTGTTTGGAGCAGAAAAACTTAAATAATTAATAGATTAGTATAGTTAGTTTTTTTTCTTTGTCAAGAATAGAATAATCCGTTCTAACATGAGAAACATTGTAAGTGATGTTTAGTGCCGCTGGTTGAAAGTATCCTCGAACGTTTGAAAATAAATTTTTACTTACAATATAATCCAAAAATATAATTGGAGCCAAAATTCATACCAAGTAATTTTTTCCTTTTTCATTACGGTTTTGAAACATCTAAACTGTAACCGCATCAATAACAAGATGACTTTACTAGTTAACAGTGTACACAAGTCGTACATCTTAGTCAACTCTTTTCTTCACCCTCTGAGGCAATTTAATGCCCGGTAGGATGACAACAATATGGCGTTGATCCACTACTTCCTTCAGTTTAAAATTATGGGATTCTTTCAATTGTAGTCTAACTTTCACAACTGCAATTTTAAAGTGCACATCAGTACCAAGGGTTGTAATATAGATACTCTGATATTGCCCCGATTTATATCGACACAGAACCACCGTAATGAAGAAAACCACCTAACATGTGTCCTTATTTTTTTTATTGATTTTTGTTGCTGATTTGATTGATTTGAATTGCAGTCTTGCGCCGAGAAGTGTAAGATGGAGAGGTCGCTGTTGAAATTCGGTTGTGTCCCCCAGTCCATCTCTTACCCAAACAACAACATCATCTGCGGAAACATCAGTGAGTACATATCATATCACTACCAAAACCGATTTAATGAAACATATGACGTAGTTGCTGTTCAAAATAACCAACCATTTACATTTTGATAGATAAATTATTACGTTATTATTATGAAAGAACGATCATGATTTTGTACATAAATAATATTTGTTTCTTTCCCGAGAAAGAATCATGCTTTTGTAAACAAGTTTATACGTTGATTTGGTGCTGGTGGATATGCATATTGCATCACAAATCTATATAGAATCGGGTTTTACTTCAATGCTTTTTATCATTTCAGAAATCCCTACTCTGGAAATCATGGAGGGGTGTTTGCGAGAATGCGCCGACGCGTGCACGTGAGTACAAACTTAATTTTAAACCCTTTACAACATGATATTTTAAAGAAAACGGCTAAAAAAAGCAGATTTTTTTTAATTCAGCGTAATTGATAGCAGACAATAGTTATGTGCGATAATGCGCAATCAACTAACTAACCTACTGGATCTGATTTCTAAAAGAAATATTGCTATATGAATAATAGTATACTCATCTAACTCTCAACATATTTTTGTGCCACGCTGTACAAAGAGACTTCTTCGCCCGAAGAGCGGTACGTTGCCAAAAATTACAAAATTTTTCGCTGACATCGCGATGATCTTTGTTCCCATTACAACATTTTTCATAACTAGATTGACGGCCTCATATAGTCAAGTAGTTATGAAAAACCCGCCAAATAACTCAGAACTACGTGAACATGGTCACAAATCACGTATCCATGCATAGGTCAAATGAATCAGAAAACAATCGAGTCTTCTTAATATCACCGATTTCGAAATCGTAGAATGAATTATTTAAAAATTGCATAGGAATTCTCCTCTGTTCCTCCATTTTGAGAACACAATTATTTTTCTTGTAAAAAGTGCAACCGAAGTTCGAGTTTGAGCTATATGTTTTCATAAACTTATTCTTGTTCTTAAGATTATGTATTCAAAATAAAGCTAAATATGTATTGGGATTTCTTAAATATTTCAGTGAGACCACCTACCATTTAAGGGTAGAAGAGGATTTGGATCATTCTGAAGAGGTAAAAGTGTTTATTCTCCCAATTTTTTGATAGTTATTATTGCTCGGATAATTCCTTTGACCTAGTTTAAAAACCATGAGAGCGACGAAACAACGTAATTACAAGTGGTGTTTTTGGTAAATATTGTACACGTTTCTACGAGTTCAAGACTCGCCATTTTCAGCAATATGCACACAGAAAAAAAACTGACAGTGGACGAGTTGAAATGGAAAGAAAGTGAAACCTGACATCCGGAAAAGGGGGTATAAAGGAAGAGGGGGGAGAAGATGTAAATGGGGAAAAATTACTTGGGAAAGCTTCTAGCAACTTGGAAAAGCTCTCTCAACTTGGAAAAGCTCTAGCATGTCAGAAAACTTAAGTCGCAACGCATTCTTGGAAATTAAATCACTGTTTGAATTTCTCATCTGTTCTAAATATTATCGAAACCTTCTAGAATTTGGGGACGACTTTTACGAATCTTACCATATACTTAAAATAGTTAAATCTATCAACATACCTGTCTTTTTTTTTAATTTGGAATGGTCTTGTAGCAAAAGAGTAACTTCCCTGTTCGAAAAGTCAGTAGACATCAGTTAAATAGATGTCAATTCATTCAACTGACATTACTTAATAAATCTCAGTTCATTTCAACTTACATCACTTGAGGTGACATCCATTCCATGTGAGATTTGAAACGGATATCATTTGATCCGAACTGATTAACTTGAACAGACATTAGCTGAACTGACAACCGTCAAATGTGAGATTTGGAACGTACATCAGTTGACTTGAAATGAAATATCATAAACTGACATCCATTCCATGTGGGATTTGAAACGGACATCAGTAGAGATGAACTTGCATCAGTTAACTTGAGCAGACATTAGTTAAACTGACATCCAATCCATGTGAGATTTGGAACGTACATCGATTAATTCGAACTGACATTAGTTGAACAGACATCCATTAAATTTGAAATTTGCAACGGACATCAGTTGACTAGATCTGACATTAGTTGAACTGACATCCGTACCATGTGATATTTGGAACGGATATCAGTTGACATGGACTGACATTAGTTACCTTGAACTGACATTCGTTAAGTGTGAAATTTGGAATCGACACCAGTTAACTCGAACTGATATCAGTCAAGTTGAACTGACATCCGTACCATGTGAGACTTCGAACTGTCATAAGTAGACTTGAACCGACATTAATTGAACTGACATCCATTCCAAGTGGGAACGGACATCAGGTGACTTGAACTGACATCCGTACCATGTGAGACTTCGAACTGTCATAAGTAGACTTGAACCGACATTAATTGAACTGACATCCATTCCAAGTGGGAACGGACATCAGGTGACTTGAACTGACATCAGTTAACTTGAACTGACATTAGTTGAACTAACACCGTTCCATGTGAGATTTGCAATTAGAACGGACATCAGTTGACTTGAACTGAAACGTCATAAACTGACCTAGATTCCATGTGAGATTTGGAACGGACATCAATCGACATGAACGGATATAAGTTAATTTGAACTGATATTAATTGAACTGACATCCATTCCATGAGAGATTTGGACATAACAACAGTTTAAGCAACTGAGGTCCGTTCCAAATTTTACTTGGAATGTATGTTAGTTCAACTAATATAGGTTAAGTTAACTGATGTCAGTGAAAATTGGAATTGGTGAGATTTTGTGAAATTCTATGTGAGATTTTTAACGGACATCAGTTGACTCGAGCTGACATCAGTTAACTTGAACTGACATTAGTTAAACTGACATCTGTTCCATGTGAAATTTGGAAATGGAACTGACATCAGTTACTTTGTACAGACATTAATCAAACTGACATCCATTCAATGTTAGATTTGGAAATGACAGGCAACTGATGTCCGTTCCAAATCTTTCTTGGAATGGATGTTAGTTCAACTAATGTGGGTAAGGTTAATTGACGTCAGTTCGGCTATACTGATGTCCGTTCCAAATCTTACATAGAATGGATGTCTCCTTGACTGATGTAAGTGGAAATGAACTGAAATTTTTTCAGTTTTGTCAGTTGAATGGATTGACATTTGTGTAACTGATGTCTACTGACTTTTCGATATCCCCTCGTTTCTCTTCCTCTACACCCATTTTCAGACTATCAGGTTTCATTTCCTTTCCATCGCGTCCATTGTCAATTTGTTTGTGCATATTTATGAAGACGGCGAGCCTTGATATCGGCAAAACATGTAAAATTTTCACCAAAGAAACCCTTTGTGCCAATGATTACGCTTGTTATTCGTTTTGTTTCTTCGTCATTCTGGTTTTCTTCACTCTAAAATTATTATTACTTTTTATGTTGAACCTTTATGCTCGCAAGGTTATAGTTTGCAATTTTATTTATTTTGAAATTCAGTTATTTTGAAATAATAAGTTATTTGCTTGAAAGAAAGTTAAAAACGGTCATTTTAAAAATGAATGCTTTTTTAAAATTTAAGAATTTGTGCATTAATTAAAATTACGGTTAAACATACACCAAATTTCTATAGGCTGCGGCAGGCAAGAAATTAGGAACCTTGAAAATAAGCTTATTGCTCCGGTTTATACAAATAAACAAAATAGATCAAATAGATGTGCTGCAAATATAATAATTGCGGCAAAAAGAATATTATCGGCGCAATTCCACTTGTTACGCAATGACATTTTGAATTGCAAGATTAAAGTAAAACAAGTACCACAATACATATATATATTATATATATATATATATATATATATATATATATATATATATATATATATATATATATATATATATATATATATCCTGCAATGATTTAACAAGTAAATTTACGACCGCATAGGCATGAGAAAATTGTATGCATGGGCAATTCTACCAAATATTTGAATTTTATGTCCTTTGGGCACAACTTTATATATATATATATATATATATATATATATATATATATATATATATATATATATATATATATATATATATATATATATATATATATATATATATATATATATATATATATATATATATATATATATATATATATTCTTTACAATTTTTTCTTATATACGTGAAGACTGGTCCTTATAATAATTGCAAATCATTATTGCAAAACTGAATTTTAAAGGTCCTAATAATAATTGCAAGAAGGAATTTTAACTCTAAGTAACTCAAAAAAAAAAAAAATATTCGAACACAAAACATTGCAGAAAAGTACTTACCGTCGTGTGCCCCGAATGTCAAATTTTTAGTTTAGGTCTCAAGCTAACACATTTTTGAACTAAAAATTACTTAAATATAAATTTTAAATTGAACTATTACTGTAGCTTGACAAATTCATTCCATGAAAATGGCTTTTAATATTTATAATGAGTTTTTCTCGTCTCCTAACTTTGTCCCCGGGTTTTGGTACAATAAATGATCTCATTGCCAAAGTGGTGAAGAGAGGCACATTATGAAGCTACGGTGATTCTTTAAACATGAAAACTATCTTGCAGGAAACTCACATTTCAGTTAGTAGACACATATTTCTGCTAAAATTCACCAATAAGCAAACATTAAAAAAAAACCTCTAGGCTTTATTGCTTTCCTTACAGTGTCTTTTAAGGTTAAGGTTAATTTTTGCTTGATTAATGAATTTTTTTCCATAAATATGTTTAAGTGGAGCACAAGAAGTAAAAAAACAATTTTTATTTATTGTTAGTTTCAACACAAGAAAGACCGGAAAACAGCGTTAATGTCCTTACCTCCCGGTCCTTCTCTTCGTAATGATCTAGGGATGGAAAACCGAAACCAGTTTTAAGACTAACCGGTTTTTGTGATTTCGGTTTCATTGAAAAATAGTTATTTTCGTAAGGCCGGTTTAGACTGGTTTCTTTAGCATCGGTGTTTTTTTAAAAACTGCCATCTCTTATTATTATTTTTTTGTTTTTCACAAATGAGCTTTTTTGAACTTTTTTTCGTAATTCTAGAACCCTTATAAACCTTTAGACAAACATTTAGATAGATTTTGAAAAAAATATACAAGTTTGTTTACCTAAAATTAAAAATTACGGTAGAACTGCCCACATGCCCCAGTAAAGGCCGTGATAGAAACTCACCTATAAAAGGTTTTATTATGCGAGCAGTATAATTTAATGGTTTCCGACAGGCTGTTTCTGGAATTTTTGAGAAAAATCATATTACTTCATTTTGAATGTCAACACATTGCAGCACCCCATGTCCATTGTTCAACAATGTATTTTATTTGATTCTGCCGATTTTTCGGATGTTTAACTATTTCAAATCTGATTTATTGATTTCTTTGCAGTGCCATGGGAATATAAATTGCGAGTAAGTGGCAAAATATTACAATAATATTCTTTTTTGGGGGCATAAAACTAGAAATCTGTATGTTGCAAATGTGTGGATACAAATACAAGGTTCTGCTAATTTTTGTTCGCATTTGCAAATTAAAAGTAGATAATGGCCAAATCCAGCTTTTATATTCATAAATTGTATATTTTTTATAAAATAAATTAAAAAACTAAATATCATTTAAGCTGAGGACAATATTTATTCACTTTTACAATGAACTGACTAATTCCTTGACCCCCCCCCCCCTCCAGGATCTATCTTACGCTTAGAATTCATTGTAAAAAAACGTGAAACCACGTGACTTTTTAGAGCAAAGGGCCTTTGGCAAGGCCATAGTAAATCCTGTGGGACAAACAAAGACAATACCAGCCCTTTAACTACGAACTCGTTTCAACGATTTTTGATACAAAAAGTCGCTTTTTAAAAGACTACTGAATATATAACCGGATTATGAATAAATATCTTGGTTTGGGTACGAAATCCCGCGAAAATGCTTCCCTTTACGAAATGCTTTCTCTTTTCTATTGAACGAATCAATAATTCATCTGTTACAAAGATAATTCTTCTGTAGAATTCGAACTTGCAGTTAGCAAGCTAAAAAGTTCATTTTATGTTTATAATTGCTTATTTTGGGTAAATAATTAAATGATGCCGTGCATTTCATTGCAAAATTGGAATTAATAATATCAGAAGGTTGTTTTTACTTGCGAGGTTGGCAAAGCAATGTAGTCTGTTCAAATAGTGCCCAGCATACCGAGATGCTTCGGTCTTAGGAATTATATGGAACTTACGCAATGATACCTTAAGGAGCAACATTAAGAGGGACTGTCAATCCCATAGAGCTAATGCATTAGTTTTGAAATCACAAATTTTGCAAAAGAATTGCTTCGAAGTGTCATCCCCTTTCCACCTGCTATGGGAATCAGCATAACGTTAATTTAAAAATAAATTGAAACGAAAGTAATTATCTATTTATTTAATTATAAATCGATAAAGTTTTAAAATAGCGACGCCACCTGTTGCATATTTTTGGCAATTTAAAATTTCTAAAATATATAAGTAACAAATAGATAACATTTTCGTTTCAAATTTGTTTCATTTTGATATTATGTTCATTACCATACCTGGCGAAAAATTGTTAACATGGCAAAGCAATACTTCTGCGAAAGTTGCGATTCCAAAACTAATGCAGTAGCTCTATGGGACTGACAATCCCTCTTAATCTGGATCCTTTTTCATGTGAGACGAAAATCACTAAAAAATTGATTTTGTCAAGTATTAACAAAATTTTCGATCCTATATGGGTTTACTGTCCCCAGCTACTTTGCCCCCCAAATTGTTATAGCAAGATACTTGGAAGTTAAAACTGCCTTGGGATTCCGAGCTACCGGAACATACAGTGCACAAGTTCCTTAAGTGGGTTAATGAAATGCACATGTAAAAGAATGTAACATTAACGCGTCACGTATTATTTTATGATACTAGTCAGATACACGCTTTTGTTGATGCTTGCAAAACATCTTATGCTGCATGTGTGTTTGTCAGAACTGTAGTAGAATCACGTTAAAGTCATTCTTTTTCGTTCTAAGACAAGGGTGACTCCTATATCGAAATCTAATCTAAGCATTCCACGTTTCGAATTGATGGCATGTCGGGCAGGGGCAAGATTGTCTAATTCAGTTCTCCAAGCTATTAATTTAACCGATATGAATGTTGTAACTTTGCAGAAATAAATTGCCATTGGTGATGCAATCGGAAGAACACTTTTCCTCATCCTAGTGGTTCAGTCGTTTATTTTTATAACATGACATCACGGGCTATAATATTTTAATTGGATCCCGATTCCGTCACAATATGACATCATCCATTTGTATAAGTATTACTGGATTCGTTTTGTCGTCATCAATCAATGAGTATTTTTGATCGTTGTAGTTTGTCTCTTTGTACGTGTTAAAAAATACATTTTTTATCGTAAGAAATATTTCATTTTTGCTACCAGCAGAACCTGCGGTTCATGATTCAACACAAGTACAAAATACGAAATTTGTAATTTGCTCTTTTGTCAAATATTAATAAAAAACAACCCTAAAATGAAATGGTAAGCGACTTATTATTTTCTTCGTAACACATTTCTTAGTTCACCGGGTGTTAAAAACGCAGCTATTTTCTCAACCAGTTGGAAAAGTTTGGATGTTAAAAATAATCCTAATAGTTTGATTTTTTTTTGCCGTTTGCTGATTTAGATATATTTTTATGTTTATTGTAATATGTTTACATTTTTTATAATTCTTACAATATGCAGATTTATAGTATAATAATTTATATTTGATATAATTTTTATTTGATTAGTTAGACTTCCAATTTCCTTTTTGTTCATTATTCTAATTTTTTGAATCGGAGTTGTACTCCTCCAGCCCATTGAAATCTGAGAACGAAAAATGAAAACAACCGCGTAACATTATCTAAAACAATCCAAATTACTTTTCATGGAAATAAAGGAAACGCATTAAAATATTTAAAAACACACACATTTTTTAAAAAAATCTAATGAGATGTATGTGGCATATTTGTTTCTCACTTAAATATTTTCAAGGATTTTATTATTTCTAGAGAATTGTGTAGGAAGTTATTTCCATCGTAAGATAAAATAACTTATTTAATAATAAATTTAAAAAAAAAGTGAGCAAATCTTATATTTTATCTATAATAACCAAAATAGTTTTTTTCTGTAAATGTTTGTATGCGTGTTCGTTATAAACTTTGAAACTATGCAGCCGTTTGACTCGTAATTTGATATAAATGTTTAGGCTTAAGTTACGATTTTCAACTTTCAGAAAAAAATGTTCACTTTTTTAAAGAAAATTAGAATTTTCTAAAAAATTTACACCAATGTTACTCGAATTCTATAATTTCCCTTCATTCCTGAAGCCGTTTAGCAGAAGAAATTAAAGTAAATGCAACAAGGTTTTCAATGTTATACAAGTAATTTAAGTTTACATTTTATACTTACAACTAGAGGGAACAATGACATAAGCTTCTTATCCTATAACGGATTAAGGAGTACGCATGATTGGATACATTTAAACTCTTTTTTAGCCCGTCCGAAAAGAGGGTAATTGTATAGGGGAGAGTGGGGGCTATTGGGACGCAGGGCTAATGGGACAATGGCCCTAAAGCTAGGAAAAATATACTTTTTTACAAATTTTTCTACACTACAGAATTGTAACAGTTACACTTCACATTTTAACAACCAAAGATCAGCAAATAAACGCATGTGCTGATGAGGAGATAAGAATTGCTGTTTTGGAGAATTTAAAGTTAATTAAAAGTGTACCTTGTTTTTCAATTTTGAAGTATTAAATAAAAACTTTCTATGAATTAAAATGCAGTTTTAGATAGATGAAATATCCTAGATTAAGATAGTATATGTCAAATACTGTGGTGAAGTACAAGTACTTCTGTGTTGGAACATTTATAAAAAACAACATAGTGGGGTCTAATGGGACAGAAACAGTGGGGTCTAATGGGACACGAATAAAACTAGTTTTGCATGCTTCTCTCAAACAATATATTTAAATCTTTTATATCTTATACAGTCAAGTTGCCTAAAACATTTTTAAACTTTAATTTTAAACTTTTTGAACTTTTTTCACCGTATAATAAGTGAAAGTTAAAGTAGCTATATTGGTGACATATTTCCACATGGAATTTTAATAATTGCATCTGAACAGAGCTTGGTGTAGATAAATATATTGTTATTGGTAAATTTTGCTAGTAAGCAAGCTATTTTTTATTTGTTGGATTGCTTTCTGAAAAAGAAGGCGATGAACTGAAAATGTTCGTAGGGTAGGGTAGTTGCATATATATCCCGGCTTGTGTACTTGATCCGAAGACCCGTTTATAAGCCTTCATCAAGTAAGTCAGACACAGAAAGAGTTTTTACTGTCACAGAGAAAGGAAGAACACCCAGGGCAAAGGAGGGGAATCGAACCCGCACCCGTTACAGGGAAAATGTTCGTTAGAATGATCTGAAACAGGTGAACGATGGTGAGCTATTTGAAGATAAAACGGTCAAGTTTTGGATAAATTTTAGAAGATTTAGTTATAAAACTAAAGATTTAGTTATAAAACTAAAGATTTAGTTATAAAACTAAAGATTTAGTTATAAAACTAAAGATTTAGTTATAAAAACTAAAGATTTAGTTATAAAAAAATAAAGATTTAGTTATAAAACTATCCTTTCCAGTTTGGGGCCCGGATGGCCGAGTGGTAAGCATCGCAGGCCAGCAGTCTGCGTGCTGTAACGGGCGCGGGTTCAATTCCCGCCTTCGCCCTGGGTGTATTTCCTCTCTTTGTGACAGTAAAAAATCTTTCTGTGTCTGTCTTACTTGACGAAGACTTATAAGCGGCTCACTGAGCAAACACACAAGTCGGAATATATATGTAAAATACCCTACCCTACCCTTTCCAGTTATTCAAAAAAAATTATGGGAGCCTCTTCGATTTTGTGTTTTAACTATGATATTTCATCTCTTTCAATGTTGAATAATTGTTTTAAAAAAAATCGTTATGTACAAATTATTTAAATGGTATTTGCTTTCAAGTTTTATTTTCCGTCCTTTTCTGATTCCATTTCACTTTTTTAATATTTTATTAAGGCAACATTTAGCATGTCCCATTAGCCCTGCACCCTGTCCCATTAGCCCCCACATATGGGGGCTAATGGGACATTTACATGTTTGTTTAAAATGCTCAGCAACCAAAATATGGTAATGTTTTAACATTTGTCGAATGACTTTTTAAGTAAATGAATGTTCAGTTTATGAGCTTGTGAAAAAAGAAATTAAAATTAATTTATTTTTGCTGAAATACAGAGGTTAAAAAAATTTGTCCCAATAGCCCCCACCCTCCCCTAATATTTAACAATGGTTGGTTTAGGGAATACATAAAACATTTAAATCAAAAGGAATAAGATTTTATTTCCCAAATTTTCCTTAACCAAAGTAAAAAAAAATAGTTAAAATGTCCCTTTTCTCTTATTGTTCTTAGTACGAACATTTTTTTTATAAGTTCACAATACCAATATAATTGAAACAAAGTATCTCAGAAAAATATCTAGAATGCGTAATTGATAGATTTTTTTTTTAACTTTTTTGCAGACAGAAATATATGGTTCTATATGTTTTTTTCAAGCAATTTGAAGTAACAACATTTGCGCATGAGCAGAAGTTTGAGGTAAATATCAGTATGCAATCTTTTAATTAACTTAATTTATCTATTGCTCCACGCTTTTTTAACTATCTGACTGTTCTATCCCACCTCTCTACTTATATTAGTCTTCTTTGTAATACTTTTTTTTTCATTATTTTTATTGCACTGGTCACACGACAACAACAACAATACATCTATTGAATCTCTGATTATACGACCTTGAAATCGAGTTTTACACTGCAAAAATAATTTAATAACATCTTTAAAAAGGATTTGTACTTTAAACATGAAAAAAAAACACACTTCCGAAAAACGTCACTTTTACGGAAAATTTCTCGTACTTCTGAAGCTTTAAAACCGTTTCACTTATTTTACGGCCTTGTACCACTGTTTTTTTTTTTACTCTCTTAAATTTTACTAATGATTCCTCCAATTTGAAAAGTACAAATATTTTACGGCCCACTTCCAAACTTAAACTTAATTTACCGTATGAAACACAAAAATTTTCGTCTCTTTAACGTTCCATTCTGGCATAAAATCTACCAGTTTAAAATCATAATTTGAAAAGTAAGAAAGGCACGTTTATCAGCTAGACAATCAGAAAACGTACAGCCTGACATACTATATTTTCTTTCTACAGGTGCTGTACGAAAGTTTCGTCACAGACGGAAATCATGAAAAATCCCATATATATTTACTATTTTCCAGTTGTTTTTAATACATGTTCTTAGGCAGCTTAAAAATAATAGGATAAAAATAGTTTTTAAAAAAATAAATAAATTTAACTTATTTCAACAAATTAAAAATTTTAAAATTTTCCGTGCCTCAAAAGTATAGGCCCACTTTTGGGTATTTTGCAAATTCTCTAGAGAAAATTACTGCGTCATGAAAAGGAAGGATTTTAGTGTTTAAGTTGATTTAAATAATTGACGGTAAGTGTTTCAATGCTAAGAAAATTGATGAGGGCAACACAATTTTCGTATGAAGAGATTATAAGACTATGGGTATTTAAATCCAAATGTAAATTTGTTTTTTGATATTTCTATCCAATTAAATCCAACCTTGAAAATTGATGAGGGCAACACAATTTTCGTATGAAGAGACTATAAGAATATGCGTATATTTAAATCCAGATGTAAATTTGTTTTTGATATTTCTATCCAATTAAAGCTTTCCAAAAGAGATGTTTATATGGTGTTTTCACGTGGCTGTCAATATCAACTATAATCGCGCTCTGAAGATCTCGATTCACCAACAATCGAGAAGACATACAAAAAGATAATTAAGGTCAAACCAACATTCATATCTTCAAATCAAATTAAAAAGCCGAATTGTGGCAAGTTTTACGTGAAACTGTCTGGAACATTACTTGATAAAACCCAAGCTAAAACGCTAGCCTAGCTTATTCTATGCTCAAAGTAAAGATGCTAGACTGCAATACGCCCAACAACAACATATGCCTTACAACAAAGAATGGCTGCATAAGCTTATATTAGCTTTTAAAGTTTTCAAAATATCAGTTAATTTGTAGAAAAGTTGAAATACATACGCAATTTTGACAAATATATTTTTAACTATAAATTCAATGCTATTTGATTTTCAAAAGCAATATTATTTCATATAGAAATATGATTAGCAAGTAGTACATAATTAAATGTATTACAAGAAATATGGTATTGCTTTTTTAGACAAGTTGATAAACATTGTGTATGGTGTTTTCTATCGTATATCTGGAATGACCATGATATGCTTTCTGAATCTCATTCAAGAATGTATAAACGCACATTGACAAACTTAAAAAAATAAAAAAAACAGAATAAAAAGAACTTATAACTCAGATTTCTAACTTTCAATTTTTTTAATAACATCCTTAATTGGAAATGAAACGACATCACTGAGCGTAAAGGTAAACAAAACCAAATAAAATCGCCTCTGCGCATATGTAACTTGAAGGGGCGCATGCGTGACTTAGCGTTAAGGGGTCACAGGAGTCTTAAAAATGTGCAAAGAAGGTACTACAAAACATAGTTTGATCTTTCATGTCATTTTTGAATTACTCAACGTATAATTATAATTTTTTTATATGTAATTCTACAAGATTTATTTATTATAAAACAAGTTTTAAAATTTATGAAACTTTAGCCAAAACTAAAATAAATGATATTAAACATGAAGCTATTTGAACACAGTGTGATTAGTCTTGCGCGGCAAATTGTGAGGTCAAAATTGAAATAATGACCAAGAAAATGATTTTATATTGTACAAATATGTACAAACAAAGACTTATACCTAAATTCTCAGCTCAATTTTAATTAGAAATTATTTAAAAAATAACTTAAAATCAAAATTTTTAAAATTTTATTAATTTTTTTAGAAAAAAGTTCTTAAAATAATTTCTAATGAAAATTGCGCTGAGAATTTAGGTATAAGTCTTTGTTTGTACATATTTGTGCAATATAATGTCATTTTCTTGGTCATTTTTTCAATTTTGACCTCACAATTTGCCGCGCAAGCCTAATCACAATGTGTTCAAATAGCTTCATGTTTAATATCATTTATTTTAGTTTTGGCTAAAGTTTCATAAATTTTAAAACTTGTTTTATAATAAATAAATCTTGTAGAATTACATATAAAAAAATTATACTTATACATTGAGTAGTTAAAAAATGACAGGAAAGATCAAACTTTGCTTTGTAGTATCTTCTTTGCACATTTTTAAGACTCCTTAGACCCCTTAACTCTCCGATTTCAGCAAGTTACTGTTGATACTTAGGGTTGCATTAATTCGGGAGTTAATATGAGGGGTGAATACGGATTTCTCCAAACGGATATGTGACAGGACCGGTGTTCGAGACCTAACTCCGAGTTAAAAAACGCGTTGAATACGGGCGTTAAACTGATCTCGGGTGAACTCTATATACGGACAAAGCTGTGGATGTGGCTTTTGCAGTGCTCCTGGCTTTTGAAACTATTTAACTGTGTCAAACAACAAATATCTCTTCTCTAATGGTTTTGCTTTTTTTTTCTATTTCTGCAATGGTCACACAACAACAACAACAACAAGGGTTCCAAGTTATGATCTGGTTCAACAAAACTGAACTACCATTGCAATATCCAATTATCTCTTTTAACAGCATTGTGAACTTGAGCGTTTTTTTTATTGGTTCTATCTGGTTTGAAACGATTCATGGTTATTCATATAATTTGAAAATTTCCTTTTAACCAATAAAGACTAATGAAAGCATATATTATATATATATCATATATATATTTATATATATATATCTATAATATATATATATATATATATATATATATATATAATTATATTATATATATAATATATATATATATAGATATTATATATATATATAGTATATATATATATTATATATCTATATATATATATATATCCTTTTTTATGCAGGGTGTGGAGCTGTACAGCTTCATCGGCGGCTACATGAGCATGTGGCTGGGAGTATCGCTGGTCGCTCTCTTTGATCTCGCCGAGACGCTAGTGAAACTTCTGGTGATCTACCCCCTCTCGCAGTTATCATGGAAGAAGGAGCGAGTCGCAGAAGCTGCAGGTTACCCGTAGGTTTTTGACAAAAACTGTGTAAAGGAAATTCTATAATAATAAAATGGAAGTTTTGTGTGTGAGTGCGTGTTTGTTTCTTATAGACTCATGAATTACTTATTTATTTAACTTGTAACTTGGCATATTTGTGTTTTTCATACTTAAGTTAAGGTTTTTTAACTTTCAGAGCTTTCTGTGCTATGGAATAGGCCACGTTGTTGTAGTTGAGGGATTACAAATCTTGTCAACATGTCTTGATACCGCCTTCGTGTGATCCTGAAGTTTTTTTTAACCCGCTTTTAGTCATCTCCTAAAAAAATAAGGCCCGATGATGAACGTGGCAGTAAAATCGCACCATACAAAAAATTTGTAAATGTTACCGTGTGCAAATGCACTTGTTCAGTTGCCCAAATCCGCCAGTTGTGTGTATTCACCTGACCATCCCGATGAAAATCAGCCTCATCCGACCAAAGGACGTTCCACAACCAAACAGCATCGATAACCGTTCGGGCTAGGAACTGCAGAGCAAATGTTTCCCGAACTTCAGGGTCCTTGTCAGTAAGTTTGTGTAGACTATGTATTTTGTAAGGATAATAACCAGAATCCTGCGCCTCACACGCCAGACGATCGAATAACTTATATCCACAGCACGAGAAACAGTTGACACACTGACAACACCATATTGAGATTGGCTAGTTGTTTCAACGACTGCCAAAGCAACGTCTTCCTCGCTTGCAGATTCGACAAGCTTGCGTAATCTACCTGTCAAAAGCACCATCTTTCCGGTTTTTTCAAACTTCATCATTTTTCTAAAACCATATTGCGTCATAGGTCCTCTTCGTAAATTTTGCTGCTTTCGGAATTCTTTTAAAGCAACAACAGAGTTCTCGTTATTCTGGTGGGAAAGTTTAACTAACAGTTTTTTATTAAGGTAGGCATTTTGCAACAGCAAGTTGAAATCAACTGCCTGTTAAACACTACCCGTCTCTTACATTTGCAGGGCTTGTCCATTGGATTTGTTGCACAGAAAGGTTTAACGAAACGCCCGGAACTTTGGCAGATGTGAAAGCCTCAATTGTTCGACATTTTTTTTTTTTGTCTTTCTGCGATACATTGTGGAACACAAAGCTTTAAGAATAGAAAAAAGTTTGGATAGCCACGTATATCATGTAGAACAACTATAGAATGCCTTTTTGATCTGCAGCACCTAGCGGCAAATTTTTGAACTAATTTTGATTTTATAATAAATTTAAGCGCTTGATCAGTAAGTCCGGCGTATGTCGAATTTTATCACATTCTGAGCAATACAGTATCCTGCACAGACCTCTGAGTTGGGAAACTTATTTCTGGACAATCCTGTATATAATACTCTTATACGGCACCCAAATTTTCTAATACTTTTTTTATCTGTGAAATGGCAACAATCGAAATGAAAAAAATTACTTCTAATTTAAAAAAGGCCTAAGTCTTTGGGATTGACAAAAGTCAGATGTGAAAAATCCCAAGTTACCCCGAAGTGCATTGTGGAGTGAGTTTCCAAAAGAAATTTAAAAAAAGAACATAGTAACATAGTTAAATTAAGCAGATAAAAG
The DNA here is from genome assembly GCA_023701765.1 of Hylyphantes graminicola. Lineage (NCBI taxonomy): Eukaryota > Metazoa > Arthropoda > Arachnida > Araneae > Linyphiidae > Hylyphantes > Hylyphantes graminicola. Next base: position 1,344,814 of record CM043121.1, on the reverse strand, counting down.
AATAAATAAACCTTAAAACTTAAACAGCCGCCACTCACAACCATTGACTAACACACACACAAAAAAAAAAACGAACCAAAACAAAGATCAAATTATTGACGGTTACAATGTAGAAACGAAAGCAGTTAAGGGAAGAAACATGGGTAATGAGTAAAATATTTTGTTACAACATCTTTATAAATTTTGGAGGAAATCTGTTGTTGATGAGTGTACATTGGAGGTCAAGTTTCTGGGAATTTGTAAAGTTATTGACATTGCACATGGTATTAATATGATGTAGGTGATTTATAATGTTATTTCTATACACCTTAATAGAAAGATTAGAATGCCAAAGAATGAGTCGAATAACATCAAAAGTAAAGTAATTGCGTTCATCATAAATGTTGGTGCTGGCAGAGTTTTCTGAGATGTGAATTTGTATGTCTAAGAATTGTAATGAAGAAATTGAGCTATTGCTTTTCTTGAGAAGTTCTGAAAAGGCCTTTTTTTTCCAGACATAAATAAAATCAAGATAATCAAATAAAATCAGGTCATCAACAAATAGGAAGGCAGTGAAGCTTAAAAAAGTGCGTGTTTTTAGCCAGTGTAAAAAGAGATTTGCAAGGATTGTTGAAAAGGAACTACCTTGTGGTATTCCCTTAACTTGTTGGTAGAGTGGCTCGCCATTGTAAATAAAATTGTTAAAAATGCCATTGTAAAAAAAATCACAATTGTAAAAAAAGTAATGAGTTTGTTCCAATATTCCAGACTAATGTATGGTAAACTATTGTAATCATGATATTAAGCATTGAGGACATCTTTTATGTGGAATAAAGGTAGGCTAGAAAATAAATCTTTGAAGTCAAAAGTGTCAACTGATTGAATAGTCTTGTTGTGCAAGTGATCTAAAACAGGTTTAGTGTTGTTAATAATCCAAGTGAAACCCTCACCGACAAAAGATGTATGGTTTGCTCAGCAAATTAAAAAAGATGTCACCAGGTTTATTGATGTAAGTGTTGGAACCACAGGTTACATAGCGAAAAGCTAAAGGGTTCTTGTGAAATTTTGGAGTGATGGTAACATAGTGAAATTTAATGGTGGAGTTATTAATTCTAAAATATTTATTGAATTAAATAATCTTTTTACAGACACTTTTGTAGTCCAATTTGGAGAGTTTGTATGTGTTGGATGATTTAAGCTTATTGTCAAGAATAGATGAGTAGAGGTTTTTGCAGATGAAAGCATAATTTTGAGAATTCCATCTTGTTAAAAAAAAAAACTCCCGATACGAAATTTATTTTGGTTTAAAAAATGACCAAAGTTGACTTCGTAGCTTTTTAGAAAACGAAGATATTTCCTTGACCCGAATATAAAAAAAATGTTGGCGAAAGTTAACATTCTTCGTTAGAAAAAGGGAACCTTTAGCGGTTACGTTTTAAAATGGAAAGGCGGGGGATCTTTATATGATCGCCCGAAGGAAGTATTTTTCGAAAAGAGCATTTTGCAGTAAGTATTGTTTTCTAACTTTTTGCAAGCGGGGTTCGGGCAAAATTATACTTTTGAAAAATATTTTCAGGTTAATGACTAAATAGTCACAGGTTGCGCACAATTTTCAAAAACTATTGGGAAAATATATATATCGATATAATTTTTTTTTTGAAGAATTGTTGAGCAATGTGAATTGTTGAGTTTTATAATTATTCAAAGGAATTTTTCATTTTCAATTCCTTCTGGGAGAATGATATTTTAACTAAATACAAATGCAAATACCAATACGAAAATTGTCGACCAACAACAGGCCAGATGCCCAGCAAGGTTGGTAAAAAATATATTTAATTCCTTACCAGTTTCCAATAGTTATCGAGATTTTTCTTAAAACCTTCTCAACTCTCATCGAATACACAACATATTCTGGCAAAGCATTCCACTCATTGACGACTCTATTGTAATAATAATGTTTCCTTACCTCCTTTCTAAAGCATGATTTATTCAATTTCTGACCATTCCCCTGGTCCGGCTATTTAAGGTAAAACCTAAGCCCTCCAAGTCTCATTGTTTAATGAAGTTGAAAAACTGAATTAAATCACCCCTTGTTCTCATATTTTCCAGGGAATACATGTTTAACGATCTTAATCTATTACCATAATCAATACCCTATAAACCCTTAATCATTTTTGTAGCCCTATGCTGAACTTTTTCAAGCATTTCAATATCATTTCTGAGGAAGGGGGATCAAAACTGAACAACATATTCCAGATGTGGCCTTACCAATCCCTTATACAATGGCAAAACTATCTTTTTAGATTTGGGTGTGATACTTCTTCTAATATAACCCAACATTCGATTGGCTTTCTTATTTGCTTCAACACATTGTTTACTCATTTTAAAATCATTGCTCAGAAAAACTCCTAAATATTTAACAAACTCACTGTCTTGAATACTTTCTCCCTGTGAAACAAAAGAATAATTAACGTTGTTTTTAGCCAAATGCAAGGTTTGGCATTTATTCACACTGAACGACATGCCCCACCTTGCAGCCCATTCAGTAATTTTCGTTAGATCTTTAATTGCATTTGATCAATTTGCTCAACAGAATTTACTGTACTCGTCACTTTTAAGTCATCTGCAAAAATACTTAACTTGCTATCCAACCCCCAGCTGATATCATCAATAAACATAATGAATAAAATTGACCCTAGTACATAGCCCTGTGGCACTCTATTAGGTATTTCATTCCAATCAGAATACCTACCATTAATGTGAACTCTTTGTTTTCCATTGGTCAACCAATTTTTAATCCAACGGATCGTGGCTGTCTCTAACCCGAATCTTTTCATCTTAAATAGCAAAGCATCATGAGGAACTTTATCAAAAGCTTTTTGGAAATCAATGTAAATAACATCAACCATATTGCCTTTATCAATATACTCTGTAACAGTATCATAAAATTTTAAAAGATTAGTTGTACAAGACCTACCTTTTCTAAAGCCACATTGATAATCTGAAAACAAATTATTTGTTTCCAAAAATCATAATGCGCTTTTTCAACAGTGTTTCAAAAACTTTACCTAGAACAGATGTAAGACTAACTGGTCTGTAATTACCCGGATCAGATTTAGGTCCCTTCTTGTATAATGGAGTGACATTTGCCAGTTTCCAGTGACCCGGCACCTGTCCATAAATAAATAATGACCTAAAAATAGTCAGAATTACATCTCCCAACTCTTTGGCACACACAACTAAAATTTTAGGATAAATATCATCAGGCCCAGGTGCTTTATTAGGTTTCATGGTTTTCAAAAGACGAATAACTTCCTTCCTCACAAAAATCACAATCAATACAATCCTGTCCCTCTGTAACCTCACCTAAAACATGCACATTTTTATAATCTTTATTAAAATCAATAATAAAAAGTTCATTAAAAATATTTGCCACTTTCATGTCGTCATGGATTAACTGTCCATGACTACCTTTAAATGGTCCAATAGACTTACCCTGCTTAACATTACCTCTAGCATAATCGAAAAAACCCTTAGGGTTATCTTTAATATCTCTAGCGAGATTCTCCTCTAATACAGATTTATGTTGTCTACTACTCATATTCTTAAACTCTCTCCTAGCAACTCTGTAAGCTTCCTGATCCACCTCTCTACCAGATTGTTTTGCAATTTTACAAGCCTTCTGCCTTAACCTAAAGGACTTTTTTAATATAAATGGAAAACCGCATAGGATACAATTTCCTTTGGGAACTTTTACGCTTGTACTTAACATGTTTTTTTCACAACATCATTTAGTTTTTCCTTAAACTCATCCCATAATTCAAAAGTATAGGTACCTACCAGCGCTTTATCAGAGGCAAAAGCAACATCATTAGCAAAATAGCAAGAAGTTACATTTCAATGTTGTGCACACTTTAAAACGTAATTGTTTTCCGAATTGAATAAATTGTATTTCAGACGACTTTTATGTGATTTTTATGTAAAATGTTAACATATTTATTTTTACTCGTTTAATAGTAAATAAAACTTATATTTAACTGATACCTAGTCCAGATTAACTATTATTTGTTTCCAAATATCTCCCATTTATTATTTCCGTATTTTAATAGCATTAATCCTTAATTTTTATCAAAATATTAATTCAACATCTAATGTTAATTTCATGAATTTTATTACCAAAAAGTTACTTTAATGTGTAATATATAAACACAATAATCTAACTGGTGTTAGATGTACTCCTTCTATGCTTACGATTCTTAATGGAAAACCTAATTTTTCTTTAAAAAAATTGCTTTTGCTTCCAAATGACTGATACTATATCTAAATTTATAGCTTTAGTATACTTTTTTTTAAATCCTCCAAAATTCACTTTTCCAGAAAATTCATATTGCCTCAATGATTGTGGTTATTGATGTTATGCAACCCCAATTAGAAATCACGACTGTATATTCCACATTGGACCTTCATCGTGCCTATAATCAAATTCCGATGGAACCATCAGGTTTCCTATAAAATCATCTGGTACAGAAAAAATAAGCAATTTGTAAATCGTTCGGGCTTTTCGAATTTCCCTTGATGACCATTGGTCTGCGAAACGCAGCGCAGAAATTCCAGAGATTTATGCTTTCCGTGCAACGGGATCTGGATATCTGTTTCGTCTATCTGGAGAATATACTCATCGCATCCCGCACTAAAGAGTAACATTTGCATCACCTCAAAACAGTTTTTGAGAAATTTCCACAATTAGGGTAAACATTACATTTCAATAAGTACCACTTCGCTCAGCCCGAGGTAAATTTTCGGCTGTAACTTTACTCGCCCAATTTCTTCAGCTAACCTTGCTCTTATGGTAGACGCTTCGGATAGCAATAAGAGGAGTGCTTCAACAACTAGTGGTTGATGATTGGCAGCCACTTGGTTTCTTCTCTGTTAAGCTAACACCGGCACAAGAGAATTATAGCACCTATGACCGCAAACTGCTAGCAGCATATACGACTATTAAGCATTTCAGGTAATTGTTGGAAGGTCGGGAATTTACTTTATTCACCGATCAAAAAACACTGGTGCATGCATTCCAACAAAAATTAGAGAAAGCCTCCCCTCGCCAACAAAGTCATTTAGAGTACGTTAGTCAATTCACCCTAGAAATCCAACACATTTCAGGAAATAACAAGATCTTTGCTGAAGCACTGTCAAGATTGAAGGAGATATGAATCTCACCCCATATAGATTTTGAGACTTTGGCCAAGGCTCAGGGGAGCGATTAGGAGTTGAGGGAGCTGATGACTTCTAGAAACTCTTCACTAAAGATCAAATTGATTCCCATTTTTGGTTCTATTCGCTCATTATATTGTGATACTACCACTAAAATTAAATGACCATTTGCTCCTGCTATTCAGAATAGCCGTTTTCCAAAGTATACACCATCTATCATATCCGGTATTAAAGCAACTGTTCGGTTAGCTAAATCAAAGTTCATTTGGTCTGCAATCAGAAAAGACATTTGTAATTGGACCAAAAGTTGTTTGAAATGTCAGAAATAATCTAAGATTTATAAACATATTTATTCTCCATTACAAGAATTTCCTACCGTTAGTCAACGTTTTCAAGAATTTAATATAGATCTGATTGTTAACTTGCCATCATCAGAGGGATTTCGACATTGCCTCACCATAATTGATCGCTACTGGTGGGCTGAAGCTATTCTTTTACCGGATATTCGAGCTGAGACGGTTGCTGACGCCTTGTTGAAGAACTGGATTGCTCGCTACGGTGTCCCATTATAATTACGACTGATCAAGGTGCTCAATTTGAGTCTTAATTATTTCAAGATTCCTTAGTTTTAGAAGAAATAGAACGACCGCATATCATCATCAAGCCAACGGCTGTATTGAACGCTGTCATCGTACCTTGAAAGCCAGTATAATGTGCCACGAAAATCCAAGTTGAACCAAGTCACTTCCGATTATTCTACTTGGTTCGCGAACGACACCTTGCGTGATGATTGTAAAGCCACCCCGGAAGAGCTCTTGTATGGTGAAAATATAAATTTACCATGTGATTTTCTCGAAAATTCAAACGCTGAAGCACAATCAGATTTTGTCAAGAATTTAAAAATCACTATGGATACAGTACAACCCATTCCATTTCATCACCATTCAAAGCAGAAGCTATTTGTATCAAAGGATTTAAAGACTTGCTCACACGTATTTGTCCGTAGTGTCAGTGCTCGACACAGTTTACAACAACCATTCCACGGACCATATGAATTGTTAAAGAGAACAGACAAACTTTTCACTTTCAGGATGAAACAAAAAGACGTTACCGTATCTATAGATATAGTTAAACCTTATTTTTCTGAAAATTATACAAAACCCGAAAAGAATTCAAGAACACACATGCTTGGGGACTAGAGTCCCAGTACTGTTTTATTGTCAGAAAAGATCAAGGGAAACAAAAGAGTTACGTTTTGTATTCCACTTCAAGTGACAAGATCTTGACGCACAACTCGCGTTCCAGATCGTTACGCTACTCTTATGGCAATATAACTTTGCTTAACAACAACAAACTTTCTTGTCTTGTTCCATGAATGTTAGAAACTGCTGAGCTTGTAATTTAGGTTTATTATTTATGTTTATTATTAATTCTAAAAGTCGCTATAATGATCTCTATAATGGAAACAAGTTGTAAACGTTAAAGTCTTTCATCCCCAAAATTTCCCTCCTTATTTCCGCCACCTAACATAAAGCATTTTCTTTAATACTAGGACCTAAAATGCTTCTGGGTCTTTTCCCATTGTATTTTTGAAGAAAGAAGAGTTTGACTTGTTCATCATTTATTAGTAGCCGATATTTCCCTTGTTATTGAAATATTGTAACAATGTCAGACTCATTATTAAGATAATAAATTATTTTTTTGTGTTCTTAGTTCTGGTCTGGTCCCGCACATGCGGGTGTGTTGGTTAAACTGCTCTTTGCAACCTTCGTAGTGTTGGGATGCGTCATTCCCCCGCGGGGCGTGACTGCTATCAAGCCTGGTTGCTTGGTTGCATCGCCGTGGACAGTCAAAACGAAAGAAGATACATGTTGAAGAACTGGATTGCTCGCTACGGTGTCCCATTATAATTACGACTGATCAAGGTGCTCAATTTGAGTCTTAATTATTTCAAGATTCCTTAGTTTTAGAAGAAATAGAACGACCGCATATCATCATCAAGCCAACGGCTGTATTGAACGCTGTCATCGTACCTTGAAAGCCAGTATAATGTGCCACGAAAATCCAAGTTGAACCAAGTCACTTCCGATTATTCTACTTGGTTCGCGAACGACACCTTGCGTGATGATTGTAAAGCCACCCCGGAAGAGCTCTTGTATGGTGAAAATATAAATTTACCATGTGATTTTCTCGAAAATTCAAACGCTGAAGCACAATCAGATTTTGTCAAGAATTTAAAAATCACTATGGGTACAGTACAACCCATTCCATTTCATCACCATTCAAAGCAGAAGCTATTTGTATCAAAGGATTTAAAGACTTGCTCACACGTATTTGTCCGTAGTGTCAGTGCTCGACACAGTTTACAACAACCATTCCACGGACCATATGAATTGTTAAAGAGAACAGACAAACTTTTCACTTTCAGGATGAAACAAAAAGACGTTACCGTATCTATAGATATAGTTAAACCTTATTTTTCTGAAAATTATACAAAACCCGAAAAGAATTCAAGAACACACATGCTTGGGGACTAGAGTCCCAGTACTGTTTTATTGTCAGAAAAGATCAAGGGAAACAAAAGAGTTACGTTTTGTATTCCACTTCAAGTGACAAGATCTTGACGCACAACTCGCGTTCCAGATCGTTACGCTACTCTTATGGCAATATAACTTTGCTTAACAACAACAAACTTTCTTGTCTTGTTCCATGAATGTTAGAAACTGCTGAGCTTGTAATTTAGGTTTATTATTTATGTTTATTATTAATTCTAAAAGTCGCTATAATGATCTCTATAATGGAAACAAGTTGTAAACGTTAAAGTCTTTCATCCCCAAAATTTCCCTCCTTATTTCCGCCACCTAACATAAAGCATTTTCTTTAATACTAGGACCTAAAATGCTTCTGGGTCTTTTCCCATTGTATTTTTGAAGAAAGAAGAGTTTGACTTGTTCATCATTTATTAGTAGCCGATATTTCCCTTGTTATTGAAATATTGTAACAATGTCAGACTCATTATTAAGATAATAAATTATTTTTTTGTGTTCTTAGTTCTGGTCTGGTCCCGCACATGCGGGTGTGTTGGTTAAACTGCTCTTTGCAACCTTCGTAGTGTTGGGATGCGTCATTCCCCCGCGGGGCGTGACTGCTATCAAGCCTGGTTGCTTGGTTGCATCGCCGTGGACAGTCAAAACGAAAGAAGATACATGTTGAAGAACTGGATTGCTCGCTACGGTGTCCCATTATAATTACGACTGATCAAGGTGCTCAATTTGAGTCTTAATTATTTCAAGATTCCTTAGTTTTAGAAGAAATAGAACGACCGCATATCATCATCAAGCCAACGGCTGTATTGAACGCTGTCATCGTACCTTGAAAGCCAGTATAATGTGCCACGAAAATCCAAGTTGAACCAAGTCACTTCCGATTATTCTACTTGGTTCGCGAACGACACCTTGCGTGATGATTGTAAAGCCACCCCGGAAGAGCTCTTGTATGGTGAAAATATAAATTTACCATGTGATTTTCTCGAAAATTCAAACGCTGAAGCACAATCAGATTTTGTCAAGAATTTAAAAATCACTATGGGTACAGTACAACCCATTCCATTTCATCACCATTCAAAGCAGAAGCTATTTGTATCAAAGGATTTAAAGACTTGCTCACACGTATTTGTCCGTAGTGTCAGTGCTCGACACAGTTTACAACAACCATTCCACGGACCATATGAATTGTTAAAGAGAACAGACAAACTTTTCACTTTCAGGATGAAACAAAAAGACGTTACCGTATCTATAGATATAGTTAAACCTTATTTTTCTGAAAATTATACAAAACCCGAAAAGAATTCAAGAACACACATGCTTGGGGACAAGAGTCCCAGTACTGTTTTATTGTCAGAAAAGATCAAGGGAAACAAAAGAGTTACGTTTTGTATTCCACTTCAAGTGACAAGATCTTGACGCACAACTCGCGTTCCAGATCGTTACGCTACTCTTATGGCAATATAACTTTGCTTAACAACAACAAACTTTTTTGTCTTGTTCCATGAATGTTAGAAACTGCTGAGCTTGTAATTTAGGTTTATTATTTATGTTTATTATTAATTCTAAAAGTCGCTATAATGATCTCTATAATGGAAACAAGTTGTAAACGTTAAAGTCTTTCATCCCCAAAATTTCCCTCCTTTTTTCCGCCACCTAACATAAAGCATTTTCTTTAATACTAGGACCTAAAATGCTTCTGGGTCCTTTCCCATTGTATTTTTGAAGAAAGAAGAGTTTGACTTGTTCATCATTTATTAGTAGCCGATATTTCCCTTGTTATTGAAATATTGTAACAATGTCAGACTCATTATTAAGATAATAAATTATTTTTTTGTGTTCTTAGTTCTGGTCTGGTCCCGCACATGCGGGTGTGTTGGTTAAACTGCTCTTTGCAACCTTCGTAGTGTTGGGATGCGTCATTCCCCCGCGGGGCGTGACTGCTATCAAGCCTGGTTGCTTGGTTGCATCGCCGTGGACAGTCAAAACGAAAGAAGATACATGGTCGGATTTGTGCGAAAATGGTGTAGTTTATTCATAAAATTCAAATTTTATCGAAAAGTAGAACATTTTGAGCTCTGAAAGTTAAGAAATCTTAACTTAAGTTTGAACATCGCAAATATGCCCAGTTACGAATGAATCAAATGTGTAGTGCATGAGTCTATAACAAACACGCACTCACACAAAACTTCATTTTTATTATTATAGATTTCAAAGTACACATTTTTTGTCAAAAACCTACGGGCAACCTGAAAATTCTGCTACTCGCGCCTTCCTCCTTGATAACTGCGAGAGGGGGTAGATCACCAGCAGGTTGACGAGCGTCTCGGCGAGATCGAAGAGGGCGACCAGTGAGACTCCCAGCCACATGCCCATGTAGCCGCCGATGTAGCTGAACACCTCCACAGGCTGCAGAAAAGTATGTATATATTTTTCATTAGTCTTAACTGGTCGAAAGAAATTTGTCAAAGTTTATGTTTAAGTATGAATCGTTTTAAACCGGTTGGCATCTATATAAAAAAAGCTCAAGTTTACCATGCTGTCAAAAAATATATTTAACCATTGCAATGGTATTGCAGTTTTGTTGTGCCAGATTATGACTTAGAACCCTTGTTATTGTTGTTGTGTGACCAGTGCAGAAATTGAAAAGAAAATCAAACTATTAGAGAGAGAAAAAAAAATGGGATGGTGCAGTAAAATAGTTCCAAAAGAAAGGAGCACTACAAAGGCCAAACCCACAGCTTTGTCTGTATATGGAGGTTACCCGAGAGCAGTTTAAGTCAATCTTAAAGTGTTCTGCAATGATTAAGAGATAAGTGGAGGAGCTTTTCAGGATTTTGTCTGGCAGTACAATTAAATCATCAGGTTACATTTGAAATATTCTGGAACTTTCTGTATCGCAGTCAGAGATGGACGAACCATCGGTGTAGGCAGTGACGAATTGTTGTTTTAACATCGTGGCCATTGTTTCCATGCCTTTCGTCTTGATTCCTTTCTAGATGTTCTTATTTGAAGCATGGTTCTAGTAGTTATTGGTTTATCTCAACGAGGAGTACGGTTTGACTGGGAAAAGTGGTTCTTGGATAATGTCTAGACTCTTTCGCTGTAGGTTGATGGCATGTGTGATATATTTGTCGAATTGTAGAATAGAGATATTTTTAGTTAGGTTTTTTTAAACTTGTCCAGGAAAGAGATATTCGAAATATGTTGTTTTCCAATAATGTTAGGAAACATTCAATTTTCAGCTATTGAATTATTAGTCGATGTGAAAGGTCCAATGGTTTTAGTGGCTATGTATTGGACATAGTCAATTTTTGAGGATGAAGGGGAGCCCAAATTGGTTCTCCGTATTCGTGAATTGGTCTGATTAGTGTCAGTGGAAGTATTCAAAAGAGTCTTTGGTTTGGAACTCCATGTTGAGCCGCAGAGTTTCCTCAGGATGATGTGGGTTTTTTTTCAAAGACCTCTGAGAGACTGTTTCAATGTGTTTAGTAAGTCTTAATTCAGCATCGAGTGCGAGACCAAAAAATGTGGGATGTGTGACTTGATTGACGTAGTGTTGTCGATCTTAATTCTAGGGTTGAGGGACTTCCTGTTCCTTCTGTCTGCCTCATAATTTGTACCTAATTGGTTTAAAAAGTGGCTTAGGCCTTATTTTAGGTTATAACTAAAAAACTGGTAAAAAAAACTTACAGAATTAAAAATCAACAATGGTCTATGTGTATTTTGATTAATGCGATATTTTTGTTGCTGTTAGCCTGTGAATAAAATAAAAATTGAATTCAATATTATCATTTTAAGTCCTCTTCAACATTTTTAGTTTGTTTCTATAGTTTTCCTTTTTTATATACAACGGTACAGAAAAACTATGGTAACAATGTAAGCAATCGTTAATTTAATGTTTATATTCTATTTCAGCTGCTGTTCTCCAGACAGAAAAGAATGCTAAGCAGCCTCGTATATCTGAATATTTATTTGTTAATGAACTTATTTATATAAATAAATAACTGAAATTCAGTACTTGTTATTTTAATTTTTAGTTTTAGGAAATCACAATTAAATTAAGTATTTTAATCATTTTAAATCACAATTAAAAAGTTTAGTTGTATAATTTTCATTGTTTAATATGTGGACATTATGACACATTGGTATGGACAATGCAATTAAATTAAAATATAATAATTTTTTTAAGTTAGTGGCAAATTGAGTACGCACTAAGTTCTAACTTTAGAAAATATTAAAAATACTAAATATGCGATTTTTTCAAAACAAATTAGTTTTATGAAATCTACTCCTTTCGTTATTTACAATGATACAAAAACTAGTAACCTTTTAATAAAATTGTGGCGGTAATTGACTTGCGAATATTCTCCATAGGACTAACATTACGATTTACAAGATGCGAAATTCCCAAGAGAGTCCTATTAGGCTAGGCAAGCGTTTCAGCTTGGGTTTTGTCAAGTATTCGTCGTGACAGTTTAACGTAAAACCCTAGCCACAATCATTCTTTTTAATTTGATTTGAATAGAGCAATGTTGGTTGACACCAATTTTCTTATGTCCTCTCGATTGCTGGGGATTCGAGATCTTCAAACCACGATTATAGTTGACATTGACAGCCACAAGAAAACACCATACAAACACCTCTTTTGAAAAGCTTTAATTTGATAGAAATATCAAAAACAGGTTTACCTCTGGATTTAAATACCCATATTCTTATAATCTCTCCATAAAAAATTTTGTTCACTTCAGGATTTTTCTAAGCATTGAAACTTACAATCTATTACTTTAAATTAACTTGAGGACTAAAACCCTTCCTTTTGATGACGCATTCACTTTCTCTAGAGAACTTGTATAAAACCCAAAAGTGTGCCAATACTTTTGTGGAATTGAAAGTTTTGAATTTTTTAATTTGTTGATGTAAGAGAAATTTAATTATTTGTTTTTTGAAATCCATTTCTACTCCATTATTTTTTATACTGCTTAAAGAATAAATATTAAAAATACTACTGGAAATTAGTAAATATTGGGAATTTTTCATGATTTGCGTCTGTGTCGAAACTTTTGTATAGCACTGTAGCAAGAAAACATAGTAGTTCAGGCTGTACGTTTTCTGACTGTGTAACCAATAAACATGCATTTCTTACTATGCAAATAACGGTTTAAAACTGGTAGATGAGATGCAAGAAATGAACTTAAAGGAAACGAAACTTTTTGTATTTCATCCGGTAAATTTCTTGAAGTTCCGAAGTGGGGAGTAAGAAAATTGTATTTTTCAAAATTGGGGAAAGTTTTGTATTTTTCAAAATGGAGAATGCATTTCTAAACTGTAAGAGAGTGAAAAAACAGCGGTATAAGAGCGTAAAATAAGTAAAACGGTTTTAAATATTTGGAAATACGGGGAATTTTTCCGTAAAAGTGACGTTTTTTAGAAGCGTATAAGTTAAGTTTATTCATTGGCATGTTTAAAGTTCAAATCCTTCTAAAGATTGTAAGAAATTATTTGTGCAGTGTAAAAGTCGATTGCAAGGTCATTTCATCAGAGATTCAATAGATAAATTAAGTTCATTAAAATTTGTATACTGATATTTACCTCAAACTTCTTCTTATGCACAAACGTTGTTACTTCATAATGATAGAATTTAAAAATTAGGACCACATATTTCTGTCTACAAAAAAATAAAATATATAAATATATTTCAACTACGCATTCTAGATAAAAAAAAATTCTGAAAAGCTTTGTTTCAAGCTTATTGATATTGTGAACTTATTAAAAAACAAATTGTCCGTACCCAGTACAATAAGCAAAAAAGGTTATTTTAACTAAGTTTTTTATTTTTGCTATGGTTAAGGAAGATTTCGGAAATAAAATCTTATTCCTTTTGATTTTAATGTTATATAAGTATTCACCAAACTAATCATTATTAAATATCAAACAATTACCCTATTTTCGGATGGGCTAAAAATAATTCAAATGTATCTAATCATGCACGCTTTATTCCGTTATAGGATAATGCGCTTATGCCATTGTTCCCGCTAGTTAGTAACATAGGCTTTGAAGGTCAAACTCCTTTAAAAATAAAGGTCATTTTCGTCCATTTTTATAATGTTTATCCTAATTATCTGCTTAAGCAAAAGTGATCCACAGAAATAATTATTAGATGAATTACACACCTAGGGTAGTATTTATAAAAATATAAAACACCATGGGTGACCCTTTAGTTTGGTACTTACCGGATCTCAAAATTAATCCTTTCTAAAAAAAAAGTCATAATCAAATTTCAATTACTCGAGAAGCACATAGTCAATAACTTGGAGACACAGTTGCTCCATGAATTTGTAGCGAAACTTTAATGTGATTGACTGGCAGGCATTCGGTTCGTATTTAGCGAGGCTAAGTTGTAAATATGAAGTAAATATGAGCAGTAATATTTCACCTTAAAATATTTAAAGGGGTTACATTATTATATTATCTGTTCGCCGTAAAAATAAACAAATATTGTCCTTAGTTAACCCGATATTTAGTTTTTTAATTTATTATATAAGCATATGCAATTTATTAATAAAAAAGGCGAGATAAGGCTGTACCTATTCAAATTTGCAAATGCGAAGAAAAATTAGCATAACCTTGCATTTATGTCTAAACGTTTGCAACATACAATTTTCTGGTTTTATGAACAAAAAAAAGGATATAACAATATTTAACCACTTACTCGCAGTTTATATTTCCATGGCACTGTAAAGAAATAAATAAATCAGTTTTATAGTTAAGCATCCGAACAATAGGCAGACTCATATAAAATATATTGTTAAATATATGCTAACAATACAATACAAAAAAATGACATGGGGGCTGCAATGTGTTGAGATTCGAAATCAAGTAATATGATATTTCTTCAACCATACCCTTGTTAAATGAATATGATTTGCGCACGTAACCTCGGTAACCTTCTCATGTGACCACGGTTCCAAATTACAATACGTAATTGGCTGTGTCAACCCTCAAAAATAAGGCTAGAAACAGCATTACATTGCTCGCGTAATAAAACTTGATATAGATGAATTTCTATCACGACGTTTACAGTGATGTGTATGCATTTTTCTCATGCTTCTGCAATCGTAAATATGATTGTTACATTTTTTACAGGTAAATAGCCAATATTAACTAAACTAAAAAATATTTGCATGCAATTGTTCGGATGCAATACCCATTTATTGGTAAAGCTCTTAATAATGAAGCCATTTGAATTACTAAACCAAAACATAATGCAGCGAGCTAAGTGATGATCGTGTTTGTACGCAAAACAAAAAAAAACTCACTGAGGATTTGTGAGTGTTCTTGGAAGAGTACGTGACACAGTTACAAATGCTTTTGCCCAGTTATACTTGATAGGTTTTTAGCAACGGCAGCAAAGGGGCGGGGGGAGCTGGTCTACACTGCTCACAACAATTAGGGGGCGCATAGGTTTAAACTCTTTCAACCCCAATGTTTTTATTTGGAATCATGAGCTTGCACATTTTTTCTCAATAATTTGAGCTTGCACTAATTTATTGTTAGATGGAAAAAAATTTAGCAACGGCAGCAAAGGGGCGGGGGGAGCTGGTCTACACTGCTCACAAAATCAGTCCCAAAAAAAATTATGAAATAAATTGACCCTAAATTCTTCACGCTGCATTCTCAGATGTTAAAAAATTGATTTTAACTACTTTTTGCAAATAAAAATAAATAAAAAATATTGTTCTAATTTATTCTTAATTTTTGATTCCAATTTTAGCCCCTTAAATTTATCTAAAAAAATAAATATTTTTTCCGCCGGTTTTTTACCATTTCATTCTGGATGCATAATGAATCTTTTCAACAAATTTTAGATTTTTAGAATGAAAAACAAAACGCTGAAGCTGAAAGGGTTAACAAAAGTGCGCAAAGAGTGCTCCCCTAATTGTTTTGAGCAGTGTATTTTAGGAAGGTCTAAATAAGAGACAGTGTATAAACCATCAGAGAACGTAATCACCTTGAAGCACTATTTATTGTTGTCCAAACTCAAGTTAAATCTGTTTATGGTCCATATCAAGATGAATTAAGATTTCAAGAGGTGATGATGATGTCGCTATTAGGTAATGTTGGTAAACACTCACACTTGGAGAGTGGACGTAGGCAGAGAAATCCCTGTGTTTGCCACTTGCTGGTTGGCTAGAGGAGCCGATTATAAAGCATCTTTAACCCTCTAATGCATACTGTTACAGTTTGGTAACAAGTAACATAATCCACTTTATTCTATTAAATTAGAGCTCCTTCTAGACAAATCTGTGTTTTTTTCATCTATTAAATATCATTTTAAAGTTTTAGTTACTACTAATCCTCATAGATGACAGTAGTAAAAGTGTATTCAAAATTAAAGAGTGAAGTTATTAACTTTTGGGAAATTCCGTTTTTGGCATATTCAAAGAATAATAATACTAGTACTAAATACTAATAAATTGTTTTGAAAAATTAATCTTAGTTAAAAAGGGTTATTTTGAAATATTTTTAGTAGTTTTCTAGTCATTATTATCAAAATTGGAATTTTGCAGTTGGTTTTTGTCATATGGAAAAATGTAAAAAATTGAAATTATTTAAATTCTAATGCAGTTAATTTTTTTTTAGTATTTTTCCCATAATGTGTGAGTATTAAAGATACATATACATTTTTTGGGGTGAAAATATAAAAATTCATGCATTAGAAGGTTATTGAAAGCATTGGTAGAGTTTTCACTGAGTCGCATAAACAGTATAAAAAAGATTCGGTTTGAGCTGGGATAAAGTAGGGGAGAGTGGAGGCTAAGGGGATACAGAGCCAATGGGACAAGGGACAAAAAGTGGAGAAAATATAGGGTTTTTTTTTACAAATATTGATATGCTAAATTCTTGTAACAGTTTCTCTCCACATTTAAAGAAAAAAAAAAGATTAACCATTATAACATGTGTTGAAGTGGTGAGAAAAATTGTTGTTTCAGAGAATCCAAACAAGGTTAAAAGTGTACCTTTTTTGCACTTTTAAAGAAAAAAACTTTAAAAAAGAAAATTCAAGCTACTCTTTTGATGGCATATTTTCCCCCACCTACAATTTCATAAATTGCATCTGAAGATAACTTGGTGAAGATAAATAATTTATTGTTAAAATTTGCTGGGGAAAAGAAGTATATTCTTCATTACGTTGGATTGATTTCATAAATAGAAAGTCATGAACTCCGGACTCTAGGTAAGCTAATATAAAATAGAGACGGTATTTTTTAAATTCACGTTCCTTGAAAAAGAGGACAAGTTTGAGATACATATTAGAAGACTTAGTAACAAAACTATTATTTCCAATAATTTTACCTTTCTATGGAAAATAATTTTTCATTACGCAAATTAACATAAAAAGTCAACTTCGATAAATGTAAAAGAATTGTAATTTTTATAATTTCAATTAATTAAGTTTTTGAAATAAATTCCAAGATTTCAAATTATGGTTTAAAAAAGCAGGCCGATAAAGGTCATGAATTCACATTTAAATAAAAAGAAGATCGATGTCCAGTGGATAAAAAACGATTTCTTGGCTCTGTAAATTCAGCAAGCATTTCAACTTGCTGGAAATCGTCCTCCTTTAGTGTTTGAAAAAAATCACTTGTGAATAAATGTATATAATGTATTTTTATATTTTATAAGTTTTTCAGATAATAAAAAAAAAACTTTAAACTTATTACTTTGCACACTTTTAATATAATATATGGTTATTAAACTTTTAGTCATTCCGTCACTTCAAATGACAGTTAATAAGTTAAGCCATGTTACAGATAGGTTGCTCTAAACTATAATTTTGAATAGCTTACACATCGTACTTAAGATAAGTATTAGTTTAAAAACGCAATGTATTTTTAATTCACAGAAGTTTCCATTTTTAAGGTAGGCGAATACCCAAAATTCTAAAATTTTTACTATTACTTTAATCTTTTCCAAATTTGGCATAGTGATTTCAAATATAATGAACAATGCTTTTGGGGCAATTTTTTTCATTTAAATATAATTGATTTATTTTAAACGGTGTTTTTCAACTAAAAAAAGGGGTTTACGCTAACACTTCTAGCATAAAAAGTTTTACATTAATTTACCTGAAATTTTTCACAGATGCTATTTCAATATATATCTGTGCCATGAACCTCTAACGTCTGGTGTAAGTATACAAGTTTTTTTTAAAAAATGTCCAAGTGCAAGTTAATCGAAAAAAATCCTTTTTTTTGTGGTTAATTTATAACATTTTTCTTAATAACTTTTTTTCTTGTAATTTGTATGTAACTCTAGAGGGTCATTGCATGTATCAGTTCAAAACGAAGAATTTAGCACATAATAAATGTTCATAGGATGAAAATTCAATGTTGTAGACTTGTTGGCATAAACCTCTTTTTTTAGTAGAAAAACACCGTTTAAAATAAATAAATTGTATTTAAATAAAAACAAAAGCCTAAATAGTATTATTCATCATATTTGAAATCACTATGCCAAATTTGGAAAAGATTAAAGCAAAAGTAAAAATTTTAGAATTTTGGGAAATTTTGGGTATGCGCCTACCTTAATTACCAGGATGCGGTTGCAAAAATGTCATTCCGTAACACAAAATTAGGTAGTCAATAATGATACAATAAAAATATTGTTAAAAAATTAACAGTACAATATAAACTGAAAACCCAATTCAAAATGTCATTGAGTCGCATATAGAATTGCCCCAATAGTTTTGTGTTCTACTTTGTTTATTTGTATAAACCGGAGCAATGAGCTCATTTTTTAATTGCCTATTTTCTTGCCCGGCGTGACCTATGGGATAAGAAAAATTTATTGTCAGTTTTAGCGTAATTTTATTTGATAAACAAAATCTTACATTTTGAAACACATTTATTTTTTAAATGACCGTTTTGCTTATCTTTTTTAAGCAAAGATTTTTTATTTTTAAAATAACTGAATTTCAAATAAATAAAATTACAAACCAAAACCATGCGAGCATAAAGGTTTAACATAAAAAAAAAGAAATATTAGCTTGAGAATGAAGAAAACAAAGTAATTATAAGTGCAACGGATTTATTTGGTGAAAATTGTACATGTTTTTTCGAGATCAAGGCTCGCCATCTTCATCAATATGCACATACAAACTGACGTTGGACGCGTTGGAAGGGAAGTGAAACCTAATATTCAGAAAAAGGGGGGGTGTAGAGGGCAGGGGCGAGAGTATTGCGTGGGGAGAAAAGTTAAATTGTTGTTTTGTTGCTATTTGATCCTTCTAAATTTTGGAAAACTCTGACATGTCAAAAATCGTCAGTCAGAAAAGTTAAATTGTTGCTTTGTTGCTATTTGATCCTTCTAAATTTTGGAAAACTCTGACACGTCAAAAATCGTCAGTCGCTACACATTCTTGGAAATTAAATAACTCTTTCAATTTCTCCTCTGATTTTATAATTTTCAAACCTCCTAGCATTTGGAAACTCGACTTTTAAGAATCGTACCATATACTTATTAAACCAAAATAAATGAGTTAATATTTTCAACAAGCCAGAGTTTTCCTAATTTGGAATAGTCTTAACTTTTTCCATAGCATATCCTCTCACCCCTCTCCCTCTACAACCCCATTTTCCGGATATCAGGTTTCACTTCCTTTCCATCGCGTCCATTACCAGTTTGTTTGTGCATATTGCTGACGTTTTGTCTTCTGTCAGCCAATTTTGACTGGCACGCTCCTCCAAAACACACTTCGGTCAGTCAAAACAGGAAGTACGTCATCGATATGTTGAGAAAGCCTAGAGAGTTATTTTGAATGTAAATTTATATTCTAGTTAGTTACTGATGTTTTTTTAGAGAAAAAAAATTGCCCGGGGCCCCAAACGCCGTATTTAGGCTTTCACTCGGCCCTACAATACTGCCCGATGTTGGATACTGATGTTTTTTTAGAGAAAAACAATGCCCAAACGAGTATTTAGGCTTTCAATGGGCCCTACAAAACTGCCCGATGTTGGATGCTGATGTTTTTTTAGAATAATCCTAAACGAATCCTTTAGAATCCTAAACGCTAAATGACGTACTTCCGTTGCCGACTGACAAAAGAGTTTTTTGGGGTATCTGTGCAAGTCAACATTGGCTGACAGAAGTCTCAGCCTATTGCTGAAGATGGCGAGCCTTGAACTCGCCAAAACATGTATAATATATGTATATATGTAATTTTCACCAAACAAACTATTTGCGCTAATAATTACGTTGTTTTCTTCGCTCTTGTGTTTCTTGAACTAAGTCGCAGAAATTTTCTGAGCATTAATAACTATTAAAAACAAATGGGAGAATAAACTATTTTACCCGTTCAGTATAATCCGATTCTTCTTCTATCCATAAATGATAGGTGGTCTCACTGAAATGTTTAAAATATTAAAATACATATTAAACTTTATTCTAAATACAGCATCTTATGTTTGAACAGGAATAAGTTTATGAAAAGATATAGCGCAAACTCGAACTTCGTTAACACTATTTACAAGACAAATAGTTTTGTCTTCAAAATGGAGAAACAGATCAAAGTTTCTATAAAATTTTTGTTAGGGATTTATTCTATGATTTCGAAACCAGATATATTAAGTAGAATTGATTGTTCATTCTTTCAGTGACCCATGCATGGTCATTTGATTTGGGACCATAGTCACGTGGTTCTGATTTGTTTGGTGAGTTTTTCATAATTACTTGAACATATTATTCCGACAATCTAGTGGTATAAAAATATGTTGATATAGGAACAAAGATTATCGCTATGTCAGCGAAAAAGGTTGTTATTTTCGGCAATTTATCGCTGCTGTTTGGACGAAAAAGTCTCTTTGTACAGAGTGGCTTAAACATATGTTTAGAGCCAGATGGGTATACAGTTATTTATATAGCCGCAATAGTTATTTTTAGAAAGCAGGTCCCGTAGGTCAGGCAGTTGATTGCGCATTATAGCAAAACTGCTGAAGTGACTGACTTAAATTCACTGTGAAGACCTTCCGCAATTTAGTCCTGGTGATGGATCTCGGGGTAACATATACCTCGGGGTCCTAAATACAATCTTCAAGACAGACACATACAGAATTTTTAAAAACACAAAGAGAGAAAGTAGATCCAGAGCGGAAGTGCGAATCGAAGTCGCAATACAGTGTAAATACTGTTAAATTAATGGGCTGCGAAGTTACCAAAGCTTTCTCGAAACTTAACCAAATGAAAACCACAAATAGCGACTCTTTGGTGACGCTGTCGTACGACTAAATTTTAGCCAACCAACAAAACACGACCATATCAAATAATTATTCGAAACAGCCCAAAGTTCTTGCCAATGATACCTTTGAGCCGGCTTTAACTGCATATCTACTTTTAAGGTCTTCCTGTATAGTTATTTTGTCGTGGACCTGTTTAAACAATGCATGTTGCCAATGTCTAATAAAGAAATACTTTTTTGCGCGTGATTTTAAATTAAGCAATAATGTAAATAATCACGCTCAAATCATTTGAATTAAATATAAAATCAGGTCCAAATGTTTCCTTTTTTTTCTTCAAAAGATAATTAATTCTGTCCCTGGTTTATTTTCAAAGCCTATAATACTTTTTTTTAACGGTATTATAGAAAAAGCCTTTTTTTAAACTCGTGAATTCATTCGGCACTTTTTAAAAAAGGCTCGCTTTTCACACTAGTTGCATAATACACTGAACAGCCAAAATGACTGGTATAGCCACACATTTGCGGTGCACACAAAGGTGTATAAAACCAATCTAAGTTCGTCGCTATGTTCAGTAGCGTCTATGTGGTGCTATCATGAAAGATTATGAAAATTGATGTGATTTTGAAAGCATCGGGGGTTGAAAAATGGAATTCCATCCGAGGTGGAGATGAATTTTGGATTTTCACGTATGACAGTTTTAAAAGAATTGGCTTTTTAAAGCGTTTTCTTTAAAATATCCTGTTGTTAAGGGGTTAAAATAAAGTTTGCACTCACGTGCACGCGTCGGAGCATTCTCGCCAACATCCTTCCATGATTTCTTGACTAGGGACTTCTGAAATGATAAAAAATCATTGAAAGAAAAACTCGATTCAATATAGATTTGTGATGCAATATGCATATCCATCAGTACCAAATCAACATATAAACTTGTATACAAAAGCATGATTCTTTCTCGACAAATAAAAAATATTATTTGTGTACAAAATCATGATTCTTTCTCGACAAATAAAAAATATTATTTGTGTACAAAATCATGATCATTCTTGCATAATAAAAACGAAATAATTTTTCTATCAAAATGTAAAGGTTTGGCTTTTTTGAACCGCAACTACGTCATATGTTTCATTAAATCGGTTTTGGTAGTGATTTGATATGTACTCACTGATGTTTCCGCAGATGGTGTTGTCGTTTGGGTAAGAGATGGACTGGGGGACACATCCGAATTTCAACAAAGACCGCTCCATCTTACACTTCTCGGTGCACGCCTGCAATTCAAATCAATCAAATCAGCAGAAAAAAATCAATAAAAAAATAAGTACACATACTAGACTGACACAGTGTGTATATGTCTATATAAATGGGGCCATTATCAGAGTTTCTATATTATAACCCTCTATACTGACGTTTCCTTGACATAAAAAATTAACAATCTTTACCTCGACATTAAGGCTGCTCATCACCCCCATACTCCTTACTCCTTCAACCGGGCTTGCTAATGGTAAGTTGATGGGGGAAATATGGTTTTTATTAAAAAAAATCGAATCATAGGAATATTTTGATGTGTGTTTTTTTAATTCATAAAACTCCAATAAAATTGTGCTTTTTAGAGGTTATTTTTTCTAAGAACGTTATTTACTTTTTTAATAGAAAATATTTCGATTAAAAAAATAAAAAAAATCGATTAATGTTAAATTTATGCTAATTTTGGGTTAAAAAGCTGAAGCATTCAAACGATTTATTTGGTTTTCACTTGCATTCTATTTTATTTATGTAAAACAATTTCATATTTCATGTAGCTCCCTATACAGTTTTATAACGCTTTGCTAACATAAATCTTCGCCAATGTTTAATAAGAAGTTTTTGACATTAATAGACGATGCTATATTAATAAGGATTATCAATGACACAGTGAACGAACAGCGAACTGACTTAAATTGTCATTCATCACTTGCAATGTTTCTAAAGTTAGACCTCATTATTATATTCTTGACCAAAGAAAAAACTAACTATACTTATCTATCAATTATTTAAGTTTTTATAATTTGGGTTTTTCCACTCCAAACCCAGGTTGCGTGCTTACCTTTCTTGTGAGAGGTCCGCGTCCCTCGTTTTCTCTCCACAGCTCCAGGTAGTCCGTGCAGTTGGTCCGGTAGGGGGCGGGCAGTCGTTTCACCACCGTCTGCAAAGTGGACGCACATTCCTCACCGTTTAACATTTTGTTCCTCACTAGACATTATACAGGGTGCTTCAAAATTGGCTGGAAACGGAAAGGTTGCAATTCCGAAATATTTACCCAAGCCTTTTCGAAAAATAGTAAAAAGCCAATTGATATCACACGTTTTGGTCGTGGTTGCATCCTTGAACTAGTTCAGCACCAGAATGTGTAGACGAAGGGATGCAATCGTTTTGAGTTTGGTTTGGTTGAATCGACATATTGCCTTTTAATTTAACAATTTGCAGATTCTGTTACATCACAGTTTCTAAAACTACTAAAAATGATTAGTAACTACTCAAGTGGAATTTTTGTGCTTGGATTTCAATTTAAATGACCCGATGTGTTTTAAATTTCAGTAGGATATTTTTAAATTCAATTAACCTTATTTGCGACAGAAATGTACAATTTGTCGAAATGTGCATGTGTTGGGACTAAAGTGTTCTATAGTAGGGCAGAGACTGAACCAACCGCACCATGGGCCAACACGGAGACAATATAGGGTGACATGTGCGGCCCGATGGCCGAGTGGTTTGGATCGCAGACCATTACGCTAGCAGTCTGCGCGCTATAACGGTTGCGGCTTCGACTCCCGCCTTCGCCCTGTCTGTGACTGTGTTACTTGACGAAGGCTTACAAGCGGGTATCTGATCTTGCACACAAGCCAGAATATATATGTATATACCTATCCTGCATAAATAAACAACATACAATAATTGTTATGCATAGAGATATGGTCAACATCAAGTTTTGTAACAATAATGCAACAACCTTTCCAAATGAACAGCCTCCTTAAAAGATACGTGTTGAAACTAGTAGAACCTGTAATTTGAATCAGGTGTCAATTCAACCAAACCAAATGAAAGTACTATATTCTTGTGTAGCACAAGTGCAAGATTTCATGAACGCCCGAAAGAGAGGTCAATTAGTAAGCCGTTTTTCATTTGCGGGGGTCGGGTAAATATTTCGAATTGTATTCTTTCCATTTCCAGCCAATTTTGAAACACCCTGTATCAACTACACTTAAATTGCCTTACTTTCCCAACGTAATCCTCAAAGGCCCATTGACCGAAAAAGTTTTTTTTTTTTCAGTTGCGCGACTAGCAGTTTTACATTTGAAGTCTGAACACTCGTTACTTTAGCCTTTAATGGACAACTGGTGCATCCACGCCATCGCTGACGTGACAGCAATTTTAACTTAAAGGTGAATGCATTTTTGCTTCGTTTTGAGATTTTCCCGCTTTTGAGACGTAAATCGTTTTATTTGCATTATTTTCGGCAGCCAGAATTATCAATAAATCAACGTCTTTAACTGTCGGGGAGGCAGTGGATCGTTTCAGTAATAAAGAGCAGCAGACCCGTACAGTAGACATTATTTATTAAAAGATCTCCATCTTATTCACGTTCAGGACGGCACATTTTTAGTGTCTACACATCACAGCATTTTAAGGAAGAAGATACAGTTACATCACAGGGACATTGCAACATACACAAGAGGGCGCTACAGTCTCGTGGGATGGGCTCATTAGTGAAAAGGTAAAAGGGGTAATATTGACTTACACCAATACTCCCCCGCAATGTTAACCCTTACTCTTTTCGAAAAAGTTCTTTACATCGTCCATGCCCAATAAACTGAGACATTTGTAGTGTTTGACTGCGGGTAACGCTTTTGTCAACACATCGGCTGCCATTTCCTCAGTGGGCACGTGGCTGATAATAATCTCTCCATTTTTGAGAGCGTCTCTAACAAAGTGATGGCGGATGTCTATGTGTTTCGTTCTTTTATGAAACACTGGGTTTTCAGCAAGTTTGATTGCCCCCATGTTGTCGACTAAAATTTGAATCTTTTCCAATTTTTCAGGGAAAAGTTCGTTTAGAAGCCTTTTAAGGTATATAGCCTCTTTTGTCCCATCCGTTAAAGCCATGTACTCACTTTCTGTAGAGGAAAGGGCAACTGAATTCTGTTTATGGCTATCATATGAAATCACAGCACCGGCCAGGACAAAGCAAAAACCAGTATAACTGCGCCTTGTAATTTCGCAGTTCCCAAAATCTGCGTCTGTGTATCCATACAATGGATCTTTTGTGTTTTTATAAATTAAACCAAAATATTTAGTCTTTTTTAAATAGCGTAAGACGCGCTTTGCTGCCGAAAAATGTGTTCTATCAAAACAAGTTAAGTATTGGCTTAATTTACTAATGGCATTTGCTATATCAGGCCGAGTTGACACGGCTAGATACATTAGGCCTCCGATTAATTCCCGGTACGGTAGTGTGCTTTCACAGTTTTTCGCCTTTTCCAATTTAACACTAATATCAACAGGAACACTAACTGGTTTTGCTTCTGACATGTTAAAACGTTAAAATAACTCATCTATGTATGTAGATTGGCTAATAGTTACAATACCTTTCTTTTGCTGGAAGTTAATTCCTAGGCAATATTTAGCCAGACCTGCATATTTCGCGTCTACATATTTACCTAAATGAGTTTTAAATCTGTTAAGCATAGAGGGGTTCTCAGATATAAAGAGGGTATCATCTACATATACGCAAATTACAGTTAAGCCTTCATCATCATTAATGTAATAAACACATGGGTCGGATTGTGATTGTTTTGCACCAAAGTCAGTCAATATATCCTTTATCTTCACATTCCAGCACCTTCCTGCCTGCTTTAAACCATATAAAGACTTGTTTAACTTACATATAACATTTTCATTATTCATAGCACTTAACATATCTTTTGCCTTTTGGCATAGCACTTCGTCATTTTCATTTTCAATTAAATATTTTAAACCAACATCAAAATACTTAGGTAATTTCATATGAACATTTTCATCCAAAATACCATTTAAGTAAGCACAAGTAATATCAAATTGATGTATATCAACATTTAACAATGAAGCAATTGAACAAAGTAATCTAATTGATGACATTCTTGCTACAGGACTATACGTTTGATTCTGAAAATAATTAACACTTTCAACCTGAGAGAAACCCTGCGCTATTAATCTAGCTTTTCGTTTTAAAATTCCATTTTCATTTAATTTATTTCTAAGAATAAAACGACTACCTACAATTTCGATGTCTGACTCGTTTTCACCCTTGTTTTCCAATAAGTCAAAAGTATCATTTTTTAAGATTGATTTAACTTCATTAGCAATCGCCAAAATCCAAGATTCGGATTCTTTAGAATTTAACGCGTCTTTAATACAAATTTCGTTCATAGCGAGAGAAGTTTCGGATTCAATCTTACTGTAAACTCTTTTTCCATTACGCAAAGTCTTAAAACTTTCGCGAAATCGCTCCGAGCCAGCTGTCCCGGTGCCGTTTGGCAATAAACAATCGTCTTCGCTTTCCCTTTCATTCATTTTCTCCCCTCCCTCCAGAGAATCGGTTTCAATACCGCGTGACGTCATCGTCGAATCAGCCGTTTTTTCGATCTCGGCACCTTGCCAAGTTTCACTTCCTTCGTTCGAAAACCTTTTTTCATTCGAGTCTAATTTCTCTGGAAAGTAACAGAAAAGGTCTGAAGGAGAATTATTTTGCTCGCTCTTTCTCGTTTCGATTATTTGTTTACTCTCATTGAACTTAACCGAACGCGTTATTTCTACACGCTTCTCGTTAATAAGCCAAATTCTAAAAGCCTTCGTGTTTTCCGAATAGCCAATTAACTTCCCTTCCATAGCTCGCGGTTCATATTTTTTTCTGCTTTTGCAGTTATTCCAGACGAATGCTTTGCATCCAAACTTTTTAAGATACGATAAGTTTGGCGGTTTGCCAAAGAAGAGGGTGTACGGCGTTTGTCCGTCCAAAGTTTTACTAGGTAAACGATTTTTTACATAATTAGCTGTAGAAACGGCTTCACCCCAAAAAGAGGGTGGTAACTCAGATTCGATTAAATAACAACGAATTAAATTTCCCAAAGATAAATTGAGGCGTTAGCAAACAGAGTTTTGCTGTGGGGTATTTTTGACAGTTAATCTATGTATAATCCCACATTCTTTTAAGTAGTTATTAAATTCATTACTGGTATATTCTCCCCCATTATCTGTTTGGAAAATTTTCATTTTAGAACCCGTTTGATTTTCAAAGAAATTTTTCACTTCTTTAAATGCATTAAAAGCCTCAGATTTATGCTTTAAGAGCTTGACAACTGAATATCTACTATAATCATCTATAAACGTAATAAAATAAACGTTCTTACCAAGGGATTCTACCTGAAATGGACCTACCACATCGGAAAAAACCCTGTATCCCTTTATAGTAGATCTCTCACTTTTATGTGGAAATGGGGCTGCGGTTAGTTTGCCCTTCACACACGTTTCGCACAAGTAATCCTGGGGTTTTATTTGTCCACATACGTCTATACCGAGAATGTTATTATTCTTTATCGCGTTTTCCAGGTACTTGAAGTTGAGGTGTCCTAGTCGCTCGTGCCATCTGATTATGTCAGCCTTTCTTTTGGTGTCGAGGGAGTCGCTTGCAAGGGACGTTGAGGGTGTGTCCAGTTCCTTGAGGGTGTAGAGGTGTCCTCTTCTTTCTCCTTCCAGCGTCTGTCCGGCAGGGTGGACAATGTTCGCTCCGTCTTTCGTGAAGGTGACAGTGAAGCCTTTATCGCATATTTTGGAGATGCTGAGTAGGTTGTTTCTCAACCCGGGGCAATAGAGCGTCTCGCTCACTTCAATTTCGGCTTCTTCTCCATCAATCAGGGTGGCGACTTTCGCTGTACCGATTCCATTTATTTGAGTGGTGGATTGGTCTGCCATCATCAGACTATTTTCTGTAGTCGGGGAGATCGACTCGAAAATCTTTCCATCAGGGCTTAGGTGTGATGAGCTGCCCGAATCGAGTATCCACAGCTTTTGGTCGTTCGAGTCCATGCGGTCTGTGGAGTAGGTCACTTCGGTGTGGAGTGACACGTGCTTATTCTTCACTCCGGAAGAAGACCGGCAGTCTACAGCTTTGTGACCGGGCTTAGCACACTTGAAGCAGATTATTTTCGTTGTGTCTCTTCCATTCTGGTATTGCTGCTGCTGTTGTGGCCACTTCTTTTTCTTAAAGGGTTTCCTGTTGCCATTATTCCATTTAGGCTTAACGGCTCCGGTCGCCTCGTCGTGATGGGGGTTTCCATTTCTCGAGAAGTAAGCCTGTTCAGAAGAGGTTGGCGCTCCATCCTTTGAATTTCTGGCTTCGAATTCTTCTAGCAGCTTAACTTTGAGATCATCAGGCGACGGTAGTTTGTCCCTAGTTTCGATTGCGATGCGAAAATTTTCATAGTTCGCGGGGACGCTGTACAGCATTAGAATTGTCAATAAATCATCTGCGATCTTGACGTCGAGCGCGTTCAATTTATCCACGGTATCGGTAAAGTTATTCAAGTGTTCAGCCATGTTCTCGCCAGTCGTCATTTTCCTAAACAGAAGTTGCTTCAGCAGCGATGCCTTTTTGGCGGGACCCTTCGATTCGTAGATCGACTCTAATTTAGTCCATACTTCGTGTGAAGTTATGCAATTTTTGATGTGGCATAGTTCACTTGGGCTCATAGCTAAAACTATGTCGGCCTTCGCCTTTCCGTCGGTGACTGTCCATTTTTCAGCGTCTACCTCCGGTTTCACTTCTGTTCCGTTCACGTAACTCCAATGATCATTTTTGACGAGTATAGCTTCAATTTGTATTCTCCAGGTGGAATAATTTGACTTATTCAGTTTCTCGATGCTGTTGGTTTGTGCCATATTCGTGAAAGTCCAGGTGCAAGTTCAAACGAAAAGTCCACGTGCTATTGTAATGGCTGCTGATACGGTCGGTTAGCTTGTTAGGCCTTACTTCTCTTTTGTAAGCCTAACCACGCTACTCTTTCAAAAAGGAAGTCCAGTTTTTTTTTTCATCGGCGTTCATCGACGTGCCTGGTCCCGTAACCTGTCGGGGAGGCAGTGGATCGTTTCAGTAATAAAGAGCAGCAGACCCGTACAGTAGACATTATTTATTAAAAGATCTCCATCTTATTCACGTTCAGGACGGCACATTTTTAGTGTCTACACATCACAGCATTTTAAGGAAGAAGATACATTTACATCACAGGGACATTGCAACATACACAAGAGGGCGCTACAGTCTCGTGGGATGGGCTCATTAGTGAAAAGGTAAAAGGGGTAATATTGACTTATACCAATATTAACAACAACAATGGTTTCACCTCTAATGCAATTTTCCGAAGCTATTTCAATTATGACCACATCCGCATCGTTAGTTGCTTGTATAGCTAAAATATTAGCAGATTCAAATTTTTCGGATAGCATGGAAATAATACGAGCCTTGCTACTTGCATTAAATAAAAAATTATGCTGGTTTGATTGAACAATCATGGATGAATCAAAAAGAGTATCAGAAGATGAAAATATTTTGGAGTTCCCGCGAATTTGATCAGTTGATTTTATATTCTTCTTTTGAACATTAGGTAGAGCCATCAAAAACTATAATAATGTTCGAACCGTATTGTTTGTGAACGTAATATATTTTCTAAATGAGGCATCAAATGTTTAGCAGATATGACAACAATACATAGTCAAGAACTTTTTCAAAATCATGTTTAATTATTTTTTGAATTGTCATACTTTAAATCAGTAATTAAGGATCCTTCTGTACTTTTTTTGTGTGAATTTTTATGGTGTATTTGAAAGAAATTGATTTCTAGGAAATTGGCTCTCTCTTTTCCGAATTAGAGACATCTATCAGCAAGGTATTTATTACTTGTATTAATTAGTAAGTCTCTAAATGCATTAAAGATGCATAAAGCGTGTTTAAAGTCATCACAAACACATAAAAAGACATCTCACATGCCCCTAGTGTTCGTTTTTAGAAATTATCAATTTTCAACTAATTAAATTCAAAATGGCGTCTGTAATTAAAATGAAACATTAATGGATGTATTTTGGGCCGCTTAAAAGTTACAAAAATGTTTTAAGCAATCTCAAACAAATAAAATGATACCGCACCAGAATATTTTATATTTTTCTGTAATTACCGCAAATAATAAAGCCCCATTATTAAAATAAATCTATTATATTTTACTTTCTAGGACCCTAAATGCATTTTAAATGCCTTAACAGTGTTTAGAACCACAAAAAAACACATATAATAATACATCTTACTTGCCAATGTTATTCTTATTTAAAAATAATTAATTTTCAACTAATTAAATTCAAAATGGCATCCTCAATTAAAAATGGAACCCTAGCATATGAATTTCAATGCTTTCAAAAGTTATAACAATGTTTAAATACATCGAAAACAGATAAAACGGTATCTTACATGCCTATTTCATTCATTTTTTCATGATCAGCTAATTAGCATATTTAAACCTTCGACCTTGAAAAAAAATATTATCACCACTCTGGATCATGGTGACTTTTGAAAGGTCATTTAAAAGGATGTGCTTAAGGTCTCCACCAATTTTCAGCTTTATGGGAATTTTTATGAGGTTTGACCTTTTTTCGCCTAGTTTGACTGGACAATATTTGATTCTTATTCAGAAGTGTTTGTGTACGAAATAAACTGAACTACGTTTGAAAGTATAGATCGTCTTTCGTCTATCTTTGATAATTAGCTACAAGTATCTTACTCCTTCATGCCTACTGATCACACTTATTTTCAAATGCGAAGGAAGTTTGAGGTCTTAAATTAATTTTTTTTGCATAGTTTTTATTGTAAAACTATATATTAATAATCAAAAAAAGGGTTTAATCCAAATAAAAACTGGTATTATAGTGAAAAGCAAATCACCTCCATGTACATCATGCAAAACAGAAAAAAAAACGTCGGTAAAAATATCCAATACTGCCGGATAGATGAGACTTAGTAAATCGTCACTTAAGGGGTCTAAAGAGTCTTAAAAATGTGCAAAGAAGGAACTACAAAGTATAGTTTGATCTGTCATGTAATTTTTTAACTAGTCAATATACAAGTATAATTTTTTTATATGTAATTCTACAAGATTTATTTATTATAAAACAAATTTTAAAATTTATGAAACTTTAGCGAAAACTAAAATAAATGATATTAAACATAAAGCTATTTTAACACATTGTGATTAGGCTTGCGCGGCAAATTTTGAGGTCAAAATTGAAAAAATGACCAA
Source organism: Hylyphantes graminicola (assembly GCA_023701765.1). Classification (NCBI taxonomy): domain Eukaryota; kingdom Metazoa; phylum Arthropoda; class Arachnida; order Araneae; family Linyphiidae; genus Hylyphantes; species Hylyphantes graminicola. The sequence goes on along the minus strand of CM043121.1, from coordinate 1,313,491 downwards.
GAAAATGACTTTATATTGTACAAATATGTACAAACTAGGACTTATACCTAAATTCTCAGCTCAATTTTAATTAAAAATTATTTTAAGAACTTTTTTCTAAAAAAATTAATAAGTATTTTTAAATTTTGATTTTAAATTTATTTTTAAATAATTTCTAATTAAAATTGAGCTGAGAATATAGGTATAAGTCCTAGTTTGTACATATTTGTACAATATAAAGTCATTTTCTTGGTCATTTTTTCAATTTTGACCTCAAAATTTGCCGCGCAAGCCTAATCACAATGTGTTAAAATAGCTTTATGTTTAATATCATTTATTTTAGTTTTGGCTAAAGTTTCATAAATTTTAAAATTTGTTTTATAATAAATAAATCTTGTAGAATTACATATAAAAAAATTATACTTGTATATTGACTAGTTAAAAAATTACATGACAGATCAAACTATACTTTGTAGTTCCTTCTTTGCACATTTTTAAGACTCCTTAGACCCCTTAAGTTCCCACATGTGCTATCTGACTTTGCAAAACGGTAGAAATTTACTGAACTGTAACCCTTAGCGAATTTTTCAAAATCGCGCCAAAAGCCGGCCGAAAACCAAACCGAAATGATAGGATAGGTTTGAATTGTCGTCGCATTAGAGCTACACGAGAGAGAGTCGAAAATCGTATTTGTTCATTTAACAGCGGCTGTTCGGAAAACGTCATCGTTGCGCAGTCAAAGAATTCGAATCATCAGTCGAAGTCAGACTGTTGCCACAAAAAAATTATTTATCGCCAAATCCGAAAAAATCGAGCCAAGGGTTACCGTACAGAGAATCCGATCCTTTACAACAGTTAGATAGCACATGTGGGAACTTAAGGGGTCACAGGAGTCTTAAAAATGTGCAAAGAAGGTACTACAAAACATAGTTTGATCTGTCATGTCATTTTTGAACTACTCAACGTATAAGTATAATTTTTTTATATGTAATTCTACAAGATTTATTTATTATAAAACAAGTTTTAAAATTTATGAAACTTTACCAAAACTAAAATAAATGGTATTAAGAGGATTTATCAGCCAACTTTATTTTGATTCTGACTCGCCAGGTGGCGTTACAAATTTTCGCCAAATGATACGTCTGGCGATTTAAAAAAGGGGATACGTTTCTCTTTCTGGGAAGTGGAGCACGGAAAGCTTTCTCAATCACAAGATAAAGATTATTCGATTGTAATCAGGTTTAGACTAACGAAAACTGGTTCCGGTACTCTTTTGCGAGCCCGGACGATGTTCTGGAGGAAAAAAATTGTGTTGTTTGGTTATTTCTCTTTCATTTAATTTTTTATTTGTTTAATAAATTATATTTATTTTGTAAATATTACGATCTTTCAGGAAACGATTTCTTTTCTGGTTTGCTCGTACTAATACATTATATTTCTATTTATAATTACCGAGATTTGATACCGCTATGAACTGCTCTAAAGTCATCCCTGTATAAGCTTCGGAATACTAGTTTAGCTTCGGCACATAAACAGTATTGTTCTTAAGGGGTCATAGAAGTCTTAAAAATGTGCAAAGAAGGTGATCTTTAAAGTAATTTTTTAACTACTCAACAAATAAGTATATTTTTTATATGTAATTTTATAAAATTTATTTATTATATAACAAATTTTAAAATTTATGAAACTTCAGCCAAAACTAAAATAAATGATAACAAACATAAAACTATTTGAACACATTGGGATTAGGCTTGCGTGCCAAATTTTGAGGTCAAAATTGAAGAAATGAGCAAGAAAATGACTTTATATTGTACAAATATGTACAAACAAAGACTTGTACCTAAATTCTGAGCTCAATTTTAATTAGAATTTATGTTAAGAGCTTTTTTCTAAAAAAAATTTATAAAAATTTAAGAAAAAAGCTCTGAAAATAATTACTTATTAAAATTGAGTTTAGAAATTAGGTATAAGTCTTTGGTTGTACATATTTGTACAATATAAAATCATTTTCTTTGTCATTTCTTCAATTTTGACCTCAAAATTTCGCGCGCAAGCCTAATCCCAATGTGTTCCAATAGTCTTATGTTTGTTAACATTTATTTTAGTTTTGGCTGAAGTTTCATAAATTTTAAAATTTGTTATATAATAAGTTAATATTATAGAATTGCATATAAAAAAATTATACTTTTATATTGAGTAGTTAAAAATTGCATGAAAGATCAAACTATGCCTTGTAGTACCTTCTTTGCACATTTTTAAGACTATGACCCCTTAAATATAGTTCCGTACTTTTAATTGTTGGCGTAGCAATCTTTATGTTTGTTAAAACTAATGGCATACTAATGCAAAAGTAGAAACCCCAATGTATAATGAATCTGTCGTATTAGCAGTTTTAAAGGCAATAATAAGGTCAGCAAGATACAAACAAACGCGGGTTTATGGTCTTCAAAAACATGTGCAGGAACCTTTTGTATTGCTAGCGGCAGTTTGTCAATTTGTTCATTCGGTTGCTCTTGTAAATTAGACACTGGTATTTTCATTACAAGCTTTACTCCTGCCACTAATCTGTACATTCGTTCTGAAAGAAGCTTTCTACATTGCACACCTTTGGAGCCGGGAAATCTTGACGTGTTTTTTGCAACTTTTCAAGGCCTCTAAAATAGCGTCGGACTGAGTGATTGGCACATTAAACTTTCAGTACTCTGCCACCAAACGACACATGTTCTTGAATGTTGCTCGAGAAGTTCTTAAAGAATTAAAAAGCCTACATGTGCAGTTACTTAAGTACTAGAATGAAATTCTCGTCGAAACGAAAGGGTATTATAATAACATTAACTGCCACCTATAACCACTTCCGCACAAGATTTATAACTTCAGAACAAATATAGACTAACCCAGCATTCAGTTACAATTTGAATCTTCAACTCTAAAAATTGGCCACTATAATTACATTTTTTCTTCCGCAAATTAAATAAATTATCTTTATAGTTTGCTAAATTTATTTGCAGTTTGAAGAATAATTATGTAAAATTGAACGAGTCACATCCTGTAGCATCCTTTCCGTGATCTTTGGCAATGCTTTGAAAATCTCACCTTAAATTACACGAGATTCTTGTAATTAAATAAATATCAATAACTATAATATTTGAAAAAACCTGATATACCCAGAACATTTGGCAATGATAAACATGAAATAACTCCAAATTGCACTGATAATTAAAGGAATTTAATTGTAAAATAATACCAATTAGCTCTTTAAGCAAAAAAAGTAACACTGGGAACCTTTTTCTTAGTAAACAAATATAATAAGCATTAAAAAAAATCACATTGTGGTATATTTTTATAACGCCATTCCAAATCGATTTACAAAGAAAAAATTAATAATCTTTAACATTTCAAATAAGTTTTTTCTTGATATTGCTGATGTGCCAACAGTAATTTAAATGACTAAAAATTAAATTCCAATGCTACTTTAATGGGTCGTTCGTCGAGACCTGACAAGATGACAGATGTCCGTATGGACGTACAAACAGAAGAACAAAAAGTATGAAGTTAGGTCCCTGCTGTCCTATCTTTCGATGACAAAAATGATTCTTATGATCTGATGGATAGAACAGATTTCGTCCCCGAAGTAAGGACAGACAGACGGGACACTTTGGGAAGACTACCATGTCAATACCTTCTTTTCTATTAAAAGAAATGTTTCGAATTTAAAAAAAAGATTATAAAATATTCTAAAAATAACGTCAGGGCTTCATCCTCATTGACTGTACATCACAGGACCCCTCCCTAAACATTTTTAAATAAACGTTTATATTTCTCCCTTCAATAAACCCACAGACTACGGCCGTCATTTTAGAAATGGTAAACCAAAGGTTACTAAGTGATTCGATTGAATAACTCGTCAAATATTCAGCCAAATGTAACAAAAACTAAGATTTAGGGTTTATGAGGATTCTTAATATTTCTTAATTATAAAATTGGGTGCTGCCATTGAAAATTTTAAAGTTAATAGCATTTTTAATATGAAGACGGCTCCTTATGCAATTTTTTTGTCTTGCAATTAACTCATGATGTTATATAAACACAAAGTCAAAAAGGTTCTATAGGATGACTAACGTTCGAAATAATCTCTAGTGGGAACTTTTTCTCCACCGCGAAGGTGTTCTCACTTTGTCGTAGTGCGGTGGCTTGCGTGTGTTGTTGATCCCGAGAGCTATGCCGGCGGTAGCTTAGCTACTGGCAGGGCCACCCATGCCGGACAGGTCGGAGGGGAGACACCAGACCAAGAGGAACATCCTGGTCCTCCAGGTTGGGGGTTGAGCTTAGGGCCAATCACCCTGCCTCGTAAAAAAATACCTTGATTACAGAAACCGCAAGAAGTGAAACTCAAAATTCTCTGGGAGACAGTGCGGGTATCTTTGGCCCTTTGATGGATGAATATCTGGAAGAGGAACAAATATGCATGACACAGGCGGGGGAAAGCCGCAAGGAGCCTCGTCTGTCGATGAACTACTTAGCACATCCCAAACACAAATTAAAGTTTGGTACATGGAATGTTCGAACTATGTACCAGATTGGAAAGACCAAGCAGATAGTAAATGAAATGTGCAACTACGGTTTAGACATTTTAGGAATAGCAGAAGCCCGTTGGACTGGGTTTGGAGAAGTTAAGACCACCGATAATTACAGCATCGTGTACTCAGGGCATGAGGAAAAACATGAGAGAGGTGTTGCTCTGATCATGAGTAAGAAAGCTAGGGGCAGCTTGATGAGTTGGGTCCCAGTAAGCGACAGGATAATAAAAGCTCGGTTCTACTCAAAACATGCAAAACTATCAATCATACAAGTATACGCCCCCACAAATGATGCTGACGAGGAACAGAAAACAGGATTCTATGACCAGCTACAAAGGATATTGGATGAGACTCACAAACATGACATACTATTAGTAATGGGTGATTTAAATGCTAAGATTGGTAAAAGAGTGACCAATGAAGAACGTGCAATTGGCAATGAGGCTATTGGAGACCAAAATGAAAATGGAGAGTTGTTTACAACGCTATGCGAGATGAATGATCTCAGCATAGGTGGAAGCTTTTTCAAACATAAGGACATTCACAAAATAACGTGGATTTCACCGGATGGTAAAACCGGAAATCAGATTGATCATATCTCAATAAATGGCAAATACAAGAGATCTTTGCAGGACGTACGAGTTAAAAGAGGTGCTGACGTAGCATCCGACCACTTTCTGTTGTAGGGATTGTAAAATTGAAATTATGCAAAATCCCAGGGCACAAAATGAATAAAAGAATTAGGTACAACTTAGAAAAATTGAAAGAGCCAGATTTAAAGCAAATGTTTTCAATTGAGCTACATAACAAATTTGCAGCATTAACTGACCTTAATGAAGAAAACGAAGAAGATTCTGGACAGGTTGAAGAGACTTGGAAGAAATGTAAGGAAACATACAATAATACAGCAGAAGAGATCTTGGGCATAAATAAGAGGAAAACAAAAAGAGAGTGGATATCTGGTGAAACTCTCAAACGTGTAGAAGAAAGAAAAAATTTAAAGGGCAAAATAAATAGCACAAAATCGGAAAGAATAAAACAGATGGTAAGAAAGCAATACGAAGAAGTGCACAAGAGCGTCAAACGATCCGCCAGAACTGACAAAAGAAACTTTTTCCGTGCACTTGCAGAAGAAGCTCAGAGAGCTAATGATGTCGGTGATATCGGAGAAGTTTATAAAATTATCAAGAAACTGGGCGGTGTTAAACCAAATAATGATTGTGCTGTTAAAGATAAAAATGGCAAACTCCTCACTCAAGAAAAAGAAATCGCAAGTAGATGGAAGGAACACTTTGAAGAACTTTTAAACGTTACCACCACTTTAGGTGAAAGTGAAGTTGAATCTCCCTTTGAACACCAAGTTCAACTTGATATTGATATGGAAGACATTACTATAGAGGAAATTAAACTAGCAATAAAGTTACAAAAGAACAGGAGGACTGGTGGAAATGATTTCATCACTGCCGAGCTCATAAAAGCTGATATCGATGTATCTGCGGCAGCACTCCATAAGCTATTTAACCTCATTTGGAAAGGAGAAAAGGTCCCTCTATCATGGAGGGAATCTCAAATTGTAAAAATTCCAAAAAAAGGAAACCTCACGGAATGCAACAACTGGAGAGGAATCAGCCTCCTCTCAGTACCCGGAAAGATTTTCTCGAGAGTCATCATTAACAGAATTAAGAAGAAAATCGATGACATCCTTAGGGTAGAACAGACTGGATTCAGAAGTGGAAAGAGCACTGTGAACCAAATATTTATTCTTCGAAACATAATTGAGCAGTGTGTCGAACGAAATGAGACAATTTATTTAAACTTTATAGACTTTTCTAAGGCTTTCGATAGCATTAACAGAGAAAGTCTGTGGAAAATATTGGGGTTCTATGGAATTCCAAAAAAAATCATAAACATCATAAAGGATATGTACAATAGAAGTAGTGCCCAGGTACTGGTAAATGGTAATATGACTGAAAAATTTGAAATTAAAACAGGGGTAAGACAAGGCTGCGTGTTATCTGGGTTATTGTTTATCATTGTTTTGGATTGGGTAATGAGAAAAACTGTAGGATCCGTACATAGAGGAATAAGATGGGATTTTAACACATTTCTTGAGGACCTAGAGTTCGCAGATGATATTGTTCTGATGTCATCCAGATTCAAAGATATGCAGGAAAAAACTAGTCATCTCGAAGAGAATGCAAAAAAGGTTGGTTTAGCAATAAACGAAAATAAAACCAAAGTTATGAAAATTAACAGTAAAAATAGGACAAAAGTTATCATCAACTCAAAGGAAATTGAAGAAACAGATAGTTTTACCTACCTCGGTTCCATTGTTGACACACTGGGTGGAACAGATGAAGATCTCAAATGTAGGATTAAAAAAGCGCAAAATGCTTTTAGAATGCTTTTCAAGGTTTGGAAGTCGTCAAACTTAAACATTTCTCTTAAACTAAAAATCTATAACGCAATTATTAAATCTATACTACTTTATGGCAGTGAAACTTGGAAAATTACAAAACAACAGGAAAATAAACTCAACGCATTTCATACTAAATGTTTAAGAAAGATCCTAAAAATTTATTGGCCAGAAAAAATATCAAACCATAATCTATATATTAAAACAGCTGACAAACCCTTGACAATAGACATAAAGAGAAAGAGATGGCGTTGGGTCGGCCATGTACTAAGAATGAGCCCCGATTCTAATGAACGGATAGCTTTAACTTGGTCGCCAGACGGTAAAAGGAGGAGGGGACGACCAAGACTGACGTGGAGAAGAAGCATCTTAAAGGAGCGAGACCATCTTGGTTGGCCAAGCTGGGCAGTTGCCAGGGAGGCCGCACTGAACCGGAGGAACTGGATTTCATCAATCGCGGCCTCATGCGCCTATAAGGCGTGACGAGTCGCAAGGCAAGGGAACTTTTTCCACAGCTGTACATATCAATATAGATAAAAGTATCCAAGCGCCAATAGCCCTCGTGTAGCTCTAGTGCGACGATAATTTAAACCAAATCTAATCAAAAAGTATCCAACCTATACTACAACTAAAGTAGTCAAGTTTAAAAGTCGCGCGAAATTCTTTGACTGGATTTGTAGTGAGCTCCGCCCACTTTTCCATGTGGTTTAGGTTTACAGTTTGAACGATTTAGATATTGGCGTTTTTTCCCTTCTACGATTTGGCGACATTTATTTTTGTGTGTCATCAAATTTTAAAATCATAGATTCTCGTTTGTTATGAACGTTTTTGTCATAAAAAGTACTTGAAATGTAAAAGCATCATTTAAATTCTGTATTAACATACAGAGATAATGCATGAGTGAATTATTTAAATTAATAATAAATCTTTTTAATCAATTAAGCCAAGTTGTCCTACAGATGTCGCCACGATTCTCAAAATGAAGCTTTTAAAAAAAATTAATAATTAAAAAACTGATTGATATTGTTCCTTCAAATCTTTTTTAAATTGTCTTTCATCCCTATTTGCATATCTGGTGCAAACAGATCATACGTTAAAAAAATACTTTTCAAGAAACTATGATTTGAAAAATAAAGCATTACGTGTATAGGACTGACAGTCCCTCTTAAACATGAAGCCATTTGAACACATTGTGATTAAGCTTGCGCGGCAAATTTTGAGGTCAAAATTGAAAAAATGACCAAGAAAATGACTTTATATTGTACAAATAAGTTCAAACAAAGACTTATACCTAAATTCTCAGCTCAATTTTAATTAGAAATTATTTTAAGAACTTTTTTCTAAAAAAAAAATTAATCATTTTGATTTAAAATTTTTTATAAATAATTTCTAATTAAAATTGAGCTGAGAATTTAGGTATAAGTCTTTGTTTGTACATATTTGTACAATATAAAGTCGTTTTCTTGGTAATATTTTCAATTTTGACCTCACAATTTGCCGCGCAAGCCTAATCCCAATCTGTTCAAATAGCTTCATGTTTAATATAATTTATTTTAGTTTTGGCTAAAGTTTAATAAATTTTAAAACTTGTTTTATAATAAATAAATCTTGTAGAATTACATATAAAAAAATTATGCTTATACATTGAGTAGTTCAAAAATGACATGAAGGATCAAACTATGTTTCGTAGTACCTTCTTTGCACATTTTAAAGACTCCTGTGACCCCTTAAGTGACGAAAAATTTTGACAACTTAGGATTATCACAGATCCTTGAGAAGTCGTATGAGAGATTCCTTACCTGCGACACGTATATGTTATATTTCTTGCCGGGCTTCAGGCTGACCCCCTCGCGGATCGGGTTGCTGAATGCCCGCGGGTCGTGCGGCACCACGTACGCCTGGACAGTCTCGTTATGTTCGACGTACTCCTCGGGGTGCAAATTCAGCAAGATCAGCATTTCTGCGAGATAGATCACAATAAATACAAATTAGGACTAAACCTACACTCACCAATCAAAGACAAGCCAGGGAACTTAACTCGGGTTGCCCCAGCTCCCGTCATAATGAGCGTCTCCGGCTTAGCCGTAACGCTATACGCAGGGCTGTAGGTTTACCTACTTACCACTGCACCCTTAAATGGCATCTTAAACCTTATGAGGGTCCCCGATGACCCCACCTGCAGGGGCTGTAGAGACAAGCACGAAACGGTCACTCACATTCTCTGTGATTGCGAAAATTATTCAGCCCACAGATTTGAGCATCTAGGGCAACATTTGCTTGAGCCCTGGGAACTCCAGGATATTCCAATCAGATCCTTGCTGAATTTTGCTTCGGCAACGGGGCTCTTCTTATGGGAGAGAGGGATTTATTTCTTGGGGACAGTACAATAGACCCCTGGTCGCAGTGCTTGGCTCTAACAGAGCCCCCCTCCAATGTTATAAGTCAAACCTACACCCATTATTAAAATTCTGCGTACATACACATTCAAAAATATTTCATATAAAATTATTTAGGACAAATAGGTCATTTTGCATCATTCGTTTTCATTTGGATTACTCTATGACAAAGAAAATACATGGTGTTTCAAAATTGGCTGGAAATGGAAAGGATGCAATTCCGAATCATTTACCCGGTCCCCGCCAATGAAAAAACGGCTAACTAATTGGCCGCCCTTTCAGTCGTGCATGAAATCTTGCACTTAAGAGAATTTATCAGCCAACTTTATTTTGATTCTGACTCGCCAGGTGGCGTTACAAATTTTCGCCAAATGATACGTCTGGCGATTTAAATAAGCGGATACGTTTCTCTTTCTCGGGAGTGGAGCACGGCAAGATTTCTCAATCACAAGATAAAGATTATTCGATTGTAATCAGGTTAAGACTAACGAAAACTGGTTCCGGTACTCTTTTGCGAGCCCGGACGATGTTCTGGAGGAAAAAAAAATTGTTGTTTGGTTATTTCTCTTTCATTTAATTTTTTTATTTGTTTAATAAATTATATTTATTTTTTAAATATTACGATCTTTCAGGAAACGATTTCGTTTCTGGTTTGCTCGTACAAATATATTATATTTATATCTATAATTACCGAGATTTGATACCGCTATGAACTGCTCTAAAGTCATCCCTGAAAATTTCGGAATACTAGTTTAGCTTCGGCACATAAACAGTATTGTTCTAAAGGGGTCATAGAAGTCTTAAAAATGTGCAAAGAAGGTGATCTTTAATGTAATTTTTTAACTACTCAACATATAAGTATATTTTTATATGTAATTTTATAAAATTTATTTATTATATAACAAATTTTAAAATTTATGATCCTTCAGCTAAAACTAAAATAAATGATAACAAACATAAAACTATTTGAACACATTGGGATTAGGCTTGCGTGCCAAATTTTGAGGTTAAAATTGAAGAAATGAGCAATAAAATGACTTTATATTGTACAAATGTGTACAAACAAAGACTTGTACCTAAATTCTGAGCTCAATTTTAATTAAAATTTATGTTAAAAGCTTTTTTCTAAAAAAAAAAAAAAAAAAATTTAAGAAAAAAGCTCTGAAAATAATTACTTATTAAAATTGAGTTTAGAAATTAGGTATAAGTCTTTGTTACATATTTGTACAATATAAAATCTTTTTCTTTGTCATTTCCTCAATTTTGACCTCAAAATTTCGCGCGCAAGCCTAATCCCAATATGTTCCAATAGTCTTATTATGTTTATTATCATTTATTTTAGTTTTGGCTGAAGTTTCATAAATTTTAAAATTTGTTATATAATAAGTTAATATTATAGAATTGCATATAAAAAAAATTATACTTTTATATTGAGTAGTTAAAAATTGCATGAAAGATCAAACTATTGCTTGTAGTACCTTCTTTGCACATTTTTAAGACTATGACCCCTTAAATATAGTTCCGTACTTTTAATTGTTGGCGTAGCAATCTTTATGTTTGTTAAAACTAATGGCATACTAATGCAAAAGTAGAAACCCCAATGTATAATGAATCTGTCGTATTAGCAGTTTTAAAGGCAATAATAAGGTCAGCAAGATACAAACAAATGCGGGTTTATGGTCTTCAAAAACATGTGCAGGAACCTTTTGTATTGCTAGCGGCAGTTTGTCAATTTGTTCATTCGGTTGCTCTTGTAAATTAGACACTGGTATTTTCATTACAAGCTTTACTCCTGCCACTAATCTGTACATTCGTTCTGAAAGAAGCTTTCTACATTGCACACCTTTTGAGCCGGGAAATCTTGACGTGTTTTTTGCAACTTTTCAAGGCCTCTAAAATGGCGTCGGACTGCGTGTTGGCACATTAAACTTTCAGTACTCTGCCACCAAACGACACATGTTCTTGAATATTGCTCGAGAAGTTCTTAAAGAATTAAAAAGCCTACATGTGCAGTTACTTAAGTACTAGAATGAAATTCTCGTCGAAACGCAAGGGTATTATAATAACATTAACTGCCACCTATAACCACTTCCGCATAAGATTTATAACTTTAGAATAAATATAGACTAACCCAGCATTCAGTTACAATTTGAATCTTCAACTCTAAAAATTGGTCACTATAATTACATTTTTTCTTCCGCAAATTAAATAAATAATCTTTATAGTTTGCTAAATTTATTTGCAGTTTGAAGAATAATTATGTAAAATTGAACGAGTCACATCCTGTAGCATCCTTTCCGTGATCTTTGGCAATGCTTTGAAAATCTCACCTTAAATTACACGAGATTCTTGTAATTAAATAACTATCAATAACTATAATATTTGAAAAAACCTGATATATCCAGAACATTTGGCAATGATAAACATGAAAAAACTCCAAATTGCACTGATAATTAAAGGAATTTAATTGTAAATTAATACCAATTAGCTCTTTAAGCAAAAAAAAGTAACACTGTGAACCACTTTCTTAGTAAACAAATATAATAAACATTAAAAAAAAATCACATTGTGGTATATTTTTTATAACGCCATTCCAAATCGATTTACAAAGAAAAAATTAATAATCCTTAACATTTCAAATAAGGTTTTTCGTGATATTGCTGATGAGGCAACAGTAATTTAAATGACTAAAAATTAAATTAAAATGCTACTTTAATGGGTCGTTCGTCGACATGACAAGATGACATATGTCCGTACGGACGTACAAACAGAAGAACAAAAAGTATGAAGTTAGGTCCCTGCTGTCCTATCTTTCGATGACAAAAATGATTCTTATGATCTGATGGATAGAACAGATTTCGTCCCCGAAGTAAGGACAGACAGACGGGACACTTTGGGAAGACTACCATGTCAATACCTTCTTTTCTATTAAAAGAAATGTTTCGAATTTAAAAAAAAGATTATAAAATATTCTAAAAATAACGTCAGGGCTTCATCCTCATTGACTGTACATCCCAGGACCCCTCCCTAAACATTTTTAAATAAACGTTTATATTTCTCCCTTCAATAAACCCACAGACTACGGCCGTCATTTTAGAAATGGTAAACCAAAGGTCACCAAGTGATCGATTGAATAACTCGTCAAATATTCAGCCAAATGTAACAAAAACTAAGATTTAGGGTTTATGAGGATTCTTAATATTTCTAAATTATAAAATTGGGTGCTGCCATTGGAAATTTTAAAGTTAATAGCATTTTTAATATGAAGACGGCTCCTTATGCAATTTTTTTTTGTCCTGAAATTAACTCATGATGTTATATAAACACAAAGTCAAAAAGGTTCTATAGGATGACTAACGTTCGAAATAATCACTAGTGGGAACTTTTTCCACAGCTGTACATATCAAAATCGCTAAAAGTATCCAAGCGCCAATAGCCCTCGTGTAGCTCTAGTGCGACGATAATTTAAACCAAATCTAATCTAAAAGTATCCAACCTATACTACAACTAAAGTAATCAAGTTTAAAAGTCGCGCGAAATTCTTTGACTGGATTTACAATGAGCTCCGCCCACTTTTCCATGTTGTTTAGGTTTACAGTTTGAACGATTTAGATATTGGCGTTTTTTTCCTTCTAGGAATTTGGCGACATTTATTTTTGTGTGTCATCAAATTTTAAAATCATAGATTCTCGTTTGTTATGAACGTTTTTGTCATAAAAAGTACTTGAAATGTAAAAGCATCATTTAAATTCTGTATTAACATACAAAGATAATGCATGAGTGAATTATTTAAATTAATAATAAATATTTTAATCAATTAAACCAAGTTGTCCTACAGATGTCGCCACGATTCTCAAAATGAAGCATTTAAAAAAATTAATAATTAAAAAACTGATTGATATTGTTCCTTCAAATCTTTTTTAAATTGTCTTTCATCCCTATTTGCGTATCTGGTGCAAACAGATCATACCGTTTAAAAATACCTTACAAGAAACTGTGATTTGAAAAATAAAGCATTACGTGTATAGGACTGACAGTCCCTCTTAAGCTACACAAGAATGTTGTATTTTTAGATTGGTTTAGTTGAATTTACATCTGATTAAAATTACAGGTTCAACTAGTTTTCAACAATATATTTTTAGGAGGCTGCTCATTTTGATAGGTTGTTGCATTATTGTTAAAAAACTTGGTGTTGACCATCAGTCTATACATAATAACAATTATTGTATTTTGCTTATTTATGCAGGGTAAGTATGTACATATATATTCCGGCCTGTGTGCATTATCAGAAGTAAGACAGCCACAGAAGGAATTTTTACTGATATTAAGAAAAGAAGTACAACCAGGGCGAAGATGGGAATCGAACCTGCATCATTTACAACGCGCAGACTTCTAGCGTAATGGTCTGCTACCCAAACCACTCGGCCATCGGGCCACACATTTCACCCTCTATTGTCTCCGTGTTGGTCCATGAAGCGGTTAGTAGGTTTTGTCTCTACTATACAACTCTTTAGCCCCAACACATACACATTTCAACAAACTGTACATTTCTATTTCAATGTCCACATTACGAGAATAAAAACTGACAAGAAATGCGCACGCATGGAAATGCATGTACAATTTGTAACATTCAAGGTAGGTGCGCGCATTGCCTGTACAAATTGTATATGCATTTCCAATCTTTTGCAATTGTATAGGCAATTAGCCAAGCTTTTATTTGATCTTAAAATTAAAGCGACCAATAGCTTCATTTAGAAATCCTGTTTTTAAGCTGATTTTTGACTCGGCGACAATTTTATCTTATTCATATTTCCTCGAAGGGGGCCTTTTTATTTGCGCCACCGTGTAGATGGAAGTAACTGTTTTTTTTTTATTTATCATTTTTTTATTTTATAAATAGCTGAATTGCTACCTTCTGCCGCATCCGTTGATAGCTGCACTTCCCACTTCCTCAAGTGAAAGTTAAAGTATCCCGAAACAGTGTGAAACATAATATGCTAATAAACTTACGACCATATTCATCTGTACTCCTTTGCTGTGATTTAGGCATACCCCACAGAGACTCCATGGTGTAGCACGTGTTGGGGTAACCTTCCCAGCTCACGGTGGGCACACTTCTTTTTCTGTTACAAGAAGGGGAGAGCCTTATGTATAAGCAAGCAGTAGGGCAACATATGCTACGAGAATTGTGCCGTTTTGAGAAACATTCATGAAACTTTTAGGATTTGTATATTACAACATGACGATCGTTTTTTGATATGGACGTCGGTCGGTTGGGTTCGGACCCGTTTGGCCACCATCTTGAAAAATGGCGGAAAATCTAGTTTGTATCATAACTTCCAAACAGCTTGTATAAATATAATGAAATTTGATTCGAAATTATCTCAAATGTTGTCCAAATCTTCTACGTGGCATACTTTATGGGTTTTTATAAAGACGGGGGGGGGGGGGGGGAGGGTTAATCTTCTACACTTTATTTCAGAAAATTATGTAATATTTAAGGCGTTTACTTGTTATATCTGAACAAACTTAAAACTTCGCTAATAATATGTAAATACAACGTTTTAGGCCATTTCATTGTGAAAAGAACTTTTTTGTTCGTAGCAAATCAGAACATTAGATCTTGCCGTACAAAATATATAATACGAGTACGTGCTTTCATGGGGTTGGTGGAGCCGTTTCAGTTTCTTTTCCGGTGTGTTTGAGGCACTTGTTTCTCTTGGTTAACCTCTAATGCATGCAGTCGCCGTTTGGCAACAAGTAACATAATTCAATTATTCTATTGAATTACAGCTTCCTCTCGACAAATTTGTGTTTTTTCATATATTACATAACATTTTGAAGTTTTAGTTACTAATAATCCTCATAGAAGACAGACAGTAGAAAAGTAAGCCAAAGAAGTCCAAATTTTACTCCAAATCCACCCCCAAAACATTCGATATTTCCCCTCAAATTTGTTTTCTCGAGTTTGGAGACGCCGGTTTTTGTGTTAGTTTTTTTTTCAAACCGGTGAAAAAGAATCAGTGTAACTGATCGAAAAAAAACATGTTAAAAGTCCTCAAAAACCGGTTCTAATCGGTTAAACTGATTATTTTTCAATGGTTTGAAAAAAAACGGTGTTTCCAAACTAATTTGAGGGAAAATATCGAATTGTATAGTGGTGGATTTGGGTTAAAAATTTTGACTTTTTTGATTTTTTGAAGAAGGGGCAAACTCTGCATCGTGTTACAGTGTACAACATACCATTTTTTTAAATTTTGGGTCTTTTAAATTAAAAAAAAATGCCTTTTTTACCAGGAAATGAGTCATTACACGTTTTAAAATGCTCTAATTGGTTTCAAAACTTCTCGGTACTGTTGTTTTAGGCATACAGCCGTTATTCATATCTACTAATTGGGATATATATTACGCCAATCAACAGCAATATTTCCCCGTAAAAAAGCTAAAACAGCTATATTTGCTGTTGGTATGTAATTGGACAAGGAATGATACAAAATGGCTAAAATTCAACCGCGTCAAACGTGTTTTTAAATTCATAATATCAATCAGAAATACAATTCTAGGAAAAAAATGTGAAATTCGATCATTAAATGACATTAAATCGATTTTGTCATTTATGAGACAGATTTTTTGGGTACTTTTTACAATTATTTCAATTACAATTTATTATTATTTGTTTTCTCTGTGATTCATGCTATTTTTAAATATATATATATATATATATATATATATATATATATATATATATATATATATATATATATATATATATATATATATATATATATGGGCAGTTCTACCATAATTTTTAATTTCAGGTATTAAAAACTTGTAAAATTAATTTTTTCAAAATCACTTTAAATGTTTATCAAAAGGTTTATAAGTGTTCTAGAATTACGAAAAAAAGTTTAGCAAAGCTTATTTGTAAAAAACAAAAAAATTATAATAAGGGACGGCAGTTTTTTAAAAAACACCGATTCTAAAGAAACCGGTCTAAACCGGCCTCACGAAACTAACTGTTTATCAATGAAACCGAAATCGTAAAAAACCGGTTAGTCTTAAAACTGGTTTCGATTTTCCATCCCTAGATCCTAACGACGGTAAGGATCGGAAGGTCAGGAACGGAAGGAAAGGACATTCACGCTGTTTTCCGGTCTTTCTTGTGTTGAAATTAACTCCAGTTTAATAAAAAGGGATTTTTTTACTTCTTGTACTCCACTTAAACATATTTATAGAAAAAAAATTTCAATTATCAAGCAAAAATTAACCTTAAACCTGGGAGACTGTAAGGAAAGCAATAAAGCCTCGCAGGCAATTTCACTAAGTTTTTTAAAATTTTGGGCTTATTGGTGAATTTTAGCAATAATATGTGGCTACTAACTGAAAAGTGAGTTTTTTGCAATACAGTTTTCATGGTTGAAGAATCACTGTAGCTCAATCCAGTGCCTCTCTTCACCACTTTTGGAATGAGGTCAGTGAATGTACCAAAACCCAGGGACAAAGTTAGGAGACGAGAAAAACGCATTATAAATGTTAAAAGCCAAAATTCAATGGAAGGAAATCGTTAAGCTACAGTATTAGTTCAATTTAAAATCCAAATGAATGTAATTTTTAGCTAAAAAAAGTATTAGATTGGGCCCTAAACTTAAAATTTGACATTCGGGACACACGATGGTAAGGACTTTTCTGCATTGTTTTGTGTTCTAAAATTTTTTTGGAGTTTCTTTGCTTTAAAATTACGTTTTGCAATTATAAAAGGACCAGTCTTTTAGTATAATAAGAAAAAATGGTAAAGAAATATTAATTTTTTTAAAAGTTATGCCCAAGGGACATAAAATTAAAAATTATGGTAGAATTGCCCATATATATATATATATATATATATATATATATATATATATATATATATATATATATATATATATATATATATATATATATATATACTTGCCTTAACCTTACAACCAAAAAAAAAAAAAAGATAAACCTTTTCATTGAAATTTTGTGACCCAAAATGTTTTTTGTCTAAACTTTTGAGACGCACTATAAGATCTCTTTGAAAAATAGGAATAGCTAGATATTGTAGCCCTTTACCGATGTGACTTTTTAACACTTTAAAACTTATAAAGTAACAAATAAACACAAAATGTGTGTGTGTGTGTGTGTATGCACCATAGAAGTTATAAAACCTAAGATACTATTAAAATAAACTGGTCTTGAAAAAAATTGTCCAGTTTTGAAGATTGACCCCAAGTACTTACTCGCATTGATACACATCACCCATCAAAAGCACGCAGTTTTCCACAAAGTCATCTTGTCTCTGGCCGACCACGTTGAAGTACTCGAGGGAGATGTTGTGCTGTTTAAGATAAAGATGGTTGGGCACCTAACAAAAAACAAAGAAGTTTGTAAGTACTATGTAGGAGGAAGAACCCTATTGGAAGAAAAATGATACCGAAAAAAATAAACGGTATGGATACCGGATCCGGTATGGTAAAACCGCTATCGATACCGGCTTATGAAACAAAGGATCCGGTATCAATACCAGATCCGGAATCGATAACAGATATATATATATATACCTTATCCGGTGTTTCATAAGCCGGTATCGATAGTGGTTTTACAACCATACCTTATCTGATATTGATACCCTATTGGAAAAAAAATCATACCGGAAAAAATGATACCGGCTTATGAAACACCGGATCCGGTATCAATACCAGATCTGGTGTCGATAACGGTTCTGGTATTGATACCGGATCCGGTGTTTCATTAGCCGGGTAGCCGTTTTGCAACCATACCGGACCCAGTATCGATGGTGGTTTTACTATACCAGATCTGGTATCGAACCGATTTTGGAAGGGGGTTACGGACAGACAGATGGACATCGACAGCATGACAATACCTACTTTTTTTTATTTTTTAATTCTTCAAATTAAAAAAAAATACGAAAAGTAGGCTAAAAAAAATTATTTCTTACTTTTCATTAAAACAAATATTTACTTTTGAATTGTAATGGAAACTAAATATGGCTACCAAATACGGAAATATGACTGTTCATATTTTTATATCAATCATTTCATCCCCTCGCATCATTCTTAAACGTTTTCTTTAAAAAAAAAACCGGCAAAAATTTAAATGACATATTCCGATTATAAATTGGACATTTTTTTTTATATGACTATTCATATATTTGATTAATCATATATGGAGAGTACACGGGAAGAACCGATTGATTTATTAGGCTGACACCCGCAATTGCCTGCTTGGAGGACATTGGCGGCAGAAAATCGGTTTCTCTCTTTCTTCTTCGCTTGGTCCAAGCGTCGGGATCGCCAATCGCATGAAACTTGGTAGCTAGGAACCACAGAGATCGT
This sequence comes from Hylyphantes graminicola, assembly GCA_023701765.1. Classification (NCBI taxonomy): domain Eukaryota; kingdom Metazoa; phylum Arthropoda; class Arachnida; order Araneae; family Linyphiidae; genus Hylyphantes; species Hylyphantes graminicola. The sequence continues at coordinate 1,294,746 of CM043121.1, read as the reverse complement.
AGTTAAAGTAATATAGTGGTAGATCACGTGACCTACTACACTGGCCTAATTGGGGCTCTTCTGGGAGCTAATTGCGCGTCCCGTCGCGTCGTTAGCATTGGAGGTCACGTGAACTTCCACTCTATTACATTAACTATGATATCTGTGGTAGGAACTGATTTCCTTACACAAGTTTAGGCGATCACTCGCTATCACCGCCAAAGTGGCCTGCTAAGGAAACTTCTCTACAAAATTAATCGGTTCTTCCCGTGTATCTTCATGTTTTAGAAGTTGTAATAATCCCCCAATAGTTGCTGTTTTTTAGATGAAAATATAGCATAAACCTTGGCGAGAGTCTCGTTAGGAATATCACCGTTAAAATGGCTAGTTTATCACGCAATCGTACCGCCAAAGGAAATATAGATTTAAATTTATTAAAATAGAAAGAATTATTTTAGAAACTTTAAATATTAAATTGAACTTTTTGTAATGTTTTGACAGATGACTGATGTTTTCATAATGACGATGATTTCAGGCCCTATATTTTTAGTAATTCCTCTGTTAAGAGTTGCAGTCTAGTAAATTAAATGTAATACATTTAACTGTAATACATTAAATGTAATACCTTTAACTTTAATTTTCTTAATTTAATAGTTTCATTTATTACAAATTAGGGTACTTTTAAATAAAAAAAGTGACAATTTAATACTGAATTTGTAGCGGATACTTGGCCAAAAATAATGAAATTTTGGAAATTTCATTTCTTGAGGATATATTCAAAAAGCATTTCCAGTTCTTCAATTTCGGGGGTTACAGCTGGTTGAATAATATATCATAAGTTTGTTTAATTGAGTACATTATTTTTTCTCCTTTATTTAAAAGTTATCAGGGAGTTAATATTAAGTTATGCATTTTGGTTTAAAAATTGCTCGTTTATGTGTCGACACAATTCAGCTTAAGTGAGGTATTTTGAACAAAAATGTGCAGGAATGAAGAGTTTACATGCATTTTCTCTTCAAGGGAAAGCACAGCTTTTTTTTAACTAAAGGGAAAATGAAGGTATTTCGGACTAAAAATGAAGGTAATATGCAGATTTTTTACCTGCATTTTCCCTTTAAGAAAGCGCAGTTTTTTTTTGTCCAAAATACCTTGAGTTTTCCTTTAGGTTTTTTTTTACGATTTCGCCCAGATTTTTTTTTTTTACTTGGGTATTGAAACAGCATACAGATTAGCGGTTTGATTCAATTTAGCGGAGGATTTTAATATAAAATTATATTAAATTCCATAAAAGAGAACACAATGAAAAAAAATAACTCTAGGTTTTGAGTTACAATCGTTTTAATTATTACATAGGATATAGCAAAATGGATGGGCCCATCAAACGCAAAATAAGTTACATTCTATTATGTTTGCAGAAACCCACCAATTTTTTTTCATGCAGGTTTTATTTGATATTAACAATATGATGGTGGTAGGAGAGGATAAGTTTCATAGTTTTTTGCACATATATTTATCAGCTTACTGCTCCTCCGTTAAGTAAAATCGCTCTCTTTTTAATAAATGCAGAAAAAAATGACAATTAATTTTTTTGTATTAATTCCTTGGATGTTTATATTTCTACTCCAGCAACAGCCTCGTTTACATGAGCCATCGAATCCATGGCATGAAGAGCAAACTCCACAATTTTTCCCACTTATGGATTGTTTGCCTATTCAGAAGCGGAATTGCAGGGTCCATTAGGGAGTTTTGCAAATCCCCCAATATATCTTGTCTGTGGATGTGACAATCCCACTAGGGAACAAGTACAAGCATTTACGGGGTACAACATTAACAGAGAGACAGACAAACATTAACGAGGTCAATTTATTATTATTTTCCATTGAAAAATAATTTTGAAATACAATTATTTTAAAATGATTTGAAATTAAAGTTGGTTCAGCACGTTGAAATCAGCCAGAATCGTGAAATTTCATCTTAGTCGCAGAAATATTTTGATTTTTTTTTGTTATTGTGTTCGTTTGCAGATTCTCTGTTTCTATAAAGTTGCTAAATGTAAACTCTATTAGTGAGAATTTTAATTGCTGAAATAAAGTGAATTGCTCTTGAGGAATGAATTGAATTTTAAAGAACCAGGAAATTGTGCAACAATAAGTCTTGCATTATAAAAACCACAATATTATATTGTTAGCATATTTACACAAGACTTGTGAATTACGTGAGTTACTTGAACACATGTTTGTACTTTGTAAGGATTGTAACACATTGCAGCATATATATCTCTCGAGATAATATATCGGTTTTTTAAAGACCAGAGCTGTACTCACCGCATTCACTGGGTCCAGTTCCACATCTGGGTACCTAACACAGTACTTCGGGTAATTGTTGCAAAAGTCGGACTGGTTCCAGTTGCATTTGTTGGGCTCTAAGGTGCACACCACCGTCCGGCGTAGACTTAACGAAGCAGAGAGATTGATAAAAATATTTAGATACAACGAACAATGTTCATAAAATATATATGTTAGAAAAGATAAAGACATTAATTTATTCCTTCTCCTAAGAATTTGGAATTGATATTATAACTCTTAAATTAACACGTCTTAAATATTGCGAAGTTTAACATCAACCATTGTATAGGGATTTGATAAGGCCACATCTGGAATATTCTGTTCAGTTTTAGTCCCCCTTCCTCTGGAATGACATAGAGTTGCTTGAAAAAGTTCAACATAGGGCTACAAGAATGATTAAGGGTTTATCAGGTATTGATTACGGTAATATATTAAGATGTTTGAGCATGCATTCCCTGGAAAATATGAGAATAAGGTTTGATTTAATTCAGATTTTCAAGTTCATAAGACAGGGAGACAAGGAAGGGCGTTTCGACTTAAGGGGTCATATGAGCTTTAAAAATGTGTAAATGAGGCACTACAAATCATAGTTTTCAATTTCATATGATTTTTTAACTACTCAATATACAAGTATAATTTTTTATATGTAATTCTCTAAAATTTGTTTATTATATATTTTTTTAATTTATGAAACTTAAGCCAAAACTAAAATAAATTATAACAAACATAAAACTATTTACAAAATTTGAAAACATTTGGATTAGGCTAGCACGCCCTATTATGAGGTCAAAATTGAAGAAAGAACTAAGAAAATGACTTTATATTGTACAAACATGTACAAACAAAGACTTAACCTAATTTCAAAACTCAATTTTAATTAGAAATTATTTTAAAAACTTTATTTTTTAAAAAATTAATAAAAAATTTAAAATTTTGATTTGAAATGTTTTTAAAAATATCTTGTAGTTAAAATTGAGCTTAGAAAATAGATATAAGTCTTTGGTAGTACATATTTGTACAATATAAAGTCATTTTCTTGGTCATTTCTTCAATTTTGGTCTCAAATTGTGGCGCGCAATCCTAATCCCAATGTTTTCAAATTTTGTAAATAGTTTCATGTTTGTTATCATTTATTTTAGTTTTGGCTAAAGTTTCATAAATTTAAAAATATATATATAATAAATAATCCTTATAGAATTACATATAAAAATTATACTTATACATACTTTTTTAACTACTCAATATATAAGTATAATTTTTATATATGTAATTCTATGAGATTTATTTAACATAAAACAAATTTTAAAATTTATGAAACTTTAGCCAAAACCAAAATAAATGATATTAAACATAAGGCTATTTGAACACATAGTGATTAGGCTTGCGCGGCAAATCGAGAGGTCAAAATTGAAAAAATGACCAAGAAAATGACTTTATATTGTACAAATATGGACAAACAAGGACTTATACCTAAATTCTCAGCTCAATTTTAATTAGAAATTATTTTAAGAACTTTTTTCTAAAATAATTAATAAAAATTTTAAAATTTTTATTTAATTTTTTTTAATAATTTCTAATTAAAATTGAGCTGATAATTTGGGTATAAGTCTTTGTTTGTACATATTTGTACAATATAAAGTCATTTTCTTGGTTATTTTTTCAATTTTGACCTCAAAATTTGCCGCGCAAGCCTAATCCCAAAGTGTTCAAATAGCTTTATGTTTAATATCATTTATTTTATTTTTGGCTAGAGTTTCATAAATTTTAAAATTTGTTTTGTATTAAATAAATCTCATAGATTTACATATTAAAAAATAATACTTATATATTGAGTAGTTAAAAAATTATATGAAATTGAAAACTATGCTTTGTAATACCTTCTTTGCACATTTTTAAGACTGCTCCTATGACCCCTTAAATGGGCGGAACAGAGGCCATGGTCTGAAATTTAGTAAATTATGTTTAAGACTTTAGCCTCACCCTGTATTAATGGTTAATTTTCTCTATTCGTCTTAGCTAGTCTGAAAGTTCACTTTCTTGTTGTCTTCAGTCGGCCATTTTGAAAATGGCTAATATTTTTGGTCAGTTTAGCCGGCCGTTTTGAAATAAGTTAGTATTTTTGGTCATTTCGAGTCGAAAACCACTCTGCAAGAGTGCAATTGTTTTCATTTCGACTTGACCAGATGTTTTCAAAGTTACCAAATCCTGTCATGGTCTTTTAGGTTATCTCCCGCAACATCGGGACTTTGAAAATTATTGAACGTGCACTCCCACTACACAATGTATTGTAGCGAAGTAAGACTGGAACAGTTATGAAGACGTAGCTCAGTGGTACAGAACAAAGCTGCGGAACAGTAGATTGCGAGATCGAGCACTAGCATGGCCTAAATTTATAATTTAGTTGGTGTAAATAGTTTCTTGTTATTTCTTAAAATTCTTAATTTATGTAAATTAGTTAATTTCTAGAACCTTCTAGGCTAGAAGGTTCTTATGTCCTATATAAGGGATTGTAACCATCCAGTGGGGTTATTAAAGATTCTCAAGTTGTGATATAGCTAATTTGTCGTTTCTTGAATTCAACCCATTACATCTGTTACCGTATCCCCCTCTCGTCTACGCGACAGTTTGGTGGAAGCGCTGGGTACGTAAGCCTTTACAACGGCAGAGCCACGCCGAAGCCTCCGGCTACAAGGACTATCCCCCGAATTCGGTTCGTTGCCAAACCCAGCAAGGATTCCGAAGAAGATGGCCGACGGAAACGAAGATGAACAGAAGACAACATAGAAAACGGAAGAACAATCTTCTACAAGCTGGAATCCATATATAGTTCCTATCCTAGCTCACCAGCTGCCCAGGAACCCCGTCCTTTTTTCTGAACATGGCCAACAAGATGCCTCAGCATGGCTTAAAGACTTTGAGCGTATTGCCTCTTTTAACCACTGGGATGAGCAGATGCGCCTAGCTAATGTTGTGTTTTACCTTGCCGACACCGCACGCCAGTGGTTTGACAACAATGAAGATCTTTTTGCCAACTGGAAGGCTTTTTGCGAAAATCTTACGAACACCTTCAGTCGGAATGATGAAGCAAAATGTCAGGCCGAAAGATTCTTACAAACCAGAGCTCAACAAGTTGGTGAGACATCCGAGGCTTATATCCAGGACGTTCTTGCACTGTGTCGTAAAGTTGATAACTCTATGTCGGAAGAAGGAAAAATATCACATTTAATGAAAGGGATAAGTGAAGATCTATACCAGATACTACTGGTTCAGGAGTACGATTCAGCCGAAGCATTAGTGAAGAAGTGCCGTCAAATTGAAAGCTTGCGACGAGGACGCATAGCCAAACCAAGATACCAAAGACTGTCAAACATCGCCACTCTTGGTACCGGAGCGGGTGAAGATCTTAGCGACATTAAATCCATCGTTCGCCAAATCGTCCGAGAAGAAATTCAGAAAGTCCTGCCTGAAATTCAGAGTCAGCAATACGAACCCGATGGCCCCATCGATGTTGCGTCCTTAGTGCGGGAGGAAGTCATGGAAGCTTTAGCACCATCGACGTCTCGAAGAAAGAGTGCTGCTATCCCTCCAAGACGCTCCCCTTCCAGTAGGCCACAGACCAGACGACCTACAAGAATCGAAGCCACACACCCACGGAAGACAGACGTATGGAGAACTAATGATAATGTGCCTCTCTGCTACCATTGCGGACGTCCTGGCCACGTGCTGAGGTACTGTCGAGAAAGACGCCAAGTGTTCTCCACTGCAAGGGCAGCCCGCACACCATATACAAGACGAGACTTTGATACAGAATCTATTCGCAGTTACGACGACAACAACTATACCACACCATCCGCGTTTAGAAGCGGTTCTCCTTATCCTCGCCGATCATCAAATCGAAGACAGTCACTTTCACCAGTACGTCGACCCAGCCGTTCTCCACGCCGATCCGATGAGGAAAACTAAGCCAGGCGACCTGTGTAGGAGGTGAGGCCGCTTTCGACGGAAATCCTCCAACGTATTTCACGAGCAAGCTGAAAAAGAATATCATACTTGTCAACGTAAATGGACATTGTGTTAAAGCCCTCATAGATTCGGGAGCAGACTATTCCGTTGTATCTGAAGAATTACGACGGCATCTTAACGCTCCTATGTTTTCTGAGAATGGTCCTATACTTAAAACAGCAGACGGGACACCTATAGCAGCCACTGGACGTTGTGTTTTAAAAGTCAACTTAAACGGAACTATAGGCGCCTTTGAATTTTTGGTGTTTCCCAAATGCAGTCACCAAATGATTCTGGGATGGGACTTCTTCCGTGAAACTGATGCAGTTATCGATTGTGGGAAGGAGGAAATTCAATTAGCGGAGATACTTCCAGACGATACAATATCAAATCAATCCAATTTTTCCTTATTCGCAGTTAAAGATTACATCATTGACGGAAATACGGCAAAACAAATATGCGCTGTTAGCCCAAGCATACAAGATGCAGATAAAGCCCTGATTTCCAGTAACAAAATTCTTATGGGTGAAAAAGAACTCTCCATACCAGCCTCACTTATCGACGTTGAAAATAGTTATTGCAAAGTTTGGGTTACAAATTTCTCCCGACGGGTTCAAATGATACCAAAAGGAATGAACATAGCTAGTATCGCTAGTATAGGCGACGCCGACAATGCGATTTGTTGCCTGAATGATGAGGACCAAGTGGCTAAGAAACACCAATCTAGGAAGCGTGTTACCCGTGAAAAATTAAAAGAAATAATTGATGATGGTCTAACCCCTGTCGAAAAGGACGCTCTTCTCCAAATGCTTGAAGAATTTAATGAAATTTTCGACTTCAACCAAACAGCGAAGAAATCGGGATGCACTATAGTAAAACACAAGATCAACACTGGTGATAGTTCCCCAATTAAGCAAAGACCTTATCGAATATCTTCAGCTGAACGGCATGTAATTGAGGAGGAAGTACACAAGATGCTTAAAGCGGACGTGATACAACAATCCGAAAGTCCGTGGTCTTCTCCAGTCGTGCTTGTGAAGAAGAAGAATGGAGAATGGCGATTTTGCGTCGACTACCGTAGATTAAACAGAGTGACGAAGAAAGACGTTTATCCTCTTCCACGAATTGACGATGCTTTGGACTGCCTTGCCGGTGCACGAATATTTTCTTTGATGAATCTGAAGTCAGGATATTGGCAAATAGAGGTGGATGATAAAGACCGTGAAAAGACGGCCTTTGTATCTCCGGATGGTCTCTTTGAATTCAAGGTTATGCCTTTTGGGCTATGTAATGCGCCAGCTACGTTTGAACGCATGATGGACACAGTTTTACGAGGTCTCAAATGGAATATATGCCTTTGTTATCTTGACGACGTTATTGTGTATGCACCAGATTTCCGAGAACATCAAGAGAGGCTGAGAAAAGTCTTAGGATGCATTCAAAGCGCAGGGCTAACATTAAACTCGAAGAAATGCTGTTTTGGTAAAAAGAAATTGACAATATTAGGACACTTGGTAGACGAACATGGAATTTATCCTGATCCGGAAAAGGTGGTTGCCGTTGAAAAATTCCCGATTCCCCAGAATGTAACAGACGTCCGCGCCTTTTTAGGGCTCTGCTCGTACTATCGACGCTTCATTAGAAACTTTGCGGATATAGCTAAGCCCTTACATGATTTGCTCAAGAAGGACGTAAAATTTTCATGGAACCCATCACAGGCGATGTCGTTCACAACTCTTAAGAAATTACTGACTGGAGATCCTGTTCTGGGACATTTTTTTACCGCTTGCAAAGACCCTTATACATTCGGATGCCAGCGGCTACGGCATCGGTGCAGTCTTAGTTCAAGAACAGAACGGTACAGAAAGACCAATAGCCTATGCCTCAAGATCTCTAACGTCAGCTGAAAAGAACTATTCTACTACCGAGAAAGAGTGCCTGGCAGTTATCTGGGCAATTAGTAAATTCCGCCCGTATGTCTTTGGGAGACCATTTACTGTAGTGACGGATCACCATTCTTTATGCTGGCTTGCTAACGTTAAGGATCCATCAGGCCGACTTGCACGATGGGCATTGAGGCTGCAAGAGTATGACATCGACATTGTTTACAAAAGTGGTCGCAAACATTCTGACGCCGATTCTTTGTCAAGGAAACCTCTTACAGAGTCATCCGTTGAAGCCAGCGACGACATGCCATTCCTTGCAACCATAATTGACTACAAAAAGGAACAGTTAAAAGACAAAAGGCTGAAATCTATAATCAAAATTCTCAAAAGCGGTGAAGAATATCAAAATTTCCTTCTAAAGGAAGGTGTGTTATACAAGAGAAATTTCGATCCGATGGAACAACCATGGCTTCTAGTCGTGCCTATACAACTTCGTAGCGATATCTTGAAAAGTTTTCATGATGCACCCACCGCCGGTCACTTGGGATTTGCTAAGACCTACGACAGAATAAGACGGAAATACTATTGGCCTGGGTTGTACGGCAGCACTCGTCGATATGTATCACACTGTAGAGACTGCCAGAGACGCAAAACACCACCCCAGTTACCTCCAGGACAACTTCATCCTATTGAACCCCCCGATCTTCCCTTTGCTAAGATTGGCATCGATCTTCTTGGACGTTTCCCAGTCAGCCAAAGTGGAAACCGATGGATAATTGTTTGCACGGATTATCTAACAAGATTTACGGTGACTAAAGCTTTGCCAACGGCTGAAGCGACGGAAGTTGCCAAATTTATTGTTGAGGAAGTCATTCTGAAGCATGGTGCACCAAGGAAACTGATTAGCGATCGGGGACGGTCTTTCTTGTCCAACCTTGTGAAGGACATAAATCACTTGTGCCAAATTTCTCACCTACTTACGACTGCTTATCACCCACAAACCAATGGACTGACTGAGAGATTCAACAAAACACTCGCCGATATGTTGTCTATGTACGTCGATGTTGAACAAAGAAACTGGGATACCATTCTCCCCTTTGTGACATTTGCCTACAATTCTGCCAAGCAAGACACCACAGGGTTCAGTCCCTTCTTCCTAGTACATGGGCGAGACATCATGACTCCCCTCGACGTCATTCTGCCACACACTAATGATGGTCATGACGACAAATACGTTCAACAACTTGTCACTCGAGCTGAAGAAGCCAGGCAGCTAGCCAAACTCCATATACTCGATGCCCAAACTTCGGATAAACGACGATACGACACTAAGCATAGGCATGTGTCCTATGCCATCGGAGATTTAGTCTGGGTTTACACACCAATTAGGAAAGTTGGACTATCAGAGAAGCTGTTGCGGCGCTACTTCGGACCTTACAAAGTAACACGACGTATTTCCGATGTAACCTACGAAGTAGAAAGCTTGGAAAAAGATAGAAAAAGGCGTAATAACAAAGATGTCGTCCACGTCCTCAGGATGAAACCCTACAACGAACCCGAAGAACAGTTAATAGAGGAAAAAGCCAAGATAGTTTCTAGGGGACCGGTGACTAGGAGTCAAACAAAGCTGCAGCGGGACACTGCACTCTCAGGGGGGAGAAATGTAGCGAAGTAAGACTGGAACAGTTATGAAGACGTAGCTCAGTGGTACAGAACAAAGCTGCGGAACAGTAGATTGCGAGATCGAGCACTAGCATGGCCTAAATTTATAATTTAGTTGGTGTAAATAGTTTCTTGTTATTTCTTAAAATTCTTAATTTATGTAAATTAGTTAATTTCTAGAACCTTCTAGGCTAGAAGGTTCTTATGTTTTATATAAGGGATTGTAACCATCCAGTGGGGTTATTAAAGATTCTCAAGTTGTGATATAGCTAATTTGTCGTTTCTTGAATTCAACCCATTACATCGGTTACCGTATCCCCCTCTCGTCTACTCGACAGTATTATTCGGAACCAGGAACCATGCCCTTTTTGGCTGCACGAATTGTTTATAGTTCGGCAGTTGTTTTGACGGTGCCAGGACCCGAATCAGGGACCTATCGCGTCAGTGGCTGCTCGTGGCCCGTAATGTGACGAGTTCAACGCTTGAACGGACACTCAAATCAAACTATTGAGGCCATCATGAGATCTTGTCCGTGATTTTCGACTAAACACATTTTACAAGCAGGCATCTCGCAGTGTAGTCATATGTGCCGCGATTCGAATTCGGGGCCTTCTGCCAGTTCATTGACGAATCAAAACACAGCCTCCCACTCCGCTTATTTGTTAAAAAACAAGTTGGTTTGTTTTCTGAATCTGTCACTTACACCGCTTCCACACATATTTACGCTCCTACAGGAAACACACTAACAACACCTCAGAAAGAATTTCGCCTAACATGGCCGTTAGCTAGTTCTAATTCAAACTTTTGTAAGCCAAAATTAATAATTATCTTTAGTCTTATATTTCAGTTTTGATAGTTAATCCTTATCGTTTGCTAATTTTTTTGAAGTTCGAAGAAAAATAATGTTTTTTTTATTAAATAAATACCTTTTTGCAACCACAAGTTTACATTTCGAAAAATAAATAAGTAAAATTGTTGCTTTAAAAAATATACAAGTAGGTTTGTTACAGAATCTGTCACTTAAACCGCTTCCACACAGTACTTATGCTTACAGAAAACACACTATTTATACACCTCAGAAGGAAATTCGCCTAACAGGAACTTCTAATTCAAAACTTTAAACGCCAAAATTAACTATTTTAATTAATATTTATTCGCAAATCAAAAATTACTCATTATCGTTTGCTAAATTTGTTGGAAATTCTCAGAATAATGATGCAATTTCTTTAATAACTATCTATCCACAATTTAATATACAGTTCGAAAATATATAATTAGTAAAATTGATACTTTAACATTAAAAGCAAAACTTTGCATACATTTATGCAAAATTAGAATTCTGTATACATCTTGCTTCATATATTTATAACGAACCATCAAAATAACTCGATTGTGATATTACAACAATCCAAACAGAATTTTATCACATAAATAAATATTCTTTCAAAGGTTTTATTTTTATTTTAAATGAAGTTTCTCGTACGTTTGGCGAAATGGCAACAGTGAAAATATTGAATGAAAATGGAATTTGCATGTTATTTCAATGTAGATTAAATTTTTAGTTATTTAAATTTTAACATACATCTAATTAAAATTTTTAATGAAATTTGGAACGTAACCTATCCCGATTTTTTGCTTTAAAAGATGTATCGCACTTGCTTGTGTGACATTTGGTTCTTTATGTGAAAGTGGGAGACAGACGGACGGACTGCACGATTATAAAACCTTCCACTTTCTACGTTATAAACGTAGTGTGGAAGCTGAAAGGTCAACTAACTTTTGTCCTTTAGGCTCTATAGTCAAGTTTGACTTATGACTTATGACTTTCTTGGTGGGGGCCAAGATCGCCAAGCACTGCGACTTTAAGTCTATTGTACTAAGCCCCAGAAATGACACAAGCACAAGAAACACACAAATAAAGAGACGACACAAACACATCGACAAATAACAACACTTATTGACGGTCACAAACATATATGCCTGACCAGGATTCGAACCCGACCCCAGCAGCTCCAAAGGCCAGAATCCTAACGAGTGTGCCACCGGGGCGGCATAGTCAGGTTTTCTTTACAAAGGTTTATACACTGAAACAGCAACGTTTTCCGGAAAAGTGGTCAAATTCTACATTTATACTATTTCTATATATTTTACACATTTGCTACCTGTTTCTGTTGCAGACCCCAACGGCAGGCACGGGGATCGATTCCGGGTTCTCGACCACCATGTTCACCGTAGTGGGGTACTCGAGGTACATTTCCAGGAACTCGGATGTCTGGTAGAGGAACCCGCACACGCACACCACCAGCACCAGCGCCTTCAACAGCCGCCTGCCGTGGCCGATGCGGGTGGACGCCAGTGCTGGGAAACCTGCACAGGCAAGGGAAAGGTAAAGCTCTTTTCAAGACAGTTAAAACAGCAAGTATTTTTTTCACGTCTAGCGCATGTGAAATATACTATTTACTTAACAATACCTCTGCAACGTATCAAAATATAATACCATAAGTAGCTCATATAACAGGAAATGTTACACGTGAAAATGTCTAAGATAACATTACAAAGACATAACATTACAATGATGGAGTAGTGCCACTTGCGACAGTCCCACTTGCGGCGAAAGTAAAATATTCTCAAATTTATCCCTTGGAAATCGATGTAAATGAAATCAACCATATTACATTTAGCTACTCTTCTGTAACAGTGCTGTAAAATTTTAAGAGATTAGTTGTTCAAGACCTACCCTTTCTAAAGAGATGTTGATTATCTGCAAACACATTATTAGTTTTCAAAAATCTCATAATACGCGTTTTGAACAGTGTGTTAAAAGCATTTATTTACCTGTAATGAGTGATTCCTTGCATAACCGTATACAATACTTTTGAAATGAGTTTTTACTGGTTTCATTGTACCTAAAAAGTAGGAAAATAATACGTCAAATATAGCATGATTTCGATTATATATTTTGTAATAACATGATTTATTTCTTTTTACAACATTTAAATTTGTTTTATCAGTAGTATTTTTGGGGATTTTATTAAAATATGGCAGTTGTTTTAAGTAGGTATTTGTTTAATTTTAAAAAACAGAACAAATTTTGTGTGTCAGGAATCGGAAATCTTTATCTTCATTTGCGACTGACACTACAAAGCTAAAATGTGTTATAACTAGTGAAAATGCTTTTTATTTTAAAATTTAAATAGTGTGAAATTACGCAGAAGTTATTATAGAGAGAAAATATTGTAAAAATTTTGAAGTAAAAATTTTGAAGTGATGTGTCATCCAGCTGGCATTCATATATAATTAAAATGCTTCGAATTAAAGTGAAAAAGGAATATCCAATCCGTCAATATTAATGAAAACCTCAAAAAGTTGTTTTTAAAAGTAATAATATTTATTTGTATTCATTAAGTTAACAGGCAGTTTTTTTATACAGTTTACGGTCTAGAGAGAAAAAATGTTTAGCAAATATAATTCTGGAAAATGTTGGAATTCGAGAAATTCATTTGATCTGGTATTATAAAAGTTTTCATTAAGTTCACAGAGTGATTTATTTCGAAAAGATTTAGGCAAATTAAAAAAAAAAAAAACATTGTAACGCACAGGGAGTAAACTAAGTTCTTGAAATCGGACATTTAAGTAAGCGATTGGTAGTTTAGGAGTTTAAAACATTTATTTTGTACAGAAATAATTGGTTGTAAATATGATCTGTATTCTCCACTCCGAATAATAATACCATAATTATTCAAAGAATAAAACCATGCATATTATAGGGTTTTTAAAAAGTTACATGTACTTTGAGTTTGATGTGGTATAGTTTAACTAATATAAAACGTAGTTTATTTCCCAGGTCATTGATGAGTTTTCCATTTCAAATTAGAATCAATGTGTAAACCCAAGTATTGGATACTGTCAAAAAATTGAAAATCATAGTAGCTTTCTTACAATCGAATTTAAGTTAACGTAGTTAATTAAAAAAAATATGCAACTCCAAGCACTCTACTTTATTTTCTGCACTTATTGTTTAATGTATTGTTTTTCTGTTTCGAAAAATACATAAAGTGATTTAAGCGTCTTTTTTCTTAACTTTTCGACTATGATTTCATCAAAAAAATTTCATGAATGAGATTGTATTTTCGTTGTTTTTGTTTGGAAAAATTATGAAACAATTAAACTGAGACTAATTGCACAATATTTATAACTATACAAAAAAAAAACTAAACAGACCAAACTGTTTTGCGAAATGCATTATAACTGATCACCCTAAGTTTGGGCATTTTTTCCCTTTACCTTTTGAGAAGACCATACCGAGAAAAGAACAGATTCGGCTGCTTGAGCATTGTAAAAATATTATTATTCTGAGGATTTACAACGACAATTCAACGTTTTTTTTATGTATTTTAATAATCAATAATTCCTCTCAGTTTCAAAAAAAGGAAAGTTATTTAAAAGTAAAATAATTTGTCACCTTTTAGGAGAATGCTGCTGTCGGATTGCAAATTCTGGATACACATTCGGAGTGTCCATGATTCTAAAACAGACAGAAAAATAAAAGATAGACCTTCAATTTGGTCAAGTTGTTTGTTGTAAAAAATCATGCGACGTCATTTTTTGCCTTTAATATTTTAAAGTATTGATTATGGAGGTTTCAAACAAATGATCGTTTGATATTATTAAGCTAAAAAGAAAAAAATATCACATTAAATAGCCATTGGTCAGTATGTGTTGACAAATTGATAATCTACTTTTTCATGTTCACCAATATGGTTCTTGTGATCTTTGGTGTTCGGCCTATATTTTTGATATTTTATTTTTTATTTTCATTCGTTCTTGTCAGTACTATATTTGTGTGAAATTAAAAAAATATACATCATATATATAAATGATTGATCCCAAACTAATGTGACGTCATACATGTTGTTCTGTAAAAATTTTAAGACGAAATGCTTTGAACTCGAGCTCGGGAGGCCTAGTGGGTTTGATTGCAACCCATTATTTTAGCAGTCTAGATACTATACAGGGTGCGGTTCCGATTACCGCCTTGTCCTGAGTGTATTTTATCTCTCTGCGTCAACAAAAAATCCATCTGTGTCTTACTTGACGAAAATTTTAATAGGGTCTCTGATCAAGCACACAAACCGGAAAATACATGTACCAACCTAGCTACTTTGAACTGTTATATTTTTGCTTTCTTTTCAAGGTTTGAGGATAATAATAAAGACTGTCAGAAAAGAACTAAACATTAAAGAGCGATGTTAAAGAAATAGCTAAGTGAAAATAAATCTGCTCTGAAATTTAGGATGAAATCAACAACAACAAACTTGTTGTTGATATGTTACTAGTCTTACACTGCTTTCTTATTTTTAACACCATATATACTGGGTACTTTACCGATAAAATCCCATTACGTAAACCGTAAACCAATACATGAAATACTTGTTTTCTTGTCATTTAACGAAAAAAATACTGGGAAAATAAAGGATTATCATTTATGAGTACATAAAAAGTTGCAGAAAAGTAAACTTTATCTTGCAAATAAACCATACAAGCTGGATATTAATTATTAAGCTTGATAAGTTGAAGTGAAGTGCTCTATTAGACGAAATTTTACTGAGCATGTAGTACACAAAACATTGGTCAAGACATGTTATCATGAATGATCTTCAATTCGACTTACCTACTGTCTTAATTTTGTATAGAAAGATATTTGTCAAATTATTTTTTGGTCATTCAAGAAAATAGTTGTTTGAGCTTGACTTTAATAGCAGTTCATCTGTCCATATGAAATCAGAAGAAATTTGCATAAAAGCATTTTAAAAAAAACATGTAAGATAAGTAACTTCAAAGGAATAACACATATATGGTCTTTAAAGTGTCAAAGCAAACAAAAGTTTGACTTCAAAAATACGTGCTTTCACACACGCGTTGCATAGAAAATTACTTAAAACAAATTTTAAAAAAAGAAAAAGAAAAAACGTTAGTTGATTGCTGTGAACTTAATCATATAAACTAATCTATATTTTATAAAACGTTATTTGTGGTAAATAAGTTTCCTGCAAATATAAATGCTCAATATCACTGTATTAAAAAAGAAAGTTATTATAACACTATAAATGATTGCATTAGCCAATTCAAAAGAATTCCCATTAATAAAATGGCACCTGTCATTGGGCTGTTCAAAAATTATGCATAATCGCACCAAATCGGTTTTGTTTTTCAGTGCCAAACAATATGTGAATTTAAGAAAAAAATTATAGTTAACACGGAATGTTTTGTAAAGAATGAGAGAACATTTGTAGGGTGGTTACAATATGCTCAGCTGAGATCTGCAGGCACTGGAGCAAAGTCATACTTCTCTCCTTTGGAGTTATAAGAGAAGCTGCTTTTAGCTTCCACACTACGTTTATAACGTAAAAAGTGGTAGGTTTTATAATCGTTCTGTCCGTCTGTCCGTCACCCGCTTTCACATAACGAACCGCAAGTCTCACAAACGAGTGGGATGCGTCATTTTGAAGCAAAAAATCACTTTAGGCAACATTCCAAATTTTATTAAATTTTTTTAATTAGAACTTTATTTAAAATTTAAATAACTAAAAATTTAATCTACATTGAAATAACATGCGAATTCCATTTTTATTCAATACTAGCAAATTTATACCCGTACTTCGCACGGATTAAAAAAAATATCAAATATAGATCCTAGTATGTGCACCATATAACCTGTTATAAGATCATAAACTTAAATTACACTGGTCAACAGTGAAAATGCGAATGAGATGAAAGTACCCAATTCTGAATTATTTCGACGTGCTAAACACGAATATCACCTTAAAAAATGAAAGTTAGCTCTTGTTTTTGAGTTACGGTCGTTTTTTCATTGCATAGGATACGGCGAAATGCAGGAGCGCACCAAACGCAAAATTAATTAAAGTCAATTTTGTTTACAGAAAACCTCCGAATTTGTGGCTTATACCGATTTTATTTTATATTATCAACCTGGGAGTGGGAAGAAATGATAACTTTCAAGGCTTTTGCAACCATATTAGCAGCTAAACAACCCTTCTAAGCAACGTAATTGTTCTCATCTCAAGAGGTACAGAATAAAAAGCAATAAATTCCTTGTATTTCGCACTTTTGGTTGTTTTAGAAGCTGTAGAATATCAAAAATTAGTATTAGTAATAAATCGATAACTGTAATGCCTTGTAAATGCATTAATAAAGCATGGGAGACTAGGAATAATTTCGGGACTCCTCACTTATGTAGTTAAACTTGTGTAGCAAATTTGTCCCTTTGACTTCACCTGGGACAACAGATAGTGCCGTATGCTATATAAAATTTAATTGAAAAAAAACGGAATGTCATTTTCTGATTAAAAGGGAACCAACAAATCAGATTAATGACTTATTTCTGCATCATCTCATTGGTTAAATGAGGTGTTATTTAGAAAAAGCTAAATGTTAAATAGCCTAACATTCCTTCAACTATGTGTCCGGTCCAACACGATACTACTTACTAAAAAGTCTTCAATATTTTTTATAGTTTTAACGAGGTTAATAGCCATGCGTCTGCTGAATATGCTACAGCTTCTAAAAAACAACCATGAAGAAATGTGAGAAATTTATTGCTCTTTTTTTTCTGCACCTTTTAAAGTGAGAACAATTATGTTGCCTATTGGGGTATTAAGCTGCGAATGTGTGTAAAAATTCTTGTAAATTATCATCTCTTACCAACCCCATGTTGATAATATTAAATTAAACCTGTATGAGCAAAATTTAGGAGGGTTTCTGTAATCAAAATGGACTTTAATAAATTTTGTGTTAGGTGCGCCCATGCATTTCGCCGTATCCTAGTGCAATGAAGAAAACGACCGTAACTCAAAAACAAGAGCTAACTTTTATTTTTTAAGGTGATATTCGAGTTTAGCACGTTGAAATCATTCAGAATTGGGTACTTTCATCTGATTCGCAGAAAACTTTTCAAATTTTGTTGTCCAGTGTTATTCTTTCCGCTCATTATCAATTATAAAATCCCGATTCATTGTCCTAATATTCTAAAATCAAAAATACACTGTAAAATGCACTCATAAATGCCATCACAATTCCCTCATAAATACATAAATCATTTTAACTCTTTTGGCAAGTTTTTGGAAATAATTTGACGAGAAAATAGATATAGCTACAAACACACCCATCATACAGCTCTAACACAATGACCTTAGCACAACCAACCAGCCTATAAATTGTTTTAAAAAAAACAGTTTGCCCATTTGGCGAGTTTTAATAAATAATTTGGCGAGACTGCAACATATTTGGCGACAAAATAAAGAATAAAACCCTTATATGCAGCTCTAGTGCGATGGCCTTAATTAACCATCATAGTTCAGTAATAGCTTAACAAACATTTTGTCCATTTGGCGAGTTTTAATTAATAACTTGGCGAGATTGGCAACGTATTTGGCGAAAAAACAAAGACATAAACCCTTATATGCAGCTCTAGTGCGATGGCATTTATCAGCCATCATTGTTAGCAATAGCGTAATAAACATTTTGCCCATTTGGCGAGTTTTATTTAGTAATTTGGCAAGATTGGCAACGTATTTGGCGAAAAACAAAGACATAAAACCCTTATATGCAGCTCTAGTGCGATGGCCTTTATCAGCCATCATTGTTAGCAATAGCTTAATAAACATTTTGCCCATTTGGCGAGTTTTAATGAATAATTTGGCGAGATTGGCAACGTATTTTGCGAAAAAACAAAGACATAAAACCATTATTTGCAGCTCTAATGCGATGGCTTTTATTATCCATCATTATTCAGCAATAGCTTAAAAACATTATTCTCATTTGGCGAGTTTTAATTAGTAATTAGGCGAAAAAATAAAAACATATATTAACCATCCTAGTTCAGTAATAGCTTAACTTCAGTTGTAACTATACATTTATTTTAAATATACATATTTGCAATCAATAGAACCATCAATGAAAAAATCATCAACTAAACCCACACTAAATCCTTTAATGAAGACTGGTCGGAAATACGTCACTTGAAACATATAAATTATTTTCAAATAAAGAATTTAGTTTCTGAAAGTAATGGCAACACAAAAATAAACATTTTCAATTTTATTTTCGTTGAAAGTTTTATTTAATTTTTTCAGCAGATGGCATCAGGAAAGTAAAAAAATGATCGGATTTGAGCCAAAGTGGTGTAGTTTTTCCAGAAAATTCGAATTTTCTCTGAAAATAGAGCATTTTGAGCTCTGAAAGTTCTTATTTTGCAACTCAAGTATGAACTACGCATGTGTGCCAAGTTACGTGGCAAACAAACGTCTAGTTTCTGAGTTTCAGAGAGACATACACACACACACATACAAAACTTCATTTTTATCATTATAGATTTTCACTGTTGCCATGACATCAAACGTACGAGAAACTTTATTTAAAATAAAAATTAGATTCTTGAAAACAATATTTATTTTTGTGTAATAATAAATTATTTTGGATTGTTGTAGTAGCACAATAAAGTTATTTTGATGGTTCGTTATATTTTTGGGAAGAAAGATGCATAAAAAATTCGAAATTTGCTTTAAAAATTAAAAATATGCACATTTTTGCTTTTATTTTTAAAGCAACAATTTTACTAATTTATTTTTCGAAATGTAAACTTGTGACTGCAAAAAGATATTTATTAAAAAAATTCTTCACTATTCTTCTAAATTCAAAAAAATTAGCAAACGATAAAGATTAATTATCCAATCTGCAAAAGAAGATTAAAGAAAATTATTGGTTTTGCTTATAAAAGTTTGAATTAGAATTAGCCAGAGGCCCTGTTTGGCGAATTTCTTTTTGAGGTGTTAGTGGGTTTCCTGTTGAGCGTAAAACATTGTGTGGAAGCCGTGTAAGTAGCACAGATTCTGGAACAAACCAACTTGTTTCCCTTCTCCACGACATGGATAAACAGAGCTACAGGCTTTCGAATGGGGTGTGTTGGGGAAAAATACAGTTGGTGGGGTCTGTTTCGAAAATTACAGTCCCCCCCCCCCCCCCAAAAAAAAAAAAAAAAAAAAAATTGAATCAGTTGTATTTTTATAATATGTGTTTTGAATAAAAAAATACAATTTGAGAAAATAATTTTGTTTTTAATCCGTTTGCTTCTATATTTAGAAGCTTCAAATTATTTACATGACCTAACTCAACGTTTGTGAGGTTAAGAAAAACAATTTAGTACTTCCCCAAATATAAAATATTACTATATATGTATATTTAATTATCAATATCTAATGCACGTAGATGACGTGTGTGTAAAAAATAAATTTTGAAAGCAGGGCAGGCAGAGAAGCCTTCAAGACGTATCATTCGTACTTTTGAAATTCCCGAGTGAAACGTTGAAGCTACTGACTACATTGATATAATAAATTGGGCTAATGTGGCAGTCACTGATCCACCGTTAACCAAACAGTTAGATGATCTAGTTATTTCAGGGTGCGTCATGGATCCACAAACTACAAGTAGTACGCCAACATATTATCCAATATCAAGCAATTCCGTTGTCACACTCAGGCCACTGAAAGGTGTGTGAAACTAGTAACTGAAGCGTCCGCTTCAGTTTTTCGGACTTTCCAGGGGGGGGTTGATTTATTAAACCTTGTTTGGAGTCACGCAAACAAATGCCAGTTCTTATCACACACAAAAAAACCCAATACAAACCAGTATGAGAAGATATTTTAATCATTGTCGCCAATGTGACTGTAAATATAACCAATGTGATTACATCTAAAAATTGCCAAATTCTATGATTTTGCAAAATATGTAACATAATTTTGGAAGTATGAAATATTAATATTTTTTAAAGGTAATTAATATACAAAAATGATAATTGAAAAAAGTTTTTTAAAAAATTCTGAAAAATGGTAATTTTTGTTTAATGTTTAACGTTGTTGGGGCAGTATTAATAATAACATTTTTAAAAAGATATTTAACATTCAGGATGTTGATTTAATAGAGCAATTTTCATACATCTGCCGAAATTAATTATTGATGAAAAAATTCGCTCCATCCCACTATGTACCACTTCTGCCCTTAAAAACATATTTAAAAAGTGGGTGCTTGACTATAAATAGATCACTTCATTTTAACGCCGTAGATAATTAATTTTCAGCTTTTATGGCTTATCTACAAGATATAGTTTATTTTCCGGCTACTTTTTATATACTCAGGGATGAAGATACTTTATTTTTCTAGTTACTTTTTTTCATTAAATGACACGAAAACAAATATTTTACCTATTGGTTCACAGTTTACGTATAATTAGAAGTGAGGAATCTGTGAACCCGCACCCGGTATAGTGCGTAAAATATTGACATAATGGGTTGCAATCAAACCTACTAGGCCCCCCTGGCCCTAGTTCAAAGTAGAAACCAATTCATTCTGAAAATTTTCAGTGAACATGTGTGACGTCACATTAGTTTGGGATCAATATAATATAGTATATATTTCTTTTATTTTCACACAAACATAGTACTGACAAGAACGAATGAAAATAAAAAGAAAAAAAATATATAGGCCGAACACCAAAGATCACTAGAACCATATTGGCGAACATGAAAAAGTAGATATTATTCATTTGCTAACACATGCTGACCAATAGCTATTTAATGTGATATATTTTTCATTTTTTCTTAATGATATTAAACGATCATTCGTTTAAAATATCCATATTCAGTACTTTAAATATTAAATGCAAAATATGACGTCACATGATTGATTACTTCAATGCGCCTGACCAAATTGAAGGTCTAATTATATCTTGCTTGTCATTTGAGAATCATGGATTCTTTGATGGTGTATCCAGAATTTGGAAACCGACAGCATCCTCATCCTAAAAGGTGAAAAATTATGTTACTTTTAAGTAACTTTCCTTGTGTGTGTGTTTTCGAAACTGAAAAGAATTATTAATACGTAAACAACTTCAAATTGTCCCAGCAAATCCTCAGAATGGCTTCAACATATTGAGAGCCATATTTTTGCAAAGCTCAAACAGCAGAATCTGTTCTTTCTTCTGTATAGTCTTCTCAAGAGGTTAAAAACAAAAATGGCCAAAATTAGGGTTACCAGATGTACAGCAATTCGCAAAGCAGTTTGGTCTGTTCAGTTTTTTTATAGTTATAAAAAATATGCAACACATTTTTATTGTTATTTCCATACAAAAACAATTAAAATACAATTTAATTTATGAAAATATATTGATGAATTTATAGTCGAAAAGTTAAGAAATGTATACAGGATGTTTTTTAAAGAAGGAATTCTTACGGGTGTGATGACTTTAAAGAAAACATTTACAATTCATGCTATTTCACAAATTCAACATAATGCTAAATCAAACTATTACGTTAATATTTGACGTAGAATTTTTTTTTACTTTTAGATACAATAAAACCAGGGAAAACACTTTCCGAAAGTATTGTGTCGATATATGCAAGGAATCACTCATTACAGGTAAAGAAATACTTGTAATGCACGAGTCAAAAAACTAATGGATAGTTAAATTCTTCCTTAACTATCAGTAAAATGTACTGTGACGTATACTGTAAAATAAACGAAACATTCGCAAAACGCATTTACTTAATGATCCAAAAGTGATGATCTGAATAATATTTGATATTATAATCATTATTATATTTTGCATTTTTTCCTTTCATTCGTGCCTTCTTAGATTACTTTCTCACCCGAATTTATGAACACATATGATGAAAATGTCTTTGTTGGTTTTGTGAATGCTGTCAATCTACTTTCACTTGTCATTGTAATGTTATAGGCACTTTCACATGCAACAGTTCCTGTTATATAAGCTATTTATGGTGTAATTATCTGATCTCTTACAAAACAACTTTTAAAAAGTGAACAAGCAAAAATCTTTTTAAAAAAATCGAATGCATCTATTTTATATAAAAAAAAACAAGTTATTATGAAAAATGCCGCTAAAAAAGCTGTAATATACATTATTCAAGGATGCCAATCTATTGTTTAAAGCTTCTTGGATATTATAAATAGTATAATGTCATAAGAATAAAAGCGCTGCTTGAGGTTGGTGCCCATATTAATCACCCTCTATACCTTAATACAAAAGTATTGAGATCATATATTTCTTAAATTATTTTTTTAAGTACCCATCGTTTTTCTTGATTATTTTTAATTTAAATTCATTCGCGAGACTGAATATTTTTGAGAGGATAAAGATGGACACCAATCTCAAACAGTTCAATTTTTTTATGTCAGAGGAACTTAAATTATACTATTTATTTGTTTCCTTCGGTAATAAATCTTATTTGAATAAAAATATGGTTATAAAGACTTTATAAACAATAAGTTTATAAAGTATTTATAACCATATTTATGTGCAATTTTGAGATTTTCACGTATTATTACTAAAATTTTCGGAAATATCAGGAATCTATGTCTTTTATATCGGCATTTCCTAAACATTGCCATTTGTCAAGGAAATGTTGCTATATGATTTGTCACATTCAATTTTACATAATTATTTTTCAAACTGCAAATAAGTTTAGCAAACGATAAAGATTATGTATTTAATTTGTGAAAAAAAATAATAGAAGTAGCTAATTTTTGGCGTTAAAAAGTTCAAATTGCAACTGAATGCTTGGTTTGGCGATACTTTTCCTAAGGTTATAAATTGTTAAAGGTGACAATTACTGTCACAGACGTATTTGTGTTCTAACGAGTATTTTATATCCGTATTTAAATAACAAGAAGTTCTGGCTTTTTATTTATTTTAGAACTTCGGTTCCAAAAACAAGTTTATTGCTGCAATATAGTTACTGTTCTGAAAACGAGCTTTACATGTCCTTTCCCTTGCCTGTGCAGGTTTCCCAGCACTGGCGTCCACCCGCATAGGCCACGGCAGGCGGCTGATGAAGGCGATGGTGCTTGTTGGGTGCGTGTGCGGGTTCCTCTACCAGACATCCGAGTTCCTGAGCCTATATCTCGAGTACCCCACTACGCTGAACATGCTGGTCGAGAACCCGGAATCGATCCCCTTACCTGCCATAGGGTTCTGCAACAAGAACAGGTAGTATATGTGTAAAAGTAACAATATAAAATTATAATAACAATATAAAAGTAGAGTTTGACCACGTTTCTTAAATACGTTGCACGTAGCTGTTTCAGTGTATAATCCTTTGTAAATATATATTTTCTCTATATAGGTAAGATTTCGGTGGTTAGATAAGTTGAATAAATGGGCCGACTGGACGACTGACTGGTGAGGGAAATGGCAGAAGGCCCCGTAATCGAATCGCAGGGCAAAGGCATGGATAAGTTTGTTTTATGTTTATGCTCGTAAAATATGTTCAGTTTAAAGTCCCTGACAAGATCGCGATGGCCTTACTGTTTTGATTTGGGTGCCCACTCAAGAGTCGACCTTGTCATTTTACAATGATTATAAATTATGTGGCACAGCTCCCCGGTAGTTTGGCTGTGGTAAAGCTCCACGAAGTTGATTGGTATAATCAGTCATCCGAAGGCCTTAACCTTGTGATATCTCAGCTAATCCTTATGCCGGTTATAAACCCGGGAAAAAGAGGAAGGTTTAGTTTAGGGCTAAACACCCATCCTCATTAAAGACAGCTGTTTGCAGAAACTAAGAGAAAAGAAACTTTCTTTGAGGCATGGGGATTTGATCTGCGAGATCCAAGATGAAGACTACGTACTTTATGATGAGGTAAAGCCGAAAGAAACCTTATATGCCGATGAGATCGATAACCCTTCTTAAAACCAAACTTATCGTATTTAACAGGAACGCATCCTTAATATTTTAATTGCAGAATATTTCACTTTGAATACTTTTAGAGAACCTAAAGTAGGCAGGGTGGCCAATCCTATCGCGTTTGCAAGCAGAGATGATTGTTGTGTAAGTTTGGTCATAATGCATGACACTAAAACTGCAAATGAAAAGAAGGGATTAAAATTAATTATTGATGGCCGTGATCAGTTGCACACGTACCTTTTTTCCATCTTGACTAGATCGTCAATCGATTTGCATCTGTAATATTCAACAAGTTTAAATTGTAGTTTTTAAAAAGGAAATTAGTGGGTAAAATTTTTAAGATGAATAAAGTTAGGTTACAGTAAGATGTCTTTAAATATTGGTCAACGACCAGTGCAATCATCAATTGAAGAGGATTATCTTCACCTGATCAAAAATACTCTGTCCAATAATGCTTCGTGATCTTCTCGTTTTGCGACCTAGTTAATTTCGCAAAATCCCCCGATGACGTTGCATTGCTATATAATTGACAGTTCACTGGCTCTTCGTGATCGGAAAGGCGTCAGTTTTTTTTTGTAGCTTAATCTTGTTTAATACTTATATTAATGACCTGCCTTACCTGAAGACATCAGATGGATTAACAAATACGGCTGTTCGCAGACAATCGTGTGATTTGGCGTAGTTATGCAATTGTAAATCAATCCGAATTGAAACATAACATTTACCGAATTCAAGAGCGCCTTGAACAGTGGTGCGTGGTTAATAATACTATATGTGTGAATATAAACAAAAAAATTCATCAGTTTTTTACTCTCAACCTTCAGCCTTTTACAGGGTGTTCCAAAATTGACCGCAAATTGAAAGGATGCAATTTCGAAATATTTACTAAACCCCCACCAATAAAAAAAACGGCTACATAATTGGCCGCACTTTCGGACGTGCATGAAAGCTTGCACTTGTGCTACGTAAAAATGTAGTACTTTTACTTTGATAGGGTTGAATTTACATCTGATTAAAATTACAGGTTCAACAAGTTTTCAACACATTTCTTTTTTAGGAAGCTGTTCATCTTAAAGAAGACTTAGTGTAATATTATTAGTGTATATTAGTGAATATAGTTGTAATATAATTAGTAATATATATTAGTGATCTTTTTTCAGAAAATTCAAATTTTCTTTAAAAATAAAACGAATATGAAAAGAACTAAGCCTCAGGTGCACACGTTGGTATTAAAATGAATCTATATTAAACATTTCGAATTTCTGAAGGTTAAGTAAGTAGGTATTTAACGATCCCCAGACAGACAGGCATACTATTTCTTTTAATATTAGGGGAGAGTGGGGGCTATTGGGACAAATTTTTTTGAACCTCTGTATTTCAGCAGAAATGCCAAAATTTTAATTTCTTTTTTTTGCAAGCTCATAAACTGAACATTCATTTACTTAAAAAGTCATTCGACAAATATTAAAACATTACCGGATTTTGATTGCTGAGCATTTTAAACAAACATGTAAATGTCCCATTAGCCCCCCAGGGGACGTACATAAATTACGTCACGCTCAGAGGGGGGAGGGAGGGGTATGCGACAACGTGACGGTCCGTGACATGGAGGGGGGGAGGGGTAATCGCTTGCGTGACGTAACGATTCAAAATTTTCAATTTTGCATGGAAAATCTGTTTCACATAAAATAAAGTTTTTCAGAACGAAATCTGAAGTATTTTTTTATCATAAGATAATCATAACAAACACTTAATTTCAGAAAGAAGGTGGGAGATTATTTTATGCCACAACGTTGATATCATTAGCCTTTTACATTTTCCGGACCTTTTCCTAACGGAACTTAGTGTCACAATTTTGCGCGTTACTACTATCTTGAGGAATCAGATCAGAGGACTATCAGCTACATGGATGAACACCAAAATGATCCAGAACTAGAAGGTTCACAGATCCGATTACATCCCGACCCCTTTTTTCAGAAGACATTAGAGAACGGCTAGTTTGTCATTGAATAACGAAAATATGTACATATCGATCTAATCCTATGAATAAATTATTTAACAAAGACAACTTTTACTTCTTTTCAAATTAATTTTTTTAAATTAATTTTAAAAGTATCGATTTATGCATTTTTTTTCAAATTTCAGAAACAAACGAAAATATTAAAATCAACTTTTTTTGAATAAAAAAGGGGGGGTGCGACAAACGTGACGTAATTTTGGGGGGGAGGGGTCGGGCCAAACGTGACGCAGCGTGACATAGGGGGAGGGAGGGGTCAAAAAAGTCAAAATTTTGCGTGACGTAATTTATGTACGTCCCCCCATGTGTGGGGGCTAATGGGACAGTGTGCAGGGCTAATGGGACATGCTGAATGTTGCCTTAATTAAATATTCAAAAAAGGAAAAATTAGTCAGAAAGTGACCAGAAAATGAAATTTTAAAGCAAATACCATTTTCTTAATGTATACATCACGAAATTTTATTTAAAAAAATTATTTCACATTGAAACAAAAAGGTTAAAACTCAAAATCGGAGATGCTCCCATAATCTTTGTGGAATCACTGGAAAGGATAGTTTTATAACTAAATCATTAGTATTTCAAACTAAATATTTAGTTTAAAACTAAATCTTCTAAAATTTATCCCAAACTTGTCCTTTTTTCAGGTTACGTGGATTAAAAACGACAGTCTTTATCTTCAAATAGCTTACCCGGAATTCATCAAGTTTTTCCGAAATCAATCCAACGAATAAATAATAGCTTGCTTTCTAGCTAATTTTGCCAACAACAAATTATTTATCTTCACCAATCTCTGTTCAGATGAATTAATGAAATTGCAGGTTTAAAAATGTCCCAAATAAAGTTAATTGAACTTTCACTTATTAAACGATGAAAAAAAGTCAAAAAGTTTGAAATTAAAGTTAAGAAAAAGTTTTTGGCAACTTGACGTAATGAGATATTAGAGTTTTATATGTAGATTCTTCGAAAGAAACATACAAAGCTAGGTTTATTCGCGCCCCATTAGACCCCACTCTTTCTGTCCCATTAGACCCCACAGTGTTATTTTTTATAAATGACCCAACACAGAAGCATGTGTATTTCACCACAGTATTTGACATATACTATCTTAAGGGGTCTAAGGAGTCTTAAAAATGTGCAAAGAAGATACTGCAAAGCATAGTTTGATCTTTCATGTCATTTTTTAACTACTCAATGTATAAGTATAATTTTTTTATATGTAATTCTACAAGATTTATTTATTATAAAATAAAATTTAAAATTTATGAAACTTTTGCCAAAACTAAAATAAATGATATTAAGCATGAAGCTATTTGAACACATTGTGATTAGGCTTGCGCGGCAAATTGTGAGGTCAAAATTGAAAAAATGACCAAGAAAATGACTTTATATTGTACAAATATGTACAAACAAAGACTTATACCTAAATTCTCAGCTCAATTTTAATTAGAAATTATTTTAAGACCTTTTTTCTAAAAAATTTAATAAAAATTTAAAAATTTTGATTTTAAATTATTTTTAAAATAATTTCTAACTAAAATTGAGCTGAGAATTTAGGTATAAGTCTTTGTTTGTACATATTTGTACAATATAAAGTTATTTTCTTGGTCATGTTTTCAATTTTGACCTCACAATTTGCCGCGCAAGCCTAATCACAATGTGTTCAAATAGCTTCATGTTTAATATCATTTATTTTAGTTTTGGCTAAAGTTTCATAAATTTTAAAACTTGTTTTATAATAAATAAATCTTGTAGAATTACATATAAAAAAATTATGCTTATACATTGAGTAGTTCAG
Organism: Hylyphantes graminicola; assembly: GCA_023701765.1. NCBI lineage: Eukaryota > Metazoa > Arthropoda > Arachnida > Araneae > Linyphiidae > Hylyphantes > Hylyphantes graminicola. The sequence continues at coordinate 1,266,284 of CM043121.1, read as the reverse complement.
AAGTGACATGAAAGATCAAACTATGTTTTGTAGTGCCTTCTTTGTACATTTTTAAGACTCCTTAGACCCCTTAATCTAGGATATGTCATCTACCTAAAACTATAATTTAATTCATAGAAAGTTTTTATTTGATACTTCAAAAATGAAAAAAAAGGTACACTCTTAATTAACTTTGAATTCTAAAAAACAACAATTCTTCTCTCCACTTCAACACATGCTTTTAATGGCTGATCTTTGGTTGTTAAAATGTGAAGTCTAACTGTTACAATGCTGTAGTGTAGAAAATTTATTGAAAAAGTATGTTTTTCTCAGCTTTAGGGCCCTTGTCCCATTACCCATGCGTCCCAATAGCCCCCACTCTCCCCTATAGATAATTATGGGACACCACATTTTAGATTTTTAAGTTATATTATTCGCATGTTGTTTTTTCAAATAAGTTAATCTTAACTTGCGTTTCATGGAGTGATTTGAAATATATATATATATATATATATATATATATATATATATATATATATATATATATATATATATATATATATATATATATATATATATATTAGGGTGTCCCTTATTTTACGAATTTTCGAAATCGAAAAGACGTACCCTCTCATTTTTTTCCTTTTATGTCAAAACACTCAGAAACGAAGTTTTATCTCATTCTGATATCGGGAACACGCGCCGCTTTTCATTTGAAATTTGCAAAAATTGCTAAAAAATCAAGTTTTTGCTCCATATCTCCAATTCTGTTAATCTAACAACAAAATGGTCAATGCAAAAGTTTTAAAACACACCTTTTTCTACAAGTTTTGTATTGACATAATTGTTCTACGAGTTACGGTTATCGAGATAAATCGGAAAGAAGTGCGAACTTTTCCGGAAACTCGCAAAATGCTCCAATCCACTCACCATAGTAGGATATAGAATTAAGCACAACAGCACTTCATAAAAGTGTCTAAACCAAGTTTATTATACCTTAATATTCATAAAATAATTGCACATTTGTGTACTTAAAATAAGAAGTACGAACAATCCATGCTAATTGATTTTTTGTATGGGGCAGGGCCGTCACGTGGGTACTGGAGCGGGGTGGTAACCCACAGCGCTTTTTTAAAGAAAAACAATGTTGGTTCGAGACTACTAATATTAAAATGAAAATATGAAATTGATTAAATCACAATATTAATATTTATTGATTATAATTTGGCTTTGTATACATAAAGAATACCATAAAACAGATGAATAAATTAAGTGAATTGAAAAGTTTTTAAACAAGTGCATTGCACCTCTAGCCCATTCTTCACGAGTGTTTGTTCAAACTCGTTAAAGGGAGGACTTATTTATTGCTAATTCATCAGTTCAGTATTTAAGAGCTTCAGTTTTTGCCTACAGAATAGAAAACAGAGTCTTTTATCACTCAACTAATATCTATCCAAAACCTGCTTCCAGTTTTGGGATAATTATGACCTTCCTTGCACGTTATTTCGGCAACGGCTTGCTTTTTGTGTAAGCAAATAATAATACTTCCCTTGAATCTGATTCTTCATTTTGAATACTGTAAAACGAACTATATACGATTTCCGGCACCAATGTCATTGTAAAAATTGACGATGAATGATGTCTTAGGTATTTTTTCCTCATTGGCAGCCCTGTTTTGCACACTCTTCTGTTTCTGCAAGTTTCCTAACAACTCTAGTCAAGCGGCAAGGCCTTCCTGTCCTGGTTCTCTTTGTCTCATCAAAAACGCCTTACCTTCTTAAATCTTCAATATATTAAGTGCGTCTGAATATGCTATATCAAATAAGTTGTAGAAATTAATTTGAATCTCCACTCTTCGACTCCCGTAATTTCGAGTCTTGTTATCATCTTTTTGCAAATCCTTTCCAAAATTTATAAAATTTCAAATGTTTTTCAAACAATTAAGCCAAACTTAGGTAGCAAACCCCCATCCGATAAATCGCCCCTTATATATAATCAAGCGGTTCAGGGAGAGGTTAATTTATTGTACTCCCGCTCCCAACGTGGCTTTTAGGAAGATGTTCTTATCAATAAAAGATAACTGTTTTTTTTCATTAAATATTTTTTAAATACCACATCTAATCCCGCATCCACACTTTATTTTTGTTGGTAGTTTTAACAGGATTGGTGAAACCCATTGTTTTTCTTTTAAATAGCGATGTGGGTTACCGCCCCGCTCCAGTACCCACGTGACGGCCCTGCCCCTTACAAAAATCGATTAGCATGGATTGTTCGTACTTCTTATTTTAAGTACACAAATGGGCAATTATTTTATGAATATTAAAGTAGAATAAACTTGTTGTAAACGTGTTGTTATTGCGATTACTTTTCATCTTTTGTTATAATTTTAAACTCTTTGAATTTAGATGAAAACATTTGAGGAAATTTATTCATCAGTTTTATGGTATTCTTTATGTATACAAAGCCAAATTATAATCAATAAATATTAATATTGTGATTTAATCAATTTCATATTTTCATTTTAATATTAGTAGCCTCGAACCAACATTGTTTTTCTTTAAAAAAGCGCTGTGGGTTACCGCCCCGCTCCAGTACCCACGTGACGGCCCTGTCCCATACAAAAAATCAATTAGCATGGATTGTTCGTACTTCTTATTTTAAGTACACAAATGTGCAATTATTTTATGAATATTAAGGTATAATAAACTTGGTTTAGACACTTTTAGGAAGTGCTGTTGTGCTTAATTCTATATACTACTATGGTGAGTGGATTGGAGCATTTTGCGAGTTTCCGAAAAAGTTCGCACTTCTTTCCGATTTATCTCGATAACCGTAACTCGTAGAACAATTATGTCAATACAAAACTTGTAGAAAAAGGTGTGTTTTAAAACTTTTGCATTGACCATTTTGTTGTTAGATTAACAGAATTGGAGATATGGAGCAAAAACTTGATTTTTTAGCAATTTTTGCAAATTTCAAATGAAAAGCGGCGCGTGTTCCCGATATCAGAATGAGATAAAACTTCGTTTCTGAGTGTTTTGACATAAAAGGAAAAAAATGAGAGGGTACGTCTTTTCGATTTCGAAAATTCGTAAAATAAGGGACACCCTAATATATATATATATATTATATATATATATATATATATATATATATTCACAATGAATAAAATGCTGTCCGATTCTTATTTTTACTAGGAATTGCATTTTATGCTTTTGTCCATTTTTTGGGGGGACAGGGTGAATTAAGGCACATATAAGCACAAAAAGGATTAATAAATTGTATGTCATGTACAGCTTTACATGGGGTAAAGGCCCACATCTCTTTTGCCCCAGTTCCAGTATACGAAGTAAGATCTGCATTAGCTCTTTCATGTTAAACTTCGCAATTTCAAACACTTTGAAGACTGGTTAATTCAACAGTTATTTTATCGAGTCCAATCCTAATGAGAAAGAATACTTTAATGTCTATATCTTTTCGAACAAATATATTTAATAAACAATGATCATTATACCTCAGTATTTTATTAATCTCTCTCTCTCTCGCTCTCTTATGTAAGCCTGCGTCGCACGGCTATGTGCAAATCAGAGCCCAACAAATGCATATGGAACCAAACCAACTTCTGCATCAGATACCCGAAATACTGCATAAAAAACCGGGACCCAATGATTGCGGTGAGTACAACTCTGGTCTTTAGAAAACCGATAAAATGTCTCGAGATATACAGGGTGGTTATAAAATAACGCTCGCTATTCGGAGAGGTCTGTAGCTTGAATGAATAATCCAAATGCTTCAAAAATTGAAACACTTACTAATCAAGAAGGGGGGAAAAGAATGGAATCATAAAAAAAAGATAAAATCTTCTTAATAAATAATCTTAAAAATAATCTTAAAAAAGAATAACCATAAAAAACAAATTCGTCTCTTGACTAGGGTTCTAAGTTACGAGGCGTCGTCAATTATATCCAATTACGGCCAACACAGCTAATTACGCCTCGTAATTTAGAACCCTGGCCAAGAGACGAGTTTCGTTTTTCCAACAGGAATGGAATCATAAAACGAAACTCGTCTCTTGACCAAGGTTCTAAATTACTAGGCGTATCCAATTATGGCTAATTGCTCCCAACCCATCCAATTACGCCTCGTAATTTAGAACCCTGGTCACGAGACGAGTTTGTTTTTTATAATTATATTCTCTCCACCCCCCCCCCTCTCCTTGATTAGTAAGTGTCTCAATTTTTGATGCATTTGGATCATTTATTCAAGCTACAGATCACTCCGAATAGCGAGCGTTGTTTTATAACCACACTGTATATGCTGCAATGTGTTACAATCTGCAAAAACATGTGTTTAAGTAGCACAAGATTTTCACAAAGTGTTGGGTAATTATGACACCAATACAATATTGTGTTGTTTCAATGCAAGACTTGTGTTACTGAAATATTGTGGTAAAATTTCCGGGTCCTTTATGATACTACACAGTTCACAAGAACAATTCACTTTATTTTAGCAATGAAAATTCTCACTAACGGAGTTTTACGTTTATCAACTGTATAGAAACAGATAAATATCCAAACGAAAACAATAAAGCATGACAGGGTATACGGACAAAACCGTGAAGGGACATTACCGCGGAAGGGCGAAGCGGCGAATGCAAACAAAAACTTACGAAATATATAAACTTGATAATGCAGCAGCAATTGCCATATTTTGGGATCAATGGTTAGTTGAACCATTGGCTTAATTTCACAATGTTCTGTTTTATGGAATTTAATATATTTTTACGTTAAAACACATCGCTAAACTGAATCAAACCGCATATTTTTTTTTGCTACTTTAACATTTAAAAAATAAACTGTTAATGTTTTAATTGGATACATATTTCTTAAGTAATAGTTTATTTTTCATTAAACTCGCCTGTAAATGTGAATTTACCGGTGATACTGGATAAAATGAGTAGATCACAAAACGGAGGTTCGGTGATGTAGAGATTGGGCAAAGAGGGTTGGGGGATTGTAATCGATGTGGCATTTTGTAGCTCATAGCACTACATAACTGCATGTGCTTACTTCTTTTGATATATAGGGGGGAGGGGGTAATAAGAAAACTTCAAGTCTGATAAAATATCCTGTGGCGCTGAGGCCGATCTTTTTTTTCAGTTTTACTGTTCTTTATTGAGTTGCTTGTTGCGTGGAATGATATTTTGGAATGAACGGATCCGTGGATGTTAAATTGTTACTCTTTTGAAAAGAACAGTCTCCCAGAACTGAAGCCGCTTCTTCAGTTCATTTTCTGATAAAGGGCTTCTTCCGGGCACCCCGACCATTATAACCACTTTCTTTTATCATACTTTTTATATAGTTTGAGTCGTAACATCGACAATTAGTATTCAAACTTCCTGCAAGACTAGGTGCGCTTAAACGATGATTTTCTTTAATTTTTCGCATTATGTACAGCTGTGGAAATAAAAAAGTACTCACTAGTGATTATTTCGGCCTTTAGTCATCCTATAGAATCGAACCTTTTTGACTTTATAAACAAATAGCATTCTTAATTAATTGCATGACACAAAATTTGCGTATGGGGCCATCTTCATATTAAAAATGTTACTAACTTTAAAATTTCCAATAGCAACACCAATTTTTGAATCCATATTTCAAATATTTGACATATTTTAATACGAAATGCCAAATTTTGTTAGTTTTTAAGCAATATTAGAGGAGTTAAAGACTTGCAAAGTTTAGGTCCCATAATGTTGAGTGTGATTAATTTTGGTCCCATAATGTAATGAGTTGCACATAAAAAATTTTCCCGATCTATAAATAATTAAGATAATGAAACGAATTTTGTACTGAAAAGAAATTATAATAACCCAAACAAAATGCATTCAATAATGGGGTATTTAAAACCATTTTTATATTTTTAAATAATTATTAGATTAATTTTTAAAAAATATGAATAGAATCCCCATAATATTTTTAAAGAAATAAATTTATGACAGGAAGTTTAAGCGAAATCCCAATTTTTAAAAAATTTCATTCATAAATTGGTGAATAAATCACAAAATACTTTTTAATTACCCTTTAGGGGACTGTGTATAAGATAACGTGTGTAATTGATAAATAAAGACGGCCTTGCATGCATGTTTGCTTGTCATTTTAGAGATGGTCCCCAAGTAAAAAAAGGATCCAAAAGGTCCACAAGTGATTCGATTGAATAACTCGTCAAATATTCGTCCAAATGGAACAAAAACTTAGATTTAAGGGTTTTTAAGAGTGCTTAACATTTCTAAGTTATCAAAATTGGGTGTTGCTATTGGAAATTTCAAAGTTTGTAATATTTATAATATGAAGACGGACCCTTATGCAAATTTTGTATAGTGCAATTAACTCAAAATGTTAACTGTACACAATCTCAAAAAGGTCCGATTCTATAGGGTGACTAACAGATGAAATAACCTCAAGTGGGTACTTTTTTATTTCCACAGCTGTACCTTTTGTGCACCCGTTTGAACTTTGTTGGCCGTCCAGATCGAGGTTTATCATCACAATGTCCGATATAGCGATACCTTTCAGCAATATACTGAACAGTTGATTTCGGTTTCTTTGTAATTTTCGTTATTTTACTGAGAGATTATTCCTCATTTCGCTATTTAATTACTAATATGTATGGAAACTTTCATAATTTTTTAAAAAGGATTTAACTGATCAATAAAACTGCAGCATATTTGAGTTTGTCAAAATCACTGGGTTCCAACACCTAAAACTTACTGCAGAACTCGTCTGTAGGTCGTCATTACTTACTTTTATTTAAAAGCATACGGATTTTCTTTAATCTCTTTTATTGTTAAATTTTGGTTTTTAATATTTGAAAGTTAAATTTATTTTTTTAACGACAACGCAATGTAGTAAGTAGAATAATAATTTGGTTTATGTCCTGTGAAACAAATTGTTTTTAAACATCCTGGTTGCGTACGGAAATTTTTTATAACTCACTGTAAGACGTTATTCAATTTCCGCTATTTCACATTCGCGATTTTGTCCATCGCGCTTTAGTCCTTCACGGATTTGCCCGTGAATCGAAGATGAAGAGTACACTGGAATAATCGATTGATTTTTTAGGCGGACGCCCGCAATTGTTTGCTTGGCGGCAGAAAACCGGTTTCTCTCTTTCTTCTTCGCTTGGTCCAAGCGTTGGTATCGCCAATCACCTAAATATTGGTAGCTAGGAACCACATAGATAGTAGTAAAAGTATTAGCGTGGCATATCACGTGACCTACAACACTAACTTCATTGCGGCTCTTCTGGGAGCTAATTGCGTCCGCTAATCCCGTCGTTAGCATTGGAGGTCACATGATCCGCCACTCTATTACTTTAACTATGATATCTATGGTAGGAACTGGTTTCCTTACACAAGTTTAAGCGATCACTCGCTGTCATCGCCAAAGTGGCCTGCTAAGGTAACTCCTCTGAAAAATCAATCGGTTTTTCCCGTGTACTCTTCAGATATATTGGTCTCTATGACAGCGGTTACATCTGGGCTGGTTTTATAGACGCAGATAATCTTTCTAGAACCTTCTAGCGACGTTACGTACATCCCGTTACGATAATAGTCCAAATGCCTCAAAAGTTCGAGTTAAGTTTAGTTTAAATTATCGTCTAACTAGAGCTACACAAGGGCTATTGTCGACGGGCGTCATATTTTAGAACTACATGAAAAAACGAGAACAGGATGTCGTAAAAATGGCCAATGATGTATCATTGTTTTAAGGAACTCTATCGACGTGTATTGAAAATGATTAGTCTAAGTAAGGACAATAAACCGAACTTATTTACCGAATATATTTACAAAATTGGTAGCAATAGGAGCACCAATTTTGCTGTTAAAACTGTATTTATGAGTGATTGACAAAATATATCAGTTTATTTGTTTTCTAAAATATTCATAACACAACTCTAACATTCCTTTTAAAGAACTAAATACATATTTTTAAACTTCAGTAAAGTTCTTATGCGAAACTTTGAACACTAGATACTGCTATGAAATACATTTCCAAGAATACATGCGTTCTGCGTCTTCAGAAAACTTTTTAAGCTAACAGTATATTATTTGGTAAGTAGTGTGATTTTGTATATTTTGAACAGAACATGCAATAATCATGATTTATTTTGGTACTGAAAGTCATCACAAGTTTTTTTTTTCTGATTTTAGTTTAGAGAGATAGTATTACCTATCGTCTGTAGTACAATTCTAAAATTGTCCTTACATTGGTTGAAAATGTAGTCCTACAGATAGGTTTCTTTCTTCTACTGACTATTTTATGTCTCGCTAGGTGCCGAAAGAGGAATTTCTTCAAAGCCAATCCCTCAAGTACCTCAATGCGGTCGGCCAGAGGAAAGAAGACCTGCTGGACTACTGCACTATCGAAGCGGACACAGACTCGCCATGCACGTCAGTATAGGGGTCAATTATTTTGGGAAAACAGGCCAATTTGTGACCTGACACGTTTTTTTTTTTTGCACAGGGGAAATAACGGCCGAAAGGAAAAACAAAGATTTTACTGAAAGCTTTGTTGACGAGTGTCATGTTTACAGTAACTGTTCAAAATTGCGTCCACCAGCAGCGGTACCTGCTCGACAGCGTCGGTGGAGTGATTGATTGGAGCGACTCCAGTTGAGTCAGATGAGGATCTCGTCCCTCTCATATCTGTAGCTGCTGCAGGTGTGCGTGACATACCAGGAATCTTCGAACGTGTACGCCAATCGCTCCACTGACGCTGTCGAGCATGTATCGCTACTGGTGGACGCAATTTTGAACAGTTACTGTAAACATAGCACTCGTCAACAAAGCTTTCAGTAAAATCTTTGTTTTTCCTTTCGGCCGTTATTTCCCCTGTTTACGCCTCACCGCGTCACTGGTGTCTTCCCCGTGACGAGAATCCCTTTTACGCAAACACAGGTGTTCGGAACTTAACAATAGCACAGCCATGGGGTGGAAAAGGGGTTGTTTATGCGATGATGTTGGTGTCTCTTTTGTTATTCCTAAAGGAATCACACGTAAATTGTAGGAAGGATTTTCACTACATGGTCCCCCAACAGGTGACCAGTTTTTATGCCCTGTCTAGAAAGGGAACCCAGCACTGAAGTAGGCGTGTCGGAAGAGGACACTACACTGGGGGGGAAGCTTTGAAATGTTCATTTGGAAATGTTATACCAAAATACGGCCATCTTTGGTCACTGAAATGCACTAGTATTTTGGTATTTATCAGATTAAAAAAAGTTACTTATTTTTAAATTTAAGTTACTGTTTAGCCTATCAAGGGAGACTTTGTGAATGAACTTAACACATTCATTTCCGTATAAAAATGTACACTTTAAGATCCGTGTTTCGTGTAACCCTAAATATATTCTATATAAATTTCAAGACAATGGTCTTCATTCGTTTAATACATTTTGTTTAGTTTGCTAAACTCAATTTGTTCTACAGTAATTATTCAGAACGATTCCCTTTGTTTGCCTTATACAATTTGTTTAGGTTGATAAACTTAAGCAGAAAGCTCATTTTAGCGAGGCAAATTTTCTTGCTAAACGCCGTTAATGAGCTAAAGTTAGAGAAATTAAGGCTAAAATAATGCATTATTAAAATATATTTCTTTACTTATGCGAAAAACCAAAAATGTTTCACTCTAATAACTACCTAAAGCTAAATTGCTCCAGAAAAATTATCTCCTCCTAAAAGACAATGTATATTGAGAACTGAAATATGAAATTCTCCTAGGCACAGAAAAACTATTCATTTTACTACAAATTAAAATTCTTCTAAATGAAGTATTGTAATAGTTTGAGTACTCTACTAGATTTTTGGACTTTTTTTTAATTGGAAATAACTGAAAAAAGGGAAGGCAACGTTGATATTTCTTTTGTCTATCTGGACTTCCGTCTCAAATCAAAACTCAGTATTATCCGTTCCGTCCGATTTTAAAAATTATTTTGTGTTACCAACGGTATCACATCAGCGACCTATATTTTCACTTCTTTTTCTTTGAGGCACTGTGGCTTAATGGTAGAGCTTCGCTTTTCCACGCCACAGGTCCGGGGATCGAATCCCGGATTAGGCGAGGTTGACCCATCCTTTCATCCCTTGAGTTAGTCGATAAAATGGTTCCCAAGCATGCTTGGGAACTAAACACTGGGTTTCCGCTTGGGGCTGGCCAACTTACCGGGACATATGCCTAGCACCCCAGAGCCCTGATGGGTCACGAAATCTGAAATGGGCAAGGCAGGCCTTGGACCGTTCACGGGCTGTTGCGCCGAGGAGCTTAGTTTATTTCATTATGTGTCAACAGTCCACACAGTTAAATCTCATTGCCATTTATTCATTATATATTTTTTTTAAAAAAAGCTGTTTCACGTCAGCAATCGCATGGGAAACGTATATAAATTAGAAAATTTATTTTCGTCATTAAATCAGTTCGGAATTATGTAATAACGTCCAGCAAAATGTGATTCTTTGATCTTTCATTATTTGTACGGAAAGCGGCAAGCAGCATTCCATTTTTTTTGCATTAAGAGCTGGTCAGTTTTGATTTGCGTTTCAGCGTGTATAACTGTATCAATGCTTGAAAATAACAAATTATCATTGTGATAATTTATTTTGTGAGTTTTTGTTATCTTAAAGGAAATTAAAAAAGGCATCGATGAGAGGTTATTTGTAGGTAATATACTGATAGATAGTTGGAATGTTGTTGTATTTGTCTTTCAAAAATATTCTAAATACTGGGAAATTCAAACTAAGAATAAATCAAGAAATTTCAAAATAGAAAATGAAAAAAATGATTTGTAAGCTTTGTTTTCCAGTTTCAGAGCTAGCAATTTTGCATTACTATATTCTTAGAACTGCAAATGCACTTAGCAAATGATAAAGAATATTAATTGAATTCGAGAGAAATTTATTGAAAATAGTCATTTTCTTTTAAAAGCTCGATTATGGCAAAATGCTGGGTGATTTTGCTTTTTAAGGAGTATAAATTGTGAGGAGTAGCGTTTATAGGTGAAGCTTATGATTCCAAACCTACTTATTTTTTCATAAGAATTTCTGTGAATATTTAAGTAACAGGAAAGCAGACGATTTTAGTTCTATCATCAGTTTCTCTTTTTTTTTCTCTCGGTACAAACATGGGACTTGTGTCTCGCTTGAATTAGGGTTGTTGGGAGAGTAGAACCTAGTAAGAAACAGGTTTCCTTACACCAGGTCAGGCAATGATTTGTTATTGCCGCCAAAGAGGCCTGGCGTAGACAGATTCTTATGCTTTGAAGGGTTTTTCCCCATGTGCTCTTCCTGTGTGTTTATTTGCTATGTTTTTAAGTTAATATACTATTATTGAAAATTGTTTGACTTGTAATTTCAATGGATGAAATTAAACGTTTGTTGAAATTGCTACTTTGTTTAAATTTTTTAATGCTGTTAACACAACGTCAATTAATTTACCAAGACCGTCAGGAAACGGTTAAAAATATCACGCACTATCAATTTAGGGTTGAACCATAATCAGGTAGAGCGTATTCTTACAGAATGTAGTTATACGCTTGCTAACGTTATTATGCTTGTCAATTTACGGTAAATGAACGTTTAATTACGCTAAAATAGTTATAAGGCAGACTGTAATCTTACATTCAAGAACCGTAATTTCACTACTGTATTAGTTTGCATCGTTAAATTACGGGCTTCGGGAAATTATGGGCTTTAGTGTATTTTAACGGTGCATGAACGGAAACTCTGCTGCCGGAGCAAGCCCATAATTTTACTGGGATATTTTTTAACAGTGTATATTTTTTAGGGTTTGCAAGTATCATTTTTAACAGATTCATCTAAATGTTTCTAAATGCCTATATTGTTACATTGTTTAAATATATGCATTTCATTTCGAAGACAATTTATTTAAATGTCGAATTTAAGGGGTCATAGGAGTTTTAAAAACGTACAAAAGATGTATGTACTAAAAAGCATAGTTTGCGATTTTATGTAATTTTTTAACTATTTAATATACTATAAGTATAATTTTTTTATATGTAATTCTATAAGTTTCATCTACTATAAAACAAATTTTAAAATTTATGAAACTTAAGACAAAAGTGAAATAAATGATAACAAACAAAAAAGTATTTACAAAAGCTCTGACAGTTGTTAGCTCCGATGAGAGAGAAAAGGAGCGAAGAAAAATACAGAACGGACGTCTCCACCCTTTCCCCTTTGGTTAAGGTTAAGTGTGTAACAAACAATTAGTCTTCAAAGAATAACTTTTTGTGACAACAAAGCCAACGGTCGTTCTCAGATCTCATTCTTAAATGAGTGCGACAAAAATAAAGTAACGCCCATGTACACAAGGTTTCAAAATCAATCCCAGAAACAACATAATCTCAAAGTGTCATAATGACAGGCAATCATTAGAGAATTCTAAAAGGCATTGTACTGGTCACTACAGATGTTTGAGTATGAACCATTGAATAGAAATTTCGGCCATTCTTAGGGGGTAAAGGAAGAAGGCAGGTAAGCAGAAGGATAGAAGTATGGTGATCCCACCCTCCCCTTTTTCCTCTGGAATGAAAAAGTACTAGGCACACCCTTTTAAAACTTGTTTGGTGTCTTTACAAAACAGCAAAAAAGAGAGAGAGAGAGAAAGAGAGAGAGAGAGAGATAAAAGTACGGAGTTACCCCCAGAAAAATCCTTCGCTATAATGAAACTAGGAGTTTTAAACATTTCGTTAAATCGGAAATTTTAAAGCATTATTCTTATGGGGATATATATTATATATTATTTCAAAAAACATTATTATATATTATTCAAAAATTCTTTCTTAAAAACTGATAAATCGAAATGTGTTAATATAACTGCACTTACAAAATTACTTTTCTAAAAGTCAAAATATGGAGAAAATTATATAGTTTGGTTTCATAAATCAATTTACTCCACTCTAATATACTATCTTAGTTACAAAATTTGTTTGCTTAGCTTTTATTTTTGAAATTAATTTTCAGTATTTTTCACATGTGTCCATTCATCCTAAGTTCTATCAAAGTCTTAAGTCCCCATCGAAAAACTTTCTTCGATTAGTATGCGGCAAAATTAGTTTTCATTGTGCGCACATTGAGATAAAAAAAAATATATATTTTAAAGTTTCTAAATGCGTGCTGAAAGGGTTTTACTTAAGGAGACTTAGTGGAACAAAAAATGGATATCTATAATTATGAAATATAAATAAAAGGATTTTTATTTATATTTTTCAACGGATAGTACAAGAAGAATGTATTTATACAAGATGTTTTGCAAAAATTCAACTTTTTTAAGCATCTTAAAAATCTTACTGACCACTGTTTAAAGAATTTTTAAAACTTTTTTTTCTTTGAACACGTGATCTTCAAACTGTGGAAGTATTTTAATATAGCCAATAAAGCGAAATATTACTAAAGGTTTATGAGCAAAGGTAAATTTTGACCTTTAAAAACTTTATAATTAAAAAATAATATATTTTAACTTGAAAATTAAAAAAAAAAAGATCTAATTGCGTCCACACTTTCATGAAACTCGCATTTGTTAACGTAAGAAAAATACTTTGGGGATCCAGTTTAAATATTTACAAAAGCCTTGAAAATTTATGTAAAACGCGAACTAAAAATTTAAAAGTGAGCTAATTATTATACAATTTCAATTTTTTTTAAGTGTGCCGACTGGGAGGCACATTATAAAATTAAAGAACTTTGCATCTAGGTTTAAAACAAAATAAAAAAAATATATATTTTTGAGGTTTTGTGTCTTTTAGTTTTATATAAGGGTGCATTATGATAATCAGATCTTCAAAAGTTGTCAAATAAAGAAATTTGTATCTATAGTTATTTATGCAACAAGTGTGAAAAGTAATACTTTTTAAAACAAGAAGTTCTTAAAGAACTAAAATAGCCTACTTTCATGTTACTTAAATACTTACTAAAATTCTTATCTTGAAAAAAACTAGGTTCGTATCAGTAAGTGACATCAACAACCGTTTTTCCACATTAAATTTAAAATAAATTTCACTAAACGCAGCATCTTTCACTAAACGCATCTTTATTTGAAGTTATAAATAAATATTTAATTTTTCGTAGAACAAAAACCAAAAAACTGCTCCTCAATAAACATTTACTTGCTGAATTCGGCTAGTTTCATTTATTTTATTTCGAAAATTAAATAATTATAACTTAAATCGTTTGCAAAAATTTGTATTTCAAAGAATAAATATGTAATATTCCTCGCTTTTAAAATAGAATGAAAACAATTTATATCAACATACAAAGATCTCGTATTGAAATATATATTTGACGTCATCTTAAATTGATCGATGTCTCAAAAATAAATTTATTTTAATTTATTGTTTAAAAGAATTAAACTTTCTCAAGCATTTGTTGCGATGGCAATGGTGATTTAATTCTAATGAAAAATGGCTTCCTATGCTTTTTAAATGAGCATTAAATTTTGATGTTTTTTAAATAATTGAAGTACTTCGAATTCGAATTCTTTTCTGAAATTTTCAATGTATTCTAATTTCGATGCGCTGAATTTTTTGACGTATCTCACTTGTCCGTAGCATTTTTAGTTAAATTCAGCGATTTAAATGACTCGAAATTGAATTTCAATGCTAATTCAATGGGAAATTCGTCGTCAAATAGTAGATTTATGTCCGTCCTATCGTACAGACAGACGGACAAAAAGTATGAAAGTTGGGTGTCTGGGGTTATACCTTTCTAATAAAAAAATAATTTTTAAGATCGCATTGCTAGAACTGATTTTGGAAGGGGGGTACGGACGGACAGACGGACGGACGGACAGACAGACGGACAGACAGACAGACGGACGGACGGACATCGACCGCATGTCAATACCTACTTTTTCATTTTTTTTAATTCTTCGAATTAAAAAAAAAAGAAAAGTAGGCTAACTAGTGGATTTTATTTCACGAGCGAGGGAAATAATGACACGTGTTTTAAAAAGTTTACTTTTCGCACGTGTTTCATACACTATTTTTTTATAATTGCGTGAAAAATATCAAATCCTATTGGTTAAAAATTATTTCACGTGCTAATTAGACTAAAATGAATTTTGATCTTCCAGAAGAGATGTCAAAGAAAATAAGGTTAGGTTTGAGTTATCGTCGCACTAGAGCTACACGAGGGCTATTGGCGACGGGCGTCGAATTTGAGAACCACAGTCAGGTGACGAGCCAACACCTGAATAGGCACCCAACGCAACCGTTAAGGGCGACATCGTACGCATCGTTAGGACTTTGAAGGATATTTAACGTGCACTCCCTTACACGGGGACGTCGTCGGTTATTCGTCGGACATTTTTGGCTGCACGGGTCGTTTATTCAAAGAAAATAAAGAATAAACTCGCAGTTCGGAGCGCGTGACGCTATAAAAAACCAATAAGCGTGTTTCAACATTTTGTCAAAGAAAACAACCAATGAATTCGCAGTTCGAAGAGCGTAAATTTAGAAATATTCCCATGAAGAGAAAAAAAAATCATTAATTCAAAAATAATTCACGCGCATAATATTTTTAAATAAAAGCAGATCGATAAATCTTTGGATTTTATGAGTATTATTATCAAATCGAAATTTTACTTGAAATGTTGGCATCTTATGAAAAGAGTGACACAAAGTACTTTTTTTCACTGCTTTTGGGTGAAAAAAAGTAATTTTGTATCACTGTTTCTAAAAAGTACAACTTTACGCACGCGTCTGATATTAAAATTATAGTGTAAAAGTCCAATTTTTTTTACGCAATTATAAAAAAATCTATTTATACGTATTTAAAACACAGGATTAATACACAATATTTGGACGTATTTTTACAGGGTGGCCAAAAAGTCAACGAATTCATTTATGCATTCAGTAATCAAATGACTTGTGACCATACATGGCCACCCGAGACTCTCTGGATCAGTGGTTCCCAACAGGTGGTCCGCGGACCCCCAGGGGTCCGCGAGCTATGCCAAGGGGGTCCGCACGATGTTATTAGAATAAAGAAAAATATTTGAAATATATTTCGTATGATAACAGCATTTTTGTTCGACACTTCCTGCATAAGCAGAGTCTAGTCCAAAACTGTCACTCAAAATTTTCTCACTAACTTCTCTTGGCTTTACTCAATTGCGTACTTAGCTCATGTGATTGAACACTCTAATGTGTCAAACTTGAGTTGACAAGGAAAAAATGTGGGCATATTCAAAGTTGAGTATAAGATTAATGCTATGGTCAAAGAGTCAGATCTAGGCGTCAATTATAGAAAACAAGTAACTAACTTTTCAACTTAAAAACAATTCTTGGAAAATTTGTCTGACCAGATCAAGATCAATGTAGCCTGTATTTTCTTCCATGTTTCATGAAAAACAAACGTGAGAATAGGCTCGACATGGGATTGGAATTCAGAGTCAAAGTTTCAAGTTTGGAACCTAATATTTCAGAAATAATGGGCTCAAAGGACAGATTTAACTCATCCCATTAGGAACTGAAAATTAAAACTTACTATATACTGATGGTTCTCTGTTGTAACTGTAAAAAACGCATAAAATACGGATAATAAACGGTTTAAAAAAACTGAAAATGAAGACTCTTAATTTGGCTCTTAATTTTTTATTTTAGGATTAGGGGTTAAATTAATTAATGGGGGTCCTTGTCACAATAACGTCTTGTTTAGGGGTCCGCGAGAAAATTTTGTTGGGAACCCCTGCTCTGGATGAAAGAAAACCCACCCCCTTTCATTCCTCCCTTGCTGTAAACTGACAGGTCAGGGATTAATAGTTCACACACAGGCCTTTCAAGTAACGAAAGGGCTTACGATTGAGGGAATGTGTATGTGCTACATTGTACACGTCGCTAAGGGATATCTCACATTTTCATATGGCAATTTACCTGAACCCCCTACACGGCAAACCACCCTACCCCAAAGTGATTTATTATACTTTACAGAGATTCTCTCCAAGAAGCTTCTCTTCACGGGGCATGAACCGCGTCACTTGCGACCATACATTCCTGTACAATAAATCATTGTTACAATGTCCTGTACCTACCATTAAAGTTTGTGCCATGAATTCGGAACCGCCCTGTATGTGTTCACTATTGAAAATGAAGTTATTGAAAATGCGGTAATTATTGAGTTTATTCCAATATTCTGGACTAATGATATCGTTGTAGTCATATAGTTTTCTTAGTCACAGTGAGTGCAATTTTTTGTCCCATCTCCGCATAGAATTCTTATTAGAATATACTACTGAGACCAAAACCTCAACGGTTGATTAAGTAACTAATTTATTTTTAATGCTGTTAAATAGAACAAAATTACCAATACATACGTTGTTGAGCAGAAAATTAACTACTGATGTTATGCCAATTTTTTTTTGTACGAGGCCTATGTGTTAGGTTAAGACTACATGGACAAATCTAATACTTTACTCTAAGCCTAACTTAAACAAACGTGTGTTTTTTTCGCCAAAATGGTGAATGCAGAAACGCTGAAAATTATTCGCGCGGCAGAAAAACCATTCTTATGTAAATAAATATTATTATTTTATAATTACACGTCTAAAAGAAAGGACAAAATAAAACTTTATTTATCTTGGAAATTCTTCAAATTTATTTTAAAAAAATGAAATAGGGGGTCATAGGAGTCTTAAAAATGTGCAAAGAAGGTACTACAAAGCATTTTTTGATCTTTCGTGTAATTTTTTAACTACTCAATACATAAGTATGATTTCTTTATATGCAATATGAGATTTATTTATTATGAAACAAATTTTAAAATTTATGAAACTTTAGTCATAACTAAAATAAATAATTACAAACATAAAACTATTTGAACACATTGTGATTAGGCTTGCGCGGCAATTTTGAGGTCAAATTTGAAGACATGACCAAGAAAATGACTTTATACTGTACAATAATGTACAAACAAAGACTTATACCTAAATTCTCAGCTCAATTTTAATTTAAACTATTTTTTTAAAAAAAATAAAATAAATTTTTTTATTTATTTTTGGAAAAAAGTTCTTAAAATAATTTCTAATTCAAATTGAGCTGAGAATTTAGGTATAAGTCTTTGTACATATTTGTACAATATAAAGTAATTTTCTACAATATAAAGTCATTTTCTTAGTCATTTTTTCAATTTTGACCTCAAAATTTGCCGCGCAAGCCTAATCCCAATGTGTTCAAATAGCTTTATGTTTAATATCATGTATTTTAGTTTTGGCTAAGGTTTCATAAATTTTAAAATTTGTTTTATTTTAAATAAATCTTATAGAATTACATATAAAAAATTATACTTATATATTGAGTAATTAAAAAATTACACGAAAGATCAAACTATACTTTGTAGTACATTCTTTGCACATTTTTAAGACTCCTATGACCCCTTAATGGACAAGAATTAAGAGGTTTTTTTTTCCTTCCAGAAAATATAGCCTATAATATTTGTTTAAAATAAATTTTAAATCTAAAGCAGAATGTACTTTTATAATGTTTAAAATATACTTTTATAATGATGAGATGAAAATACAATAAGTTTTTTTTAAAAAATCTAAGAAATTATGTGCTTCAGAAAAACTGCAGGTTTATTATAGGGTCAAGTGGGGTTGTGATAGGGTTTCTGCATTTTTCATTAAGAAAATTCGTTCTCTGCTTCAAGTAAATTCCAAATCCTAAAATTGGAAGTGAATTATTATAATAAACATACATATGTAGAAAAAAAATTATATGTTTGAATTCCAATTTTAAGTGTAAAAAATTTGCATTTCAAAATCCATTGCTGTTTTATCACACGTACCCCACATAGGAAAACCCACATAAAAAGAAGACAGTTGCCCTTAAATTCAAAAGCTCAAAACTTTCTTTAAACAAAAAATAAGGTCAATATTTCTTTTAGTTTAATTATAAGTGGTCTAATGCTTTATATTACAAACTTTCAGATTTTTAGAATGATTTCCAAAGTTAAAAGAGCTGTTTATCACACTTACCCCACTTGACCCTATTCATTTTAGCTGGATATTGATTTTTTTATGCTATGGTAAATCTGAAGTTGCTTGAAACCTCCAAAATAACTCCAAATTTTTTACGGGCCTGAATAACACTACAAATATTCTGCCAAATGTAACAAGAACTTCATTATTAACTAAATTACATATTTTATCTCCTTCTTGAAGCAATGTTGTGTCTCAGACCGCCATAAAATTCAATACTTATCCAAACAAGTGCTTCACCGTGGAGTCGCTGTGGGGTCAGCCTGACGCTCAGCCCAGGAGTATACCAGTCACGGCCAGTAAGTTTATCAACATAACATGTTACGCACTTTTCGCAACTTTTCGGGTTACTTTTACTTTCACTTGAGGAAGTAACAGCTATCAAAGAACACAGCAGCAGGTGTCACTTTCTTGATGAAGTTTGAGTCCTAAACTTAAAAAAAAAAATTACATTCGGAACCTTAGATGGTAAGGAATATTCTGCAATAATTTGTGCCCGATTTTTTTTTTTAATTTCCTTGTTTTAAAATTCCATTCATCCAATTATATAAGGAGAGTTTGTTAATATGATAATAAGCAAAAATGAAAATAAAATACGTTTTCATAAGTTGGGCATTAGGGACATATTTATGGTAAAAGTGCTCATATATTTAGGGTTCCGAGTGATACCGGGATGTTTTTTCCTTCTTCGGCACGCAGAACGTCAACGCCGATTTTTGAGGGAACTTCTGTGGAATTTGGCTTAGTGTGTCCTAATTCGCATCCATTTCTCCTGCAGAAGTGTTGGTCCGACTGGAACTGCACCCCGAGGAGTACATGAACTATTACGAACCGGTCTTAGCACACGTGCTGGTGCACGACCCGCGGGCACTCTACAACCCGATGCGCGAAGGGCTCATCCTGGCTGCCGGCAAGGTCTACACCATACACGTGACGCAGGTAAGCCACTCCTCAAGTGCGGCTTTTTTCAGTGTTAAGAGGAAATGACCACGGGTCACGCTAGACCATGGGCATTAATAGCAAAAGTGCCTTAGTGTTAATCCAATAGTTAAAAAATAAGGATTTTCTTTGCCACATTTCTCCGCGGCTGATTTGAATATTTTTACAAATGTATTTTTAAACGCCAAATATTTATAACTTACAGCTCTCTAAAACCCCACTTTTTGAAATTTCTTTTAATATTTGTGTAAATTGTCGGAATATTTAATTCAGCTGCATTTATTACATAAAAAATATCCCTTTGTAAAATATTAAATACTGCCGGAGAAATGTGGCAAGGGAAATATTTTTGTCTCTTTTGGATTAACACTGAAGAACCTTGCTTTAAGATCCTTGCCATGAAATAGTACAAGGGAGAGAACTCTGAAGTCATCAAACCACTTTCTTCGTTCTTTCACTAGCTATTTCTTATTCGTGCAGTAAGAATTCTTTTTTTAGGCTAGTCTTCTTGAGGTAAAGAAAGCTTGGTCCCTCCCTCCACTTACGTAACGAAAGTTGAGATGCAGAACATCTTCTACTAGATAAATCTGCCAGATTCATTGACCTTTAACGTGTGGCCAGTCTTTATTGGAAGTCAAAGTCTTATCTCTTGAACTCTATTTTGATCCTACCTAACACTGAAGAAGAGTCAGTCCAGAAGTAGACTTATTTCGTGTGAAATTCTTCAGTAATATAAGGGGCAAGACGAAATTCGATAGTAGCTCTGAAGGGAGTTCTAATCTTGCAATGGTTGTCTATTTATTTCCAGCTGGTGCGACTCTAGATCTAGCATGTGTACGATGAACTACAACTCCTACGGCAGTATTTACTTTAAAAAAAGCATCCACTGTGTAAGCAAGGCTGCCCCATCACAAAAAAGGAATAGTCAAACACTGTTCCTTGCACTTTTTTTGAGTGTGCTATCGATGACTGTCAGTCATCGATAGCACACTCATACTTAAACCACCTTGGTATCTTTAATTACATTAGATAAAGAGGTTCAACCAAGAAAATTTAATTTCGTGTTCATATCTCCCAATTAAGCTTCATTTACCACAATCATTGCAACATGATTTTTTGCGGATCAAATACACGATGAGCTGTGGCCAGAATTAATCTTTTAGTGACCCTCTTGAAACACAAGTCTTCTAAACTAGATGCTTTTAACTGCAGGGTATCACTATAGTGGCTAGATAAGAGGTAGTGTACCATTCTACACTTCGTTCTAGGTAAAAATAAATCATGACGGCCGCTAGGCGGCGGTAGAATCGATATGCACGTTACGATTGCCGTTCTTTTCAATGTGAATCGCATATGGAAATGCAAAAAAGATAGAATAAAATCGATTTATTTAAATTTAATTTGATACTAAGATTTATGTTTCAATTTATTAACTTCCCTTAGAATGCTAGATTACATTAAAAAACAATAAATAATAATCCGGATCATTTTATAATATATTATGTATGTCCCAAGTGTTATAAATTCCTATTTTTTGTGATTCATAAAATTAATAACTAATTAGACTGTTCTATATTTATTCAAGTACATATTCATGTCTGCTTAGTATATTATAGCACTGAATACAATATAGGGGATTTCTGCCGTGGGCAGGTAAACTGCATTAATTGCAACAATGAGTTGTACCATTTGTGCTCATAAATAATTTTTTCCCCGTATGTTTTCTTAAAGGCTAGGGAAATAGAGTGCTTGCAACAATGGTTCAAGTCATTATGGAAGTTCCTGCAGTTTACCTACACACCCACAGCAGATTCGATATTTACACTAGAATACAATTATCAAATAGCCTATCATTAATTTTTATGACAAATAATTCACCAAAACATCTTGCACATTTATGAAATGATACATATTATTCAAACAAAATTAGAAATTTATTTTAAATCCAGCATTATATTAACAATCTTTACTAAGCTTATCATTATGAATTTATATAGCACTTTAAAAACCATATATTAATGCTAATGATCTATTACTTATACAGGGAAGTAGATGCTTAAGAAAGTCTAAAAAGATCTATTTTGAAATTTCCACACACAAAATTTATACTTTCCTGAAAATTTTATTTTTACATAAATATACAGCCATCTTAGAAGTACTAATATACTTTTAATCATTATTTTAATATAGTTTTCATTCCAATTTTCAGCACAACCTCAAAACAGAAATTCGCTTAAGATTATTGCTTAATTAAATTACAAGATTTTGGGTTTCGAAATTATTTTCTCAATTATTGTTAAACTGTTTTATATATTTAAATATATTTTCGAATTTATTGAATTTGCAAAAAAAAAATACAACAAAAATAGCCAACTTGATGAGTAAAATTTTCAATTAGAAGTGTTAAAAAAATATTTATTTTAATACTAATGAGATATGAAATTGTGTGGATCTTAGAAGCTGTTCAAAGTGATAGTTACTGTTTCAAACCTTTTTTTTTTTAGTACAAATATCAAATATTTCAAAATGCAACACAATTTGTGTCAAAATGTTGTGACATTGATTTCTTTTAAACTGATAGGTTGATAATTAGTATCACTGAAAATGTTCCTTAAAGAATAATTTCATTTTGGAAAGGAAAGGTATTGAATATTTTCAGCTCCAGCTTACCTACATAACCCTCACATTTTTATGCTGGTCCCCTCGTACTAAAATAAAATCATTAATCCGTCTTGTAACTACTCGGGTGTCGTTGGATCTCTGGTAAGGGAGAGAGTAAGGATGCGAGAAGAATCTGAAGAGTAACTCAACCACTGAGTTATGAGCGACTACAACTTGTTGTCTATCGGAGATAGTCTGGCACTCGGATTTGGAACTAGAGCATGCTTGTTGAGGGGTTTATCCATTGTGCTGGGGACACTGCAGTTGAGGGTGGTAATCCTGCAGTTCTTGGGAGCTTGATGTGGTGTAGGACTCAGTTGTCGTTGGTTCTCTGGGAAGGGAGAAAGTAATGGTGTGAGAAGAATCTGAGTCAGTAACTGGACATTAAGTTATGAGCAACTACACCTTGTTGTCTATCGAAGATAGTCTGGTAGTGAGATTTGGAACAACAGCGTGCTTGTTGAGGGGTTCATACACTGTGCTGTGGGACACTGCGCAGTTGAAGGTAGTAGATGGGAGTAATCCTGCAAGCTTGATATGGTGTAGGTTTCAATTGTCATTGGATCTCTGGGAAAGGAGAAAGTAATGGCGCGACAAGAATCAGAGGCAGTAACTGGACCATTGAGTTATGAGCGACTACACCTTGTTGTCGCTGGCTATCGGAGATATTCTGGCAGTTAGATTTGGAACTACAGCGTGCTTGTTGAGGGGTTCATTTATTGTGCTGGGGGACACTGCAGTTGAGGGTAGTAGATGCAGGGTAATTCTGCGAGCTTGATATGGTGTAGAACTCAGTTGTCGTTGGATCTCTGGGAAGGGAGAAAGTAATGGTGCGACAAGAATCTGAGGCAGTAACTGGACCATTGTGTTATGGGCAACTGCACCTTGTTGTCGCTGGCTATAGTCTGGCAGTCGGATTTTGAACTAGAGCGTGCTTGTTGAGGGGTTTTATCCATTGTGCTGGGGGACAGGGGACACTGCAGTTGAAGGTAGTAGATGGCTCCATCTGGGGTAATCCTGCAGAATTTCTTGGGAGCTTGATGTGGTACAAGATGGGATACAAAAAAAAAAAAACTAACATGTTCTCCATGTACAAAAACTTACGATAGTTGGATTTTTCTCATAGTGAACTTTGATCCAAAGTTTTGATGGCAAAGCTATGTTGCAAAGGCCCACGATATCATTTTCCACTGCAATGTTTTGAATGTCAAAATCAATTTCAGGTTCACTAATCTTCAAGATTTGTCTTCCTCCTTCTACCGAAATTTTTTGTTTTACGTATTATTGGAGCTTTCTTTGATAAATAATGGGGCAAGTCAGGGAATTTTATAGGAATTGCTTCTGGTTTCAACACAGGCTTACCTCTAAGATTAAAACTTCTTCATTGTGAATAATGTGTTTGTAAAGTCTCTCAATAAAATATTCGTCAAAATGCAATTCACGTCTTAACTCGTCCAGTTCTCTATCACCTCTCGGGATTGCCTTTCCTCCAAGTTTCAAGAACTTCTGTTTCTGGCACGGAAGACAATTTATCACTGTTCGGTCGCTTGTGGTACATCCAAGTACATACAAAACAATGAGACTGTTTGTTTCTCGACTTTCTATTACAACTCATATTATACAAATTGTTTAAAAAAAATTCAACGACGATTTAACGGCAAAAATAATGGAAAACTCAAAAGAATGCAGCCTTGATCGTATGTAAACAAACCATAAAGCTAACGTTTATATCGATCTCAGCGCCACCTAACACATTTCATGAAAAATCTTGACGTATTTTTCACGGTTGAGAGTATTAGAAAGGCACACTATCTCTTATCTAGCCACTATAGTATCACCCCTACGCTCCCCTAGTAACCCCAACACATTTGTGTTTGAAGTGGAGGTATAGTCCGACCACGCTAAGTTGGCAATCAAAATATTTACATTGTGGACCAGTCCACTTCGAAAAAAGGTAAGGAAGGTTTTGGGCAAGAGTTACTATGTTTGGCGATTCATTGCTTTTGGGCGCAAGTTTCTTTAAGGTTAAGAAACAGATTATTAATTGAAGGGTGGTAGATCGTACTTGCATCGGGTTCACTCTTGTACAGGGTGGTAATAAAATAACGCTCACTATTCGGAGTGGTCTGTAGATTGAATGAATAATCCAAATGCTTCAAACATAGAGTTACTAATCAAGAAGGGGGAAAAAGAATGGAATCATAAAAAAGAATAATCATAAAAAAATAAACTCGTCTCTTGACCAGGGTTCTAAATTACGAGGCATGGTCAATTATGGCAAGTTACGACCAACACAGCTAATTACGCCTCGTAATTTAGAGCCCTGGTCAAGAGACGAGTTTTTTTTTCGAAAAATAATGTAATCATTAATAAGAAACTTGGCTTTTGACCAAGATCTAAATTACAAGGCGTAGCCAATTACTGCCAACACAGCCAATTACGCCTCGTAATTTAGATCGATCGATTTTAATCGATTATTGATCAAGTCAAATAAACGAAGAAATTCACGTGTAATCGTTAACCGCTACTAGCAATCAACAACAATCCTCTATCGCCGATAACTGATGTGTAGCTCTAGTGTGATAGATTGAACTAGACCAACAATCTCCTCTTCTCGCCAAACGCCTTGAGCTGGCAACCCTTTTTTCTTCTGCTTAAAAACCTCAATTCAAAGTGGAATCGTCCACAATGTAAATATTTTGATTGCCAACTTAGCGTGGTCGGACTATAGTACGATCAGTGAAGGAAGAAAGCATTGAAGGATGTAATGTGATTTCGTGTGAAAGATGTAACGAATGATCTTTCAATATTGTTTTAGTTTACAAGCCATTCTAAAAAATTTATGCATTGCTATCTGAAAGTTTACTATTATAAGTGTAATTTGAAAGTTAAATATAATATAGAGACATTAATTATCTACATAGTAAGAGAAAGAAAATACGAAAACCATTTTTTTTGCATATAATAGTGATTACTGGCACCAAATGTCAAATTCATTATCAATTGGGTTTTTAAACAAAAAAAGTTAATCAATAACCTAATTAAATTATTAAATATAATTAAAATCTATATATTATAGGAAATATTTCCCCGCCCCACGGAATAATGCTTATATTTCAATAGCTTATTCTAGATTGTCTTTATTTACAGATTTATGGTGGAAGACCTTCGATTTGTGGGTTCCAAATTAATAGTTGTGCCATCTTGCAGTATACTTAAATAATAGTATACTAAAATCTATTTTATCCAAAAAATTAACGTATCTAATGAAAATATGAGATATGTGCAAAACAACAATTATATTTATGTTCCAGTTATGAGTGTATAAATTTAAAATCAATTTTTCAATAGATTCGGAGTACCTTAATTACATACATTCTGTTAATTTTTTTTATATTGTAAAAGTGCCTAATAAGTCTTTCAGTTAAGTAAAGAAATTAAACTATGTTATAGATCTAGTATAGATTGAAAATCTAAAAATGAAATTTATTTATATAACTTCAATATGTAAATATTTTATCATAGAATGTATTATTTTTTAAAGAAGAAAAAAAATCTCTCTTGTTGGATTTCCTACTTTATTCATAAAAATAGTGACAATATTACATAAAAAACCTGATAATTAAATCTTTTCATGTAACTTTAATTTTAAAAATTTCATTTAATGTATTTTTGATTAAATATAGTTTATTTTCTATCTTATTTATAAAAATAGCGACAAGTATTAGTGATTGAGTAGCATGCGTATCAAAGTAATTAATTGAAAATTAGTAAAATAATGGAATGGAATGGAATGGAATGCAAATGCGCCCTCTAGAAGGGAAGGGCGTAGGCTATGTAGCCCATTACCCCACTCGCCAGAAGGGACAGTCACATGAGACACACAAAGAAAGGACGACACAAACACATAGACAAATAACAACATTTATTGACAAGTACAAATATCCATGCCTGACCGGGGTTCGAACCCGACCTCAGCAGCTCCAAAGGCCAGTACACTAACCATTCAGCCACCGAGGCGGCTAGTAAAATAATAATAATAATAATAATATATTAGCTATATTAAAATTAACGAAGAATTGTGCGAAGTTCATCGCACGAGAGCTGAATGGGTGTGTTGTTAGCCATATCTTTTCCTCGCCAAATTCGCAAAAAAGCTTCAAATGAGCTAAAAAATATTTATTCGGGAAAATACGATGACTTCATCGGCGAATTTCATAGCGTTTTTAAAATTTTGATTTTTAATGTAATATAAGTAGCGGGATTCTGTACTTTAATAACGAACGGTATCAGCAACATAAGCTTATTAGAAAGCAAATAAACTTATAAAAAATGCAAATCGTTTGCTGTTTGCTGGAGTAGCTTATTTTTAATTCTTACTGATTATTTTTTACATAAATATGTATTCTCTTTAATTTGAGCATCTTATCAAAGGTTGTTCTGAAATTAATATTAATCATTACTATATCCAAGATGGGTAATTAAATGGAAAAAATTACTGGGTAATCTTCATATCTTATGTAACACAAATGTAAGAAAAAAATAGTTAAATTGACTATTAAATTATTTTTTCACTTCTACCCGTGAAACGTCGGGTATAACCGAGTACCGAGATTGAACATTTGTGTCTTAAACTTGACTTTATACTTTGAAATTGGGTAATTCAAAAATGAGCAGGGCTATTATATAGGGAAACATTTTTTTTCCAATGTAATACCCCCCATAGGCACGATCAGTTTCAAACAGTGAAGAGCATGGGTTGAATTAAATTTTTAACGTATCTGTGACGTTATAATCCGGACAAATTCGATGCCAGGTGGTATATATACAAGTTATACAAAAAAAATTAACGTAAATGTGACGTCAAAAAGGCTTGGATGCTACAGGTGTCAATTAACTCTAAAGTACCAAGTATTTTGCTTCGAAATATAAAATGCTATACGTGCATTGAAAACATGAACTTTTCGTACCATGGTCTAATGAGGGTTATATTGGACTAATAAGGCAGTATAAGTATTTTGGATAGAATGTCCAAGTAACGAATAAACAGTTAAATGAATGTCTTTTGCAGACTGTAACAAAGCGACAGCCCGCCCCCTACCGGACCAACTGCACTGACTACCTGAGGCTGTGGAGAGAGAACGGGGGACGCGGACCTCTCAATAGAGAGGTAAGCATGCATCCTGTGTTTGGAAAGGAAAATTTACATAACACATTTTTTGCGTCATGTTATTTAAGTCGACAGACACACTGTGTCACTATAGTATGTGTCAATTTTTAGCTGAATAATTTTTCGTTGCTAATTTGATTGATTTGAATTGCAGTCGTGTACCGAGAAGTGCAAGGTGGAGAGGTCGTTGCGGAGATTCGGATGCGTCCCTCAGACCGTTTCTTACCCCCCGAACAACAACACCCGTTGCGACTACGAGGGTAGTATATTTAGAATCACTGCTATAACCGAATATGTAAAACAAATGGCGTAGTTGCTGGTTAAAATGGCTAAAAATGAACCGATATTAACAACTCTTACGTCACTTCATCAGGGTTATATAAACATTTGAACTTAGCATTATTAACTATAAGTTAGCACTTTTTATAAGCAAAAAATTTAACAAATCGCTAAACAATATTCGAGAATGAAAGAAAAATACAAATTTGAGGGTTTCTTTTTTAGTAGTTAAATCGCTAAACAAAAAATAAGTAGCATAATCAGTAAAATTTTTATTACTCAAGCGAATTCTCAGTTAACCTAAATGGCTATTCGAAACCACGTCTGGCAACCCTGTTCATGATGATGAAGTTTACGAATCTGATTACGGTGAATAAGATGACAACGATAGTGATGATGATGATGACAAAAGTTAGAATTGCACTTCGACACATTTGCATAATTATAAATTATACATTTGAAAAACTTTTTCTTTTCGGTAGAAAAATTGTCACATTTTAATAAAGCAAGAACGATCAAGATTTTGTACATTAATAATTGTTCTTAGTCCTGAAAGGATCATGGTTTTGTATCTAAATAGCACTTTAATTTGGTACTGGATTTACGTGTATTACTCTGACCGAATGATCACAAATTTATTCTCAATCGAGCTTTTCGTTTAATGTTTATTTTTTGTCATTTTAGCCGTTAACCGGGAAATCTACGAGATATGTTCTAGCGAATGTTACGGCGCTTGCACGTGAGTGAAAACTTTATTTTAACCCAACAAAAAACGGTCCGTAGAGATAAATAAAAAAATTGTACAGGGATTAGGTCAAAGGATATCTATAGAGTTCTAGATCTATGGATGTCAGTAGGCCAAATACCCGTACAGCCTACTGACTTCTACGGATTAGGTCAAATTCTCGTACATCCTCTGCGGATGTCCTTTGGCCAAATACCCGCACATTCTTTATGGATTTCCGTTGGCCAAATCCCCGTACTGACCTATACGGATATATGTGGGACATTTCCCCATGGGGCCAAATGGCCCCATTGGATACAAGTAGACCACTTTCACAATCCGCATACAGGCTACACTGATCTTCAAAGATCCTTACCATATACACTGGCTGATGATCGAATGCGAAGTCTACACATATAATTGCAACCAAAAAAAGTAAAAAAAAAACAGGTTAATTTTAAAAAAATTCAAAAAATACAAACAATATTTATTTTTTGTTCTAATAGCGAAAAAAGTGTTTTCAAGAGAGTCCTTAAAGCATACAAAATCTAATTCGACCAATTTGTGTGTTACTGAATTCGCGCAAAGTTGCGAATTGCGTCGTGAAAAAAAAAACGAAATTTATATGATTTTTGACGATTTTTAAACGCGTGCTAAAACCCATAAAAGTTTTATTTTTAGTTTGTAATAGTGTCAAAAACATTCAAAGTAGTGTTTCCAGTCCAGAAATAATACTTTCATTCATTAACTGTATTCGCGCAAAAGGTCTAAATTATAGTATAAGTTAAGTTATAGAATCTCATAAAAAGGGCGTTTATTATATCTGGCAAGTAATTATATAACGCATTAAGGTTTGTAACAAGGGATTAACAAATATATACAAAAATTTATAGCCAAACTTATCATATTGCATATCTCAGATCATTTCATTATTTAATATGTGATGGAATAACCCAGGACTTGGCTCCATGAGGCTACCACAACCATCCTACCCAACCAAACAGAGTGATTTTTTTTTACAATATTTACAGTAACTATTTCCTTTATACAATGCACACACATGTTTGCTGTTGGCTAAAGGTTATTTACATAGAAGCCCCTTTGAATTAAATGTGAGCATCAGCTGTCTTGATTTTAAAATAGCTCTAATATAACCATCTCTATTTTCCTGACACTAAAATGCACCGCAAAACTATGAAATACAAACTTTAAGGACACTCTTGAAAACACTTTTTTCGCTATTGGAACAAATAAAAAAATTTATTTTTTGAATTTTTTTTTAATTTACCTGTTTTTTACTTTTTTTTTAACTTTAGGTAACTTTTTTTCCTTTACTTGTTTTTTTTTTTTTTTTTTTTGAACAAGCATTTTTTAAATATTTTTTAAATTTATTATGAAGCCTATGCGCAAGTTTTCCGCGCTATTAGAATTGTATTGCAGGAAAAAAGTGTTTTTCGATCCACCCTAGTATTCACTATAAAACTTAATATTTATTTGAATTTCTTAAACATTTCAGTGAGAACACCTATCATTTGAGGGTAGAAGTACAAGAGGAACAATCTCAAAAGGTAAAAGGGTGGGGCCTACCAATTTTTTCATTGTTATCATTGTTTTTTTTTATATTAATCCCGTAAACTCGCATGGTTTTAGATTGAATTTTTTAATTATTTGAAATTTAGCTACTATAGAATAATAATTTCTTAGCTCAAAAGAAAATTATGCATTATGGTCATTAAAAAAATAAATTCGTTTAGTTTAAATTTATGATTCTATGTAAGATAAAAAGAACTGCCAAAGCTGACCAATAATTTACTCTCTTCTTAATTCATGAGCACGGCTTCGCAAGAAAAATATCCCTTGTGAAATAATAGGGCTTTTTTAGCTCCAGTTTTACACTAAACTATTCGATAACTTGTGTAACTTCCCTGCCTTTGCCATTGCGTTATCGTCTTATGCCCCTCCGTCACTCGGCCAGCCACTCTGCGCCATTTTATTGCGCTCCAGCATTTTGTGGACTTATGCTTAATTGTTACCATATGGCAACAAGTAAACATAATCCACTTTATTCTATTAAAGTATGAGCTCCCTCTCGACAACAAATCTCGTGTATGTTTTTTCATCTATTTCAATTTCATTTTGAAGGTTTTAGTTACTAAATACACCCTCTTAAGATGACAGTAGTAAAAGTTATTCTAAAAAATAAAAGAGTGAAGTTGTTAACTGTTTGCTAAAAATTACGTCTTTGCCAAGTATTCAAAGTTATATAAAGTAATATTTTAGTACTAAATACAAATTTCAATTATTTTGAAAAAATAATTATAGTTCAAGAGGGATTTATTTTTAAATTATATATTTAGTAGTTTTCTAGTCTATTTCTTATCAAAAATTGGAAATTTTTAAAAGTTGTTTTTTGAATCAGAGGCAAAAAATTTAAAAAATGAAATGTATTTTAAATTGACAGATTGCAGTTAATTTTTGTTCAGTATTTTTTTTTATTGTATGAGTTATTAAAGATACTTTTATTAGATTAAAAAAAATTCATGACTTTACAGGTGTCAAAGGATTGGCATAGTAGTTTCAAGAAAAAATTTTAATATCGATAGGAACAAAATATTTTCTAGAATGGGCTTAACGATTGTCTGAAAAACGTTCTTAACGAAAGCTCAAACTTTTA